>CM021101.1:545906596-546098390 GCA_007115665.2 Sequoiadendron giganteum
AGTTGGAGTGGTTGTTTAATCCAGTTTGTATGCACTTGGGTTTCCCTTGGAGTATGGTTTTGTATAGTGTGTTGTCCATTAGAAGAGTGGCTTCTGTTAGGCATCAGAGCCCAAAGAGGTAAACTGGGTAACCTTCAGAAGTGATTCAATCAAGTGATAACTAAATTAATGTACTTGGATGATTAGGATGCATTTCACACTAATCAAGATAATTTAACCTCACTCATAGATGCAAGGGCTCGTTTAGACTTGGGATGAGTGGGAATGCCTGAAATGGCATGGTCATCTATCTTGTCCTTATGAGAGGTATTTGATGCCGCATGAGTGAGCATGAGGGTCGGGGTTCGGTTGAGGTCACCAAGAAATCTAGAGCCTATGAAGAATGCCCATAGGAGATCTCATGACTAACTATGCAATGACACTCTATCTAGGACAACAGTTGTTAATTATTTTATGTGTATGGTTCTCTGAACATACTTGATCTATTTTATATCTGGAAGCAATGTGACCTATGTCAGTGATGTGAAAGTTGTACTTGAGTTGTACTTGTTTAGTTCATGTGTTTGGTTATGTCAGTATGAGTCAGTATGAGTTTGCCTTTAGTTAGAGGTTGTAGATCTTTGTCCATGTTACGTTGTTACTATCTCCTAGCATGGGGGGTAGGCCTTCAGGTACCACTTGGTTGGGTGGAACATGCACCATACACCATTGGGTCCCCATTTATCTTCAGTACGTGGTGGCGAGACATCCAATTGGACATCTCACGGTTCTTGTTTTTAAATTCAAGCATTGTCTTATTTCAAAATGTAATAAGTTATTTTACCCCTCATGTATTTATGAGGTGGAATTATGTAACTGTAACACTTTTATATTATTGCCTCATTTTGGGAATGAGTGATGTAACTATATGATTAAGTTAATGATTATGAAGTTGTATCTTGGATGTATATCTCTTTATGATATGTTGTATCTTATGTTGATTTAATACTTAATGCTTAATGTCATTTAATGTTATGGTTATATGTAAGATGTATGTGTGGGTTTAAGTAATCCCAACCTTGTAGCCTTAGAGGTTTTTGTTAATTAGTAAGTGAATGTGTATGTGATTACACTTTATAAAAAAAAAAATGGTTCTCTTAAGTCATTAATTACAACTTCCTTTAGGGTTACTTGGTAGGGCATTACACCATGTGAGGAGCTACCATGTATGTCAAACTGCAACAAGTAGGGAGAAACATATAGTTCTTCCACTTCATCCAGTCATAGAGTTAAAACCATTTGCACAATGGGGAATGGTATTTATAGGTCTAATCAATCCACCTTCATCTGCAAGCCACATGTATATTCTTATTGTAACTGATTACTTTACTAGATGGATCGAGGCTCTTGCATGCAAACAATGCACTTCAGAAGTGGTAATCAATTTCATTGAGTTGGGTATTATTAATCACTTTGGATGTCCATTGGCTTTAGTTTGTGATAATGGTCTTGCATTTGCATCATTGAATTTTTCTAACTGGGCTTATGATCATGGAATTATTATTAAATTTGCATCTAATTACTACCCATAGGGTAATGGTCTAGTTGAGTCTTCCAATAAGAACCTATTGACAGTCATCCAAAAGCTGTTGGAGAAGAACCCTAAGGATTGGCACACCCAGCTTAGATTTTCTCTCTGGGTAGATTGTACTAGACATAAAACATCACTAGGAACCTCTCCTTATCACTTAGTGTATGGTGTGGAACCTGTCTTTCCCATCGAGCTAAAGATCCCTACCTTGGAAATCATCAATGAATACTATGATGGTGAAGATAAGCGTGAAACCTGCTTAAGTGAACTATTACACCTTGAAGAGAGAAGAGATGAAGCCTTAGAAAACTTTACCAAACATTAGGGTGTAGTGAAGAGAAGGTTCGATAGGAGAGCCAAGGTGAAGGCCTTTAGAATCTCTGATTTGGTTCTTTACTAGGACAAAGCCCATGACCAAAAAGGGGAGCATGGAAAATTTGATAAACTTTGGCTCGACCCTTATCAGATTGCAGAGATTCTAGGAGATAATTCTTTTCATTCGAAAATCCTCATTGGATAAGATATCCCACTACTTGTCAATGGACAGTATTTGAAGAATTATTTCCAGTCCTGAGCTATTTACAACTCTTTCCTTGTACATAGGTAGATTAGGTTCCCTTTCTGTTGTTTTGTTTTTTCTTTGGTCAGAGTAGGGTTTCCTTTGTTTGTTTTTCTCTTTTTCTGCTTTTGGTTAGGGTAGGTTTTCTTTGGTTGGTTTTTCTTTCTCCTCTACTCTTGCTTTGAGTTTTATCACTTTCCTTTGGCCTTGTTGCATTTGTATGGCTGACTGCTTGTCTGGGGTTGTTTTAGGGATTTATTTTACAAACTCTAATCATCTTTTCAGAGTCAATTGAGCTAGTGGAATTCCTTCATCTAATATTGCATGTGCTGGGAATTGGAGTCACTTGATTAAGTGAAATTCTAGAATTTATTTGGGTCTTATATTTTCACATAAATCTTAAGGATTCCAAGGTTGCATATGGTCTTTATGAGGTTTGATTGGGTGAACTTTTTTATATTCTGCTCTAGTGTCACTATGGTTCTCATCCTTGAGTGCAGGCTTCATTGCCTACAAGGTGAAAAGGAAAGCTTAAAAAGGCGATCTCAAAGAGAATATCAAAACTAAGAAAAAGAAAAAAAATATATTGAAAATCAAAAGAAATGTTCACTTTATCAAGGGTATCCTAGTATCTCTACTAGGGCTATGGATGCCTGGCTAGAAGTAGAGATATGCTAGGGAGGGTCACAATGATAACCTCGCTAGGGCTATGGATGCCTCACTGGTAGCAAAGCTCTATCCAGGTTGCTTTTAGAGTTTGAATCCTTACATAGCCCTATCAGATTAGGTTTGGTCCCTATTGCAACTTAGGAAAGAGAAATGAATGCATGCACACACAATTCGACCCTGGTATAGGAAAGGTTTGCTTGTTTGTGATTTCTAAACCCTGGTCCTTTGGTAACTTGATGCTTGGACTAAAACCAGGGATTCTGGGTTCTTGATTCTAGTTTGTCATTGAAATTCTCTGGAGCATTTCCCTACTGGAGTTGCCATTTTTTGTGCAGTTTTGTAGACACACGCCACTGAAAGTAGGGACCCTCTTTTTCCTAGCCTTCTGGCTCTTTTTTTTGGCCTTACCTTTGAGATTGTCTTTGAAAATATTGGGGTTTTTTATTTTTGGGTGTTTTGGTCCTTTGGCCCTAGTTTTGTGCTACTTTGCAATGTTCTTTGATGCCTATCTTACTTGTAAAGTGCCCCTACTGAGCTAGCACTTTGAAAATTTTGAGTCTTTGGGTCAATCTTGGGTTTTTCCTTGTTTTCGAGATTTTCCTTCCTTGGCGGATTTCCTCGGCTACCTTGAAAACCCGACTGGGCTACTTCTGCATCGATGCCAAAGATTTCAATGCTTCACAAAATTCCATCTCCCCCAGTTTCCTTTGACATTTCCTTCTCCTCTTTGTTTTCCTGATTTGTGCTTTTTTGGCTGGTTCTGCACTATCTTCGAGGATTTTGGTCCCTCACGGATTTTCATCTTCCCTGGTTTTCTCTAAATTTTCCTTCATTCCTTTGTTTTCCTAGGTAGCGCCTTTGGGCAATTTACCTCGATGTCACGAGTGTCTCTATGTCAGGTTGTGGTTGCACAATGTCACTACTTTACCATGGGTATGTGTTTGATGAGTTGTGATAGCACGAGGTTGGTTCATTTGGTGCGATACCATGGTCATACCTCGTTACAATGAAGTCTTTGCATCTAGCCCATGGTCTGGCAGTGGTACCACCTTACCACAAGATTCTTTGGTCAGTGGCGTGGTAGCTTGATTTACCTCGATGTCACGAGTGTCTCAGAGCCCAACCACGGTTGTGTGGTTCACCGCCATACTGTGAGGGGTTTGTGCTTGGTTTTCAATGTCGTAGATATCATGATACCTCAATGGTCAAATGCCTAGCTTGTGGTAATGTGGTTTTGGTCATTTTGGGGGCGTTGGGAGGTCAAAATTGTCTGTCAACAGTGTGGGAATTATGTTGAATTCGTAAGAATCTGTTACCTTGGGAAAATCCCGGTAGTCCATCCATGCTTCATTTTCTCAGTTGTGCTAAGTATTGCCAGTTTTGGTAATTTTTGTCCCTATCGGATTTTTCTAATTTCTGTCATTTGTCAAAGACTGAGAGGATTCATAGCCTAGTTGTTTATGGTTCTGCATTGCAAGATGGATTTGGATAATTTAATGGTATGTGCAAATGTTTCTTGAGTTTTGGACTGATGAGTGATCAGCCTTTTGGTAATTTATTGTGCTTCCCTCGCTAAAATCTATCTGGCTCGAAATATCCTGAATTTCTCTCCTGACTTGAATTCCGCAAGGGGGTGAAAATCCCGAACATTCACAAGCATGCTTTAATGATGTTTTGATTGATTATGGTGGTTGTTTTGATCTCTTTGATGATTGCATGTGTTTTTTCATGATTGAATAACTTGGATTATCATGCTAGAATGAATATTAATTGTGGCTCTTTGCGTGCAGGCTGGATCGAGCAAGTTTTTGTTGTCGAGGCCAATGAGGGAAGGATGCACGTTCTTTGAGGGTGTTGTGAGATCTATGGGATTCAGCTAGGTACATTTCACAGCCGAGGGTAGGTCAAACTTGCTTATACATGGACATTCATTTGTTTCGCATGGTTGGGGCATTAATGGAAAGAGCAACTCACTGTCTTGTTGGTTTGTACCTAGATTTGTAAGGTCAAAGGGCGATTTGAGGGGGTACCTCATGCATTCAATGTAGGGTGGCAATTTATTGTGAGCTACCTGGGCCGATTGGGTTGGAAGCTGATCTTTATCTATAACCCTAGCTAGGGCCAACATGGGTGGGATTCTATAAGATGGCATTTTGCCTCATTTGTAAGGGTTACAGAAAAACTGGTTGGATTAGAAGAGTAGGATATTGTTGGTTAGTTAGAGTTAGACTGTAGATGGTTGATTTCAGGAGTTAGTTTCATTTTCAAGAGAGTGTTGTAACACAGAACATCAGAATCATTGCTATTACTGATGATTTAATACAAGTGAAGATATTGTGTTATTATTGGTGTCTTCCTTGCATTGATTTGTTGTGCATGGTTCTTGTTTTATCTTTGAAATTTCTTGGAAATATTTGAATGCATTTTAGATTTAGAGTTAAATAATTTAATGGTGCTTGTGATTTAATATTTGGAGTGTTGTAGCAATCTCTGGTTCATACTTTGGCCAACTTCTTGATTGTGGGATTATTTTACAAAGTCAACCTGTACCTGATACTCATGTGCTTAGTTCAATTGTGGGAATTTATCCAATTCATTGAATGAATGTCCATGATCTGAAAATATTTAATTCCTTAGAAGATTGGACTGTTTCTATAGGATTGCAGGTATAGCCTAGATTGAGCAGAAATTAGTTTTGAGGGATTGGTCCTTTCCAAGTATTTCATCATTAGTATTGTTGATTTTAGGAGTAACATTAGTATTAGGATTTCTAAAACCCTTATCTTTTGTTATTTATTTGAACTTTGGTTGGAACCAGGAATTTGAGTATCACTCTGTTATAAACTCTGACAGGTTTAGAGCTTCCAACATTTTTTTTGTAAGGTGCCTTTGTGATTATCAAAATTTTCACATTTATCACTTAGTGGTTCCACTACATTGTCATGACCTGACACCCGAGAGACCTTGGGGTTATCTCTTTTCTCATAGAGATCAACCTTTCAAGAGAGATATGATATTTTATATTTTGTCTAAGTTGTTGCTATGCAGAAAAACACCACCAATAGTTATGCCATGGATTTTGTTGGCAAGAGAAACTATAGTCCACTTAGTCCGATCATTGATGGCAACTCTAATCGATGATTAGATATGCGAAATATCATGCGATCATATCGGCAGATAGATTGAAGATTGATTAGGTAGAACAAAGTATCCAGTAGTGCACTGTTCATCGATTTGTATGAAGATCTCAAGTTATTATTTTGTGTTGCGTATCTCAGGAAATTATTTTTGGCATATTATCTTTTTTATTACTAAAGCACATTGGCTCAACTATCAATTCATGCAGAAGTTAGAAGGCCTGGTTGGATTATTCTTAGTCTTTCTTGTATTGGAGCCAACTTTAGGAATATATTATATCACAAATGTATAAAGAGTAATTATTTAAATGGTTTCATGCTCAATCATGTTTTTTTAGGCCCCCTCTATGTCTTAACCAACTTTGGAGGATGCACATAAAGATTTAATCAAGGATCTAGCTGACAGTGATAATTATTTTTGTGTTCTATTGAACCCAACAAGGTGTAATTGAATTGTATGTTGTGGACATATAAGATCGTCCGTATAATTTTGATGTATTTATGAGTTGTGTATTGATGAAAATTGTGAATTAGAGTAGAGCAGAAAAGTGATTAAGCACAGTTTCACTTACAGATAGAGAACAGTTTCACTTACGGATAGAGAATTTGTTGTGCTAGTGTGAGAAGAATAGAGCAGAAGTGTAGAATCGGTTTGCAAGATAGAAGATTGTATATTGTGCCTAACTAGAACTATAATCAAGAATATTTAGATGTTATCCTTCTCAGTTCAAACTCTCAAATGGTTTTAATTTAATTTTCTTTTGTAAGCTAGTGAGCCTTCCCTTTGAGTAGTGAGCTCTAGGTAGTGTGCCTGAATGCAAGTGCATACCCTTTATTGTAATCTTCATTTGAGTAGACTCAGATTAACTTGTGGATTGGCCATCCACTGTGGTTTTACCCCTAACAAGGTTTCCATGTAAAAATACTTATGTTATCGTGTTGTGTTGATTTGATTCATGTTTATGCATTATGGTTAAATGTTGTGAATGCTTTGAAATTAAAGGTTTATAAATTTTATTTTGCACAACACTGATTCACCCCCCCTCTCATTGTAGCTTGTTTCCAACAATTGGTATCAGAGCTAGTTCCTTTGAAAAAATTTTAAACAACTTGGGGAGATCTTGGAAGGTGCTCTAATGGATTCAAGCAGACTTCAACAAAAAAAATTAGTGGCCCTAGATGTTCTTGATCAATCAAGGGCTGAAGTTCAAAAATTGCAAGAAAATCTATCAAATGCTGAGAAATTGATTGAGTCTTTGAAAGACAAAATCAATAAGTCTGGAGAGAAAAGAAAGGAACTTTGTGATCAGATCAGGCAAAGTGATAGTAAGAGAATTGAAGAAGAACAACTCAATAAAGCCCTACAAGAAAAGAAATAAGAGTGTGAGAAGCTTACTAGAGATAACACAGTTCTAAAACATAAGATGGAATCTATCATGATGAATGACCAAGGAGATTGAAGAAAAGAAGAAAAATGAAGAGAATCTAGCATAGTCGAAAGAAAAATCTGATTGCAGCCAACTGGATGATGAATTGGAGCAATCTAAAAACAATGAAGAGGTACTTGAAAAATAGATGGATGATCTCATAAATGAACTTGCTACTGTAAATGAGTATAAATAAAATTTCAAAGCCAAATCAACCATGCTTGATGAACTAATTAGCAATCAGAGGACTCATGGTGACAAGCGAGGTCTTGGATATGAAGAAGGAGAAAGATCTAGATCTGAGCAAAGGAGATCCATACAAGGAAATCAAATGAACAAATCTAGAAGGTATCCAGTAAGGCAACCTAATGCTCAGAGATTTAATGGATTCTATTTTAGTTGCAATAAATTTGGCCACATGGCTACTCAATGTAGAAGCAGAATGAATCAAAGTGGTCCATCTTTCTTAAGACAATACTTTAATTGTCATAAGGTTGGTAATAAGTCAAATGAATGCAGAAATATATAGAAATATTATATGTTATACATGCAATAGAATTTTCCATACTCCTAACCAGTGTAGATCAAGAGGAAATTAGTAGAACAACTAGTCTGGAAAAATAAATGTTGTAAGCTATAACTGCAAAAAAACTGGACACATTGCTACATTTTTTTGGAATAGAAGAGGTCAAGTAAATAAAAGGAAGAACATGTAGAAGGATATCAAAGGAAAAGGTAAACTCACTATAGATACAGTCAGAGAATAGATGCAGAAGAAATGGGTGAAGAAATATCCCTTTGTTACTGTTGAAGAAAATGTGGCAGCACCAGAACCTGCTTCTGGTAATTCCTCTGAGAATTAGTCTCAGGCCTTTGGCCTAGGGGGAACTTTCAAGAAAATAATTTAACCCCCTAACCAATAAATGACAGTGGATATGGATGTGTATAGTAGATACATATATGCTCAACATATGTCATTGAACTCATTTGAGGAAGTGGTGTATTGTATTGGAGGTCTGTAGAAGATTTACCTGTCACAGTATATAGAAATAGGGCAATCGGATGTATTAGGGTTAAAGAATTTATTGTGACAAAAGAGTTAGGTATGCAAGTGATAAAAAGTCATTTCTACTCTTCACTTTCCACTTTGCATTTGGAAGAGAAGAAGTTTGGAGAGCTCATAGGCAAACCTTTATGAATTGAGGCGAGATTCAAGCGTGAAAGTGATTCGGCAATCAAATTTTGATTCTGCGAAAAAGGTATTTTTTAGAAAACTTTGCATACTTGTGATTTGGTCAAAATGAATACTCCTCTAGTAGTCAAAGTAAAGGATAGACCTTGTCCTAAATTTAATTGGCATCCTTACAAGTCTCTTGAGATCGATCCACTAGGAGCATTTTCATCTGTTCCGCATGGAGTACTACATACATAGGACATTAGGGTTTATATTCATGCCAATATTGAAGAATTGGGAAGTTCACAATTGTTGAACCTATACAATAATCATATCATTGGTGAATATTACTATATAACGCTAGAACATAAAATCTTGGAAACAAAGAAACTCACATAAATAGTCAAGTTTCTCATGTTTGAACAGTCAGAGTGGGTCCGTTATGTTTTGAGTCGAGTTCATGATGAATTTATGTGGCTCAACATTCCATTCAAAATTACAAAGTAATCTATCAGTACAGTAACCAGTCTAAACTCTTCTGATGGATTACCTATTCTAAAGTCCATGAAAAACCAAACTGTCACTGATGCTACATGATCAACATATGATAGAAGAGCAATGAATATTGATAACATTGCTGATATATATGTGAAATTTTCATCTATGGTGATTGGATACAAGATTTACCATTCTATCTGAGATAAATCTATGTCTGACATGACAATCTATGCTAGCTACCAAATGGTGAAAGAAAATACTGAGTATGACCTTTGTGAACTACTAAGAATTCAACTAATGGAGAATCTAGCAAAGATAAAGAAAGAAAATAAAAAATCTTGTAAATATGGTAACTTTCTCTTGTGTTTGTTCTATTATTTCATGGGTGAAGTTTTAGGAGTTGGAAAAGTTCATTGGCAAAAGGACAAGCCAAAAGCCATACAAATCAGAGATCTGTTATACAATTTTGTAGATACCAAAACAAAGAATGTATCTATATGGGGATACTTTAAAATATTTCAAGCTATGATGCAAGCTAGGGAGAGGATTACTACCTATATTGTAGAGAAGTAAAAAGATTAAAAAAAGCTTCATTGTGGATGATGATCGGTGTATGATGGAAGCTACTGATCCAAGAACTATATGGATCATGCCCATGGGGTATGAAGTTGAAGAGAAGATTTTGGACATGTATGTTGAATGCTTTCTAAGAAAATATTTGGATCCAATAGAAGAAAGGTTTGGTACATATGCAAAGAAAGATATACAGGTTCATAATGAACTCAGAAAATCTATAGTTACTAAAAGAGTTAGAAAAGAATTTGAAGTTCTTGCAGAGAGTATGGGCATACCTGTAGAACTATTGAAAGAAGCCAGAAAGAAAAGAGAATAGGTTGAAGCAACAAAAAAAGTAGAAAAGGAGGAAGCTAAAACTCAATCAGCTGGTTTGATAGCACAATCTTCTCAAGTAAGAAAAACTAGAAGTTCTACATCTCATTCAACTCTTGTAGCAAAGTCCATCCCTGTAAAAACTAAAGCCATGGGATCTGGAAAAGAAGGCAAAAAGAAGAACCAAAGAGTTTATATGGTAGTTTTTGATGATGTGGAAATTGAGTCAGATGAAGATGTCAAAGAAATTAAACATCAAGGCACCAAGGAAACAACTGTCACAAAGGGAAAACCCTCCGGTGAAGATTTTCAAGGGAAGAAAAAGATAAAGACTGATAGTTTATGTATGTTAGTTGAAAAAGTTGAAAAGGAATTAGTCAAAGATGGTAATCTCAAACCTCTTTGTAAATGGTATGAGTGTTTTTATTATTTTGATAGAATAATTCTTGAAGAAGCAACAATAAAACACATGAATATTTTTAATAAAGTTTTGATAGAAATTATGCATAGTCTATACAAAAGCCTATATGAAATTCTAGAAATGAGGAGACTTAATGCTAGAATAGAAGAAGAAGAAATACGAGAAAGGATTCTTGTTGAACTATGTTCGGTGATGACTATGGATGACATGAAGGCATTCTTGAACAGGGCCAAAGATAAATTCAAAAGAAAAACAAGGGTTAACAAGGTAATGATTGGTCTAACTGATGAAGTCACAAAAGAAATAGAGAAAATTCTGAGGGAAATACTACTAAATGAGAGAATTAATGTTGTAGTTGAAGAAAATCTTGTTGATGATGCCCCATCTGGTTTGGAAAAAGGAAGAAGAAGAAAATTTGGGTACAATTGAGAATTCATAGATTCCTCTTGGAGAGGACAACACAAAGATTCCCATGGAAGTTGAAATACCTGGTAATGTACCGGTTGAGGAAATTGAAATCATTGAAGATAAACCAGACCCTGCAATTATGGAAGAAGTGATAGAATAAAATAAAGATGATGTAAAATCAATATTGATTGAGGCAAAAGACACTACTGAGGAAATGAAGAAATTTTTGGTTGAACAAAAAGAAGAATTGGATTTGAAATTAATTGAAGGTCCTATTGATCTATCCACCTTAAGCCCAATCCAAAAGATGAAAGTAGCTTCATTTTCTCAAGCCCAAGTGAGAGAAGAGCTACTAAATTCACACATTGAGGATAGTGAACTGCTAAATCTTGCATCTAGAGTATTGGAGAAGATAATTCCATCTTATGTGAAAGATTCAACTAGTTCCTCCTCCAGTGAATTGAAAAATCTTATCAACTCGGTTAGTACACACTTTGAGTCACTAGAAAAATCTACTATGGTGAAAGTACAAAAGGAATTTGATGTTAAAATATTTAGTGGATTGAAGGTATTGGTTGTTAAAGATAAAAATATCTTAGCCACTTTTGTAAAGAATATACAAAATGCTTTATCAGAAGGTGGTAAGATCTACAAATCATGTTTGTGTTTTTCAAATTTTACTGAAGCTAATGAGAAGAAGATCAAAGATCTGGAAAAATAGTTAAGCACTATTTCTGATGGATTTGACACTCTATCTAGTGGTATTGGGAAAATAGAAGGTGAAGTGATGTCTATGCTTAATAATATAAAAGGATTGAATCATGAGAATGATAAGATTGTTGCTAGAGTATGCAAACTCAGAGGCATAATTGGTCCTAACATTGAGATAATGTCAAGCGCCCTAAAGGAAGGAGAGGACTCTATGGAAATTGGTGATATGGACAACTTGGAATTGGTGGAGACATAGTCCTACCTAATTTGTGGACACATAAAAATCATGGACAGTCTCAAAAGATTTTGGGATGCAAATCTGATGCAGCTGAAGAAAGATTTTGCAGACATTTTTTTCAGCTTTTGTAAGTTAAAGAAGCATTTTTGTATAACAGTTTTGATTGATCCATTTTTGTTGTGCGATCCCTGACTTTGCCATTTTTTTCAAAGGGGGAGAAGATTGGAGTGAAAAACTCTTAATCATCTCAAGGGGAGAATTGCATTTTTAGAATTTTGGAGAAGGCGGTGTAGTCTATCTTGGTACTAATTTGATACTTAGTCATTTTTCACTAAGTGTTGCCATTAATGCCAAAGGGGGAGATTGTTGGAAAGAGAAACTATAGTATCACTTAGTGTTTTCATTGATGAGAACTCTAACCTATCATCAGATACACACACTATCATTCGATCACACTGATAGATAGATTAAAGATTGATAAGGCAAAATAGAGTATCTAGTAGCACAGTGCTCATCAATATGTATGAATATTTCAGGTTATTATTTTGTGTTTTGAATCTCAAGAAATGATTTTGGCATATTATATTTGTTATTACTAAAGCGCATTGGCTCATATAAATTTGTGTGGAAATCAGAAGCTCCGGTTGGCTTATTCTCAGTCTTTCTTGTATTAGAGTCGACTTTAGGAATACATTATGTCGTGAATGTATAAGGAGTAATTAGTTAAATGGTTTCATGCTGAATCATGTTTTTTTGGGTCCCCTCTATGTCTTAACCAACTTTGGAGGATGCACATAAAGATTTAATCAAGGATCTAGATGACAGTGACAATTATTTTTTATGTTCTATTGAAGTCGACAAAGTGTAATTGAATTCTATGTTGTAGATATATATAAGATCATCCATATCATTTTGAGGTATGTATGAGTTGTGTATTAATGAAAATTATGAATAGAGTAGAGTAGAAAAGTGATTGAGTGCAATTTCACTTGTGCATAGAGAATTTATTGTGTGAGTGTGAGTAGAATAGAGAAGAAGTGGGAAATCAGTCTGTAGGATAGAAGATTGTATATTAAGCCTAACTAGAACTGTAATCAAGAATATTTAGATGCTATCCTTCTCAGTTAAAACTCTCAAATGGTTTTAATTTGATTGTCTTTTGTAAGACAGTGAGCCTTCCCTTTGAGCAGTGAGCTCTAGGGAGTGTATCTAAATGCAAGTGCATTCCCTTTATTTTAATCTTCATTTGAGTATACTCAGATTAACTTGTGGATTGGTCATCCACCGTGGTTTTTCCCCTAATAGGGTTTCCACATAAAAATACTTGTGTTATGGTTTTGTGTTCATTTGCTTCATGTTTATGCATTTGGTTAAATGTTGTGAATTCTTTGAAGTTAAAGGTTTATAAATTTTATTTTGCACAACACCGATTCACTCCCCCTCTCAATGTAGCTTGTTTCCAATAGATTTAATCTATAGTTTTTGTTTTTGTCTATTGGGCCTTCTTCATCACATCCAAATGACCTTGAAAACTCTATGGGTGTTGATGCTTTGTGCAGCAATAGAAGCACTTGGAGGGAGATTGAATAGGGTGATGGAAGGAGAAGCCTCCATTGTATGAGATTGCAAAGAGGTAAAGGGGAGCGTTATCATGGAAAATAGTGGGATACCATATGGGGACTGATGAGCGGGAACACCCATCAAAGTGAAAGGGGAAGTGGGTGGAAGGAGAGACATTTTCTTGGAGGAAAATGGGTTTGGTGAAATTGGTAACATGGATGCTTCAACTTTTTCAATGGGGGCCCTTGACAAGGTGATTAAAGAATCAATCAAGATTGACACATATGATGCTTGCTCAACACATGAGGTTTCCTCACATGGTTCATTATTGAATATGGATGGGGGTTCATTTAGAATGAAGAGATCAAAATCCATGGACAAATGACTCTTTTCCACAAACATGGTCAGAGGAATGACTAAAGATGTAGAGGCAGAACGAAGAGGGGGAGCAAAACTTACCTAGGCCATTGAAGCTGAATATCCTAGCAAAGCGGAATCCAATTCCTCCTCTCCTTTGGCTGATGCACTGGGTCCACCTAGGTCTTGGAAGTGTCTCATCTTTGTATGAGTGGAACTGACAGATTCAAATCCCTTGGTGACTAATCCCACTAAAACTTTTCCTTCTGTAGCCACAATAGACCTCTTTGGGGACCATTGGATCCTCTTTCCATTTCCTCAGGTGTTGATGGAGGATGTAACTTGTGAGTCTTTATGTTTTGATCCTTTTCCTTTATCAGGCTCTTGAGGCTAAGAAGTGTGGAGTGAAATCTCTCCCTGTTCAATCTCTTGATTGGTCTCAAGATTACTATCCTTAGTGTTAGCCTCTTTATCACAAATTTCATTAAACCTTTCATCATATGACTAGTTATATCCATACATGGAGTTGAGGCTCTTAATTTCCTGTTATAACCTCCAAAAATATACCTTATTTATATTTGACCACCTTAGGTGCTTCAATTGTGTAATTAGGAACTTTCCCATCAGTAAGATCTACTGGTACTCTACCATCTTGACATAAAATTCAAGACATAATGGCCAATCGAATGGTATGAAGGCTTAGTCGATGTAGAAATCCTCCTCTCTTTAGTCGGGTTCTTTCCTGATTCAAAATACTCCCACCTCTGATGCCTCATAGTTGGGAGGTGCTTTATGAGGTTATAGCTCCATGCATCAAAAAATAGGACCAGGCCCAGGTGTGCCAATTTTTTAGTAAGCACCTCTTGTGCCTTCCTTTTGATCAAAGTTATATGACTCTTGGTAATGGCGAGGGGAGTCAAGGAAAGCCCTGTTTTGTTCCTTCCTAAGCCATAGGCATCGAAAATGGTTAGCTGATATGCCTCCAAAGAAAAAAACCTTATTTTTTACATATTTAGGGAGCCTGAAAGGATCCTTAACAAAATCATGGAATTTGATGAAAGTGAACTCAACTCCTAGAAAATAATCCACTAGGGTCTGCAAGCTTTTTATCCATTACAAGACTTCAGGAGAAAAATGGCTTGAAGGGTGTGGGGATAAGTCTACAAGCACTAGCCCTATTAAATAATCCAAAAACTAGTAATAATACCATGTCTTTGAAAGCATATGGGTCCAAACTGAAATTGGTTGGTATGACCCCTTTACATCAAACCTAAATAGTGACAAGTACCTTTCGAGGAATTCAAAGTTTTGATGTAAGATAAAATGTACTAGAAAAGAAGAATACCTAAACTTGCATCTAGTGCCATAATTCCTCAACTATTCTAGCATATTTTCAGCTATTACCTCTACAAAATCATAATACTTTTGTCTCTTTTCCCTCTTGAGCATAAACTTCATGTTGATCTGAAAAGGATAAACCTTTTCATCATCATCGTAGCTGTAGATACATACCAACATTGTAGAACTAGCTTGAACATTTGGTTTGAATTTATTGTGTGATAGAGGGAAGAGGAGATGACCACCTGTTGGATTCTCTTCCATTTCATCTTCATAAAAGGCCAATTGTTTAGTTCTAGTTCTCCACAACTCTTCCATTATTTCTCGTGTGAAGCTCTCAATGCCCTAGTTTGTAGGGATATATAACATATCTTGGATGGCTGCTACACTGATTATAACCCTTATCCTACCTCTGACTATAACCCCTATTTCTTTAGCAAACCTCCTAGCACATCCATCCACCAGCTCCAGACATGGGTGTACAACATGCAACACGAATTGTGGAAAATCACAATTCCAGAGCCATGATGCAAAACCTTTGGTTGCCCCACATTTGATCATTCTTTGTAATGCCCCTTCCCTAAGGCTTTTAGGGTTCATTGCCAACCTTGGGTCAAAAATGTTTTTTGTGAAATCCAGGACAACTTCTTTCTCAACATGGTCACTTGCTTGCACCGATTTGGTATGGGAAAAATTCCACTCTTTTGGCACTGGGGCATTAGTGATCAAATCTCTCCCAAAAATATTGGCATAGCCTAGTATTTTATATGAGGATCTAGCCTTTCTACCAAAATTTTATGCTTTCACCATTGTTGTGTTAAAAATCTATAGAGGGCTTCCTCAAAGAACTGACTACTTTTGTCATGTTACTTAGCAAAATGTGCTTTTGGGTGCATTAAATTCTTCTTGCACATATATGTAGTTAGGCACCGCCATTACCAATGGCTTACTAAATGTTGCTACCGAGGTGATACATGTGGATTGGGGATTTGTATCTCCCAGGAATGCCAAATTTTCCATGAGAATGTAATTAGTACAATCTCCTCGCTTCCTTTTTCACAAATAAGCTTTATGTTTTGGAAAGCGTTCTTTTAGCCATGGGAAGCATGCTTAAGTGGCGTAAGGTACTATGAAAAGATGTGCATATTTAATTTTTCAGAACTTAGCACGTTAATCAATGTCTTTTCATATAAAAAAAAAATTTGGCACTGATGATGGCAATGGACACATGGTGGTGATCGACATATGCGAGCATTTACTCCCAACACCCAAATTTATTTTTCAAGGCTTGGTGTCAAATTTCCTATATGATTCATTTCTTAGCCTCCAATTTCTTTGATATTTTATTCATTTTTGTCTGGTAGGAGATGTATTTTTCATTGGTCAAGCTCATCGACACACCTTTTCTATAAATAGCTATGCCAACTTAGTGAAATATTCACTTGAAAATGCTTTTTAGTTTAGCAAGCTTTCCCTAATTTATCTCATTCCACTTGCTTTAGGTTGTTTTCCACCATTTCATCTAGCTTAGGTAGTCCCATTCGGCTCATACCATGAAGGCCACAATATTCCTTGATGGGTGAAATTAGCAGCAATTGAATTAAGCACATAGTGAGGAAGAATGACTGCTTGACTGTGGTGGCATTCAAGTGGGTGCTCAACAAGGACTGTGTGAAGGATGAAAAAAAATCACAATGCAAATCCAATATTGTCTCCCACTTTGTGGCCTTCTTTATTGAATTGGACATCTCCAAGCCTTGGATTGAGTTGTGGCATGCCATGTTCAACTCTCTATATTTGGATGGTCTCAATGAGATCGTACAAGTGGGTATCCTTGGTGGCTACATTTTGAATGCCGTGGACCTCCGTAGGTACATCGATTATGGGGAGGTCTGGCTACCCCTCATTAATTATTTTCATACTATGGATCTTGAGAGGTACCACTCATTTCCCTGGCCTACAACTACCTTCTTGTTGTAGGAGTTTGGTGTAGAGCGCGTTCCTGGGCTTGACTAGAAAAATCACTTTGAATTTCTGGTGTATAGACACATGAATGAGGATTGAGTCCCTTGGTGTGTCAAGCATGTGTGTGTTATGTGTTGACACCCTTTTCCACCCTGCTAGAAGAACAAGAAAAGAAGAACTTGACAAAATTTCATTTTGACTTCCTAGCAATGGCTATAGGCTTTAAATTTACTACTTTTTTGAGTGCCGCCTCCCCTTTTTCTTTTTGCACTATAACTTTTTTTGGATTTACACGAGAAAGATTCAATCTTCTCTCAAAGCTTCAAGCTCATATTACATTGTAAATATTTTAATGAACATAATATAATACACTTCTACTTCTTTGTGTGTTATTCTTATGGCTTATTCACAAAAATAATCATATTTTACAATTTTTTTTACATATGGTACATAATTGTTAAAATTTTAAAAGAACTTGCGCACTTTAATGGAATTTTTTTAGATGAATACCATTTACTAGTATATCTAGAATTTTTCCATCCATGTATTCTAGCTCATACACATTCTTTTCCTCGCATGTGTGAATGTGGAAGGGACCCTTCTATAGCACTTAAATTTTTTCATGTTTCCCTAGTTTTGCAGTGTGCTCATCATACTTTAGCACTAGGCTCCCTTCTTGGAAGTCTAGGTTGGAGGCCCTTTTTTTGAACCATACTTTGACTATCTGTTGGTGATCGATCATGTCTTCATAAGCCCTTTCCCTTTTTTCTTCAAGGTTCAGGAGTTCCACCAACCTTACTTCCATTTTGTTGCTTTCTTCAACTTCCAAAGCTTTTAAGAGTTGCAATCCTGAAATATCTATAGAAACAAGTAAAACCACCTCCTTTCCATATACTAGTTCATAAGGAGATGCCTTCAAGCTTTGTTTGGGCATAATTCTATTGGCCCATAGAGCGAATCATAGGTGCTTGTGCCACTCCCTTTTCCTTTCCAACTTGATGCACTTAATCAACCTAATCAAGTTCTTGTTGGTCAATTTCGGTAGCCCATTTCCTTATGAGTAGTAATTTGATGAAGTATTGAGATAGACCTCATGCTTGAGAGAAAAATAATTTCATCCTAGAACCCACAAAATCTCGTGCATTATCAGATATGATATTTTTTGGCAAACCAAACCTTGCTACCATCTCCTCAAGAAAATTGACAATTTCAATTTTTGTAGCATTTTTTAGAGCAATGGCATTCATCCATCTTGTGAAATAATTAGTTTGTATAAGTATCCACTTATGGCCAGTGCTAGAAATAGGATTTATCATTTTGACAAAATCCAAACCCCATTGAGCAAAGGGTTCTTCAATTACAATTGGGCTTAGTGGCATGGACAAATTCTTCCGCTTGCTGACAAAATATTGGCACCGAGTATATTTTCGCACCAAATGGTGCACCTTTGAAAACATGGAAGGCCAATAATATCTTTCCCACATTATTTTCAAAGTAGTAGTTTTGGTGAAGAAATGTCTACCCTTAGGACTACTATGAAATTCATTTAAAAATCTTTCCGCTTGTGGCTTATCTAAGCATCAGAGCAAGACACCATCATAATTTATTTTAAACAAAGTACCCTTAATTAGTACATACCTAGTGCCTTGCGGTTAGTAGTAATGTTTTTTCTGAGGTGAAATTTTGGTCAGGTACTACCCCTTTTGCATAAATTATGTTTGATCTATCACCCATGACTCATCAGACTCAAAATGGTTTGTTTAAAGTTAATCAATCTCTTCCTTCACCAAGGAGCTTAGTTCTTACCCAAGGTATTTGCAAAGACCTCTTCCCCAAAGTAGCTTGGTTGGTATGATATCTACATCATATTCTAGGATCTTTTTTATCTAGTTGGACCTCTTTTTAGTTATTTTTTCCTCAGAGATATACTCCCGAACACTAGGATGGGTGATGAGAATGGTGATTCTATTGTTCGATATCAAGTGTCATAATTTCTTCAAGGTTTTAACAATAGAAAAGAAAAAAATTCTCAAAAAAATTATACCTGGCGTCGTATCCTTTGAGAGTCCTAAATTGTAATTCTATGGGATTCTCTCCGCTATTGTCTTCATCTTTTCGAGTGAGCACCAAAGCTATGTTGTGTTGGCCAGTATAGACGTAAAGCATGAAATCCTTGGAGAAGTCTGGGTTAGCTAACACTAATGCCACGAAGATGGCTATATTTATTCACTTGGAATTTTTCTTGCCTTCAAAGGTCCATTTGAACACTAGATTCTTCTTTAACATCAACTTGATAGGTCTTGTGATGTCTATGAAGTCTGAAATGAATAGGCTGACGAAGTTAATCTTCCCCAAAAATGATTGCAACCCCTTTTGGTTGACTGGTAGAGGTAGCTCCATTATAGATTTCACCCTTTTGGGATCTATCACTATTTCTTCCTTTGATACCACAAAACCAAGTAGCTTGCCTTGGGACACTCTGAAAACACATTTCTTGGGATTTAAGGAAATCATGAACTGTTGGCATTTCTAGAAGACCTTTCTAGATGATCAAAGTGATCATCCTTTGATTTTGAAAAAACCATTATGTCATCTAGATATATTAGAATAATCTAACTGATTAACCCTTTGAAAGCGATATCCATTGCTTGCTAAAAGGTTGCACTAGCATTGGAGAGTCCAAAAGATATTTTTGAGTATGTGAATGTTCCCCACTTGGTAGTGAACACCATTTTGTGTTGATCTCCCTGTTTGACATAGACCTGGTTATAACCCAAAAAACCATCAAGCAATGAGAACATTTCTGATCTAGCCACAATTTAAAAAATATACTCCATTGATGGCAAAGGGTAGTGATCTTTTAGCAAAGCTTTGTTCAAATCCCTAAAATCCACATAGAGCTAAATATCACCATTCTTTTTTTGAACTGGTACAAGATTAGAAACCCAGGTAGAATGTGTATTGATAAGGTTCAGGAAAACTAGAACAATAAACATTAACAACTATATGGATATTAAATACCCCATAAATAACAATGAAGAATAACACAAAATAGATCAACACATAAATTTAATGTGGTTTACCCAATATGGGCTACATCCAAAAAAGATCAACTACCCAACGATTTTATTATCTAGTGCAAAGAAAATTACAATCTCATGAATTACACACACCACAACTTATATCCCAACCACTTATAACAAGCCTTTTGGAAGCTTCCAGAATTAGGGTTTTAGAAAGTCATTTTTCATTTGACTTGTCAGTGGGAAAAATTTTATGTGTTAACAGGTATATGATCCTTGATTTGATTAATTTGGTGAGCTCTTGTGCCATCAATGCTTTGACCTTTGGATTGATTGGCATTTGTTTTTGTCTGACTGACTTTGAGCCTTCAAACAAGTAAATAATATGTTGAATTATGCCGAGATCATATCCTCTAAGATCATCATAGGTACAAGCTACGAACCCATTGTATATAGAAAATATCCCTTTTAGTCTCTCTTTATCCTTCTGTGGAATGTCCCTTCCAACCTTTAACTTTCTATCATTTTCGACATGAAGATCTTCATAGTCTTTCTCATTAGTAGTGAACCTTTATTTTCTATTTCTTGCATCCTTGCAATTGAATTTTTTTTCAAGAGATATTAAACCTTGAGGGA
This sequence comes from Sequoiadendron giganteum, assembly GCA_007115665.2. Taxonomy (NCBI): domain Eukaryota; kingdom Viridiplantae; phylum Streptophyta; class Pinopsida; order Cupressales; family Cupressaceae; genus Sequoiadendron; species Sequoiadendron giganteum. The sequence continues at coordinate 545,927,176 of CM021101.1, forward strand.
GCTTATCCCTTTTAACTGGATCACTTGCCCCTTCAAAAGGCTCTACATCAAACTGTGAATGGTCGAAATATTTTCCTATTTTTTGTATAAAAGCGACAATCTGAACATCATCCTTAAACACCTACTAGTTTTGATCATTGTCAGGAATTTTTGGTCAGATAATGATCTAGACTACATTCACAATAAAATAATAGGCAATTAGCACTGATTTTCACACCAGAATTTAGTGTATTTGAGTGCATGAATTGAACAATTTGGCTGGCGCCCAACTCGATGCAAACAAGCATGGTTAGTTCAATGTCGGATTTAGCGCTGCATTTTGTACTAAATTTAGCATCGTATTTACTATAGTCTTTAGCATCAGGACATCAGAGTGCCTCTGTTGGTGCCTAAAATTATGTGAAAATGGGCACCCAATTTGGCTTCCAGTTTTACTTCCATGTCTACTCCCATTTTTGCTTCTAGTTTTGCTTCCACTTTTTCCTCTAGGTTTGCTTCCAATTTTGCTTTGAGTTTTGCTTCATGTTTTTCTTCCAATTTTACTTTTAGGTTCGCTTCCAAGTTTTCTTCTAGGTTTGCTTCTAGTTTTTCTTCTAGTTTTGCTTCTAGTTTTGCTTCCTAGTTTTCTTCCGGCTTTGCTTCCAATTTTGCTTTTGATTTTGCTTCCATGTTTGCTTTCGGTTTCGCTTCCAAGTTTGCTTCCAGGTTTGCTTCCATTTTTGCTTATGGTTTTTCTTCCAATTTTGATTTCAAGATTGCTTCTAGTTTGGCTTCCATTGTTGCTTCCTTTTTTGCTTCTAAAAATGCTTCTTGTTTTTCTTCCATTTATTAATTTAATATGTTTTATTTCAATTTGATTAGTTAGATATATTGTGCCTCTAAAATAACTCATATGATTAAATAAAAATATAATTATTGTAACCTGATCATCATCTATAATTAAAACAAGTGAGTCACATATTTATAATTTAATTGAATTTGACAACATCCATCCTGAGTAGTAAATTAAAACCATTATACTTAATAAATATCCATCCAAAAATTATTGACCATTTTTAATATATATAAATTGACAAGTCAATACTGATAAGATCATCATCATATATAACTAAAACAAGTGAAAGAGAAATATGCCAGTACATCAAAAACATGTCAAAATGATACATGTATAAATGATATAATTAAAACTGATAAATTATGTAACTCAAATTGATACATGTCCAAATGATATAGTGTCAAAAATGATACATGTCAATATGATACAACTCAACAATATAGTACTATAGGCCATGAAAATGATACATATGATAGTAACCATGAAAACAATCATCATAACGATATATCAACAACGATCCATGATGTAGCTTATATGATCCTAAATGTCACTAGTTACTATCATTGACTATCTCATCATCATCATTGTCATCGGCCTAGGTGTCTTCTATATCTGCATCATCATCATCATCCTCTACCATGTGATATGTACCAGCATAACCAATATTTTTTGGATCTATATCATGTTGAGGATCATCTTGATCTTCTGGAAGACCCGTGTTCTACAAAAAAAAACATTTAAAATGAAAATTTATTATTTATTTCATGCAATAATTTTTTTGTCTATTATATATCTAATATTACAACATATGAGATGAAACAATAATCATATTAAATCATATCAAAGTGCACATACCATATTAAAATTTTAAAAAATTTACAGCTAATACTGGCGAGTCAGGAGAAACTTCAGCATTAAAAAACAAAGCCAATTAGGCTGGCAAACTTGTGGATTAGGCTAGAAATTGGTGGAAGAGGAAGAAAGATGATTGGAACTTTGGAGGCCCACCATAATGGATTTCAATATTCAACCATGAGATCAAAAGAGAGAGCTGATATCACGTATCAAAACATTAAGCATGCATTCTTCCAGCTAGTGGAGAAGAAGATGATTACTTTGCTTCATTAGGCTAGCATACATGTGTATTAGGTCAACATTTGGTGGAAGAGGAAGAAAGATGACTAGAACTTTGGAGGCCCACCATAATGAATTTTGGTATTCAACCATGAGAGTAGAAGAGAGAGTTGATATCACATATCAAAACATTAAGTATGCATTCTTCTAGCCAATAGAGAAGGAGATGATTACTTTGCTTCTTTAGGCTAGTAGACATGTGGATCAGGCCAGAATTTGGTGGAAGAGGAAGAAAGATGATTTGAACTCTGGAGGCCCACCATAATATATTTTGGTATTCAACCATGAGACCAAAAGAGAGAGCTGATATCATGTATCAAAACATTAAGCATGCATTCTTCTAGCTAGTGAAGAAGGAGATGATTACTTTGCTTCAATAGGTTGGCAGACATGTGGATCAGGTCAGCATTTGGTGGAAGAGGAAGAAAGATTAATGGAAATTTGGAGGCCCACCATAATGGATTTCGATATTCAATCATGAAAGTAGAAGAGAGAGATGATATAACATATCAAAACATTAAGCATGGATTCTTATAGCCAGCAGAGAAGGAGATGATTAGTTTGCTTCATTTTCATTTGCGTAACCATATCATGTCATGGGAACCAAGAAGACCAAGGATGTCCAGTTTTATCTGGAGGTAATGGATGTGGTCCAAACTTTAGGAGGGGCAAGAAGGTCAATGTATGATCCTGATGAAATTGAGGAAGAACAACAAGAGAGGGATAGGACTGTAGAAACACAAAACATGTAAGAGAGCTATGGGAGCAACCTCATGTACAAGATTAGATTACATAATCATGGACTATAGAAACACAAAACATGTAAAAAAGGAAAGATGCTAAAATTGCAGACTGATTATATCCCACAAATAAGATCATGCTATCCATAATGCACGCACTCATTTTAAGGCATTAAGAAAACAAAATAGAGATATAGTCTCCCCACTAAAATACAAGTATACATAGTAATTAGGGATTAAATTCCTTTAACATTTTTCTCAAAAACATACGATGATAAAAGAAATTAGCTTTGAATTAACAAGGATAAGGACAAGAGCTTAGGATTTCCTCTATATGTAGAAGGGCGCTTCACTTGAGCACCCTCCATGTATCTCTCCTCCCTTCCTCTCTTCATTTATATGACCACCAGTCTCACCTCAAGCTATTCTTGCAAAAAAAAAAAATCATATTCATTAAAATTAGTCTAGGTTTCTTGTTTCTACAACCCCCTCCTCCTCCTTCCCTTACAATCACAAAAAGTATGAATCCTTCACAGAAAAAATCCCAAATTCTCAATAGTCAAAATGGATATAAATTCAAAACCCAATAAAAACACAAAATACTCAAACACCAAAATTAAGATTAGGCTCCTCTAAAACCCAAGAAGAAAAAGAAAAAAAGAATCACATCAAATTGAAGCTTTTGGAACAAAAGTATTCAACCACATATTTATGTCCAGAGGTTAAGAGATCGAGACTCGTGGAGATTATTTCATTTTCACTACCTTGTCTCACATTTCTTTCTTTATTTAACAAATCCTTGCAAGCTTAATGGCAGATTAAAAATAAATTCTTTCATTGAAACCCCAACTATTACTAAAGCCTTCTTAAAATGGAGCATCAATTTAAAACATATACATGCAAGGCCTTTTAGGGCTTAGATAAACTAGCCTCTACACTAAACACTTTCCATAAACAAATAGAGGGAATTGCAATATAATACAAAATAAAATAAAAAACAAAAGTAAATTTTGGACCAAGATGAGCACCACAAACCTTGTTTTGAAGCACAAAAATCCGTTCAAAAAAATTTGAACCTCTGTCGATCCACTACAAGGAAAATCAATCATGATTCCATCAAATCCATGAAATACTAAGGCATAAACATATCCTTGTCCTCCTATTTCTCCTCCTCCTTAAAGATTTTTCAAACAGTAACCGAGCAATGGGATCAGACTCATCTAAACGATTTTGAACTAGAGTTTGATATACCATTTAGAGAGCTTGGTTTTCATTGATTTCTCAAAAACATACGATGATAAAACAATTAGCTTTGAATTAACAAGGATAAGAAAAAGAACTTGTGATTGCCTCTAGATGTAGAAGAGTGCTTCACTTGAGCACCCCTCATGTAGCTCTCCTCCCTTCCTCTCTTCATTTATATGACCACTAGTCTCACCTCAAGCTGCTCTTGCAAAAAAATAAAAATCATATTCATTACAATTAGTTTAGGTTTCTTCTTTCTACAACCCCCCCTCCTCCTTCCCTTACAATCACAAAAATCATGATTCCTTCATAGATAAAAGCCCAAATTCTCAATAGTCAAAATGGATATAAATTCAAAACCCAATAAAAACAGAAAATATGCAAACACCAAAATTAAGATCAGGCTCCTCTAAAACCCAAGAAGAAAAAGAAAAAAAGAATCACATAAAATTGAAGCTTCTAGAACAAAAGTATTCGACCACATATTTATGTCCAGAGGTCAAGAGATCGAGACTCATAGGGCTTATTTCATTTTCACTACCTTGTCTCGCATTTTTTTCTTTCTTTAACAGATCCTTGCAAGCTTAATGGCAGATAAAAAATAAATGCTTTCATTGAAATCCCAACTATTACTAAAGCCTTCTTAAAATGGAGAATCAATTTAAAACATATACATGCAAGGCCTTTCAGGGCATAAATAGACTAGCCTCTCCACTAAATAGTTTCCACAATCAAACAAAGGGCATTGCAATATAATGCAGAAGAAAATAAAAAACAAAAGTAAATTGTGAACCAAGATTAGCACCACAGACCTTGTTTTGAAGCACATAAATTTGTTGTTCAAAAACATTTGAACCTCCGTCGATCTGTTGCAACAAAAATCAATCACAATTCCATCAAATCCATGAAATACTAAGGCATAAACATATCCTCGTCCTCCTATTGCTCCTCCTCCTTAAAGATTTTCAAGCAAGTAAGAGAGCTATGGGAGCAACCTCATCTAAAATATTTTGAACTAGAGTTTGATATACCATTTAGAGAGCTTGGTTTTCATGGATTTCTCAAAAACACATGATGATAAAACAGTCAGCTTTGAATTAACAAGGTTAAGGACAAGAACTTATGATTGCCTCTAGATGTAAAAGGGAACTGCACTTGAGAACCCCCCATGTAGCTATCCTCCCTTCCTCTCTTCATTTATATGACCACTAGTCTCACCTCAAGCTGCTCTTGCAAAAAAAAAATAACATATTCATTAAAATTAGTCTAGGTGTTTTGTTTCTACAACCTTGCCTCCTCCTTCCCTTACAATCACAAAAGGCATGAATACTTCATAGAAAAAACCCCAAATTCTCAATAGTCAAAATGGATATAAATTCAAAACCCAAATAAACAAACCCAATAAAAACACAAAATACTCAAATACAAAAATTAACATCAGGCTCCTCTAAAACCCAAGAAGAAAAAGGAAAAAAGAATCACATAAAATTGAAGCTTCTGGAACAAAATTATTCGACCACATATTTGTGTCCAGAGGTCAAGAGATCGAGACTCATAGAGCTTATTTCATTTTCACTACGTTGTCTCTCATTTTTTTCTTTCTTTAACAGGTCCTTGGAAGCTTACTGACAGATTAAAAATAAATGTTTTCATTGAAACCCCAACTATTACTAAAGCCTTCTTAAAAAAGGAGCATCAATTTAAAACATATACATTCAAGGCCTTTCAGGGCTTAAATAGACTAGCCTTTGCACTAAATACTTTTTAAAAACAAACAAAGGACATTGCAATATAATACAAAATAAAATAAAATAAAAAATTAAATTGTGAACCAAGATGAGCACCACATACCTTCTTTTGAAGCACATAAATTTTTTGTTCAAAAATATTTGAACCTCCATCGATCTGCTGCAATGAAAATCAATCACAATTCCATCAAATCCATGAAATAATAAGGCATAAACATATCCTCGTCCTCCTACTGCTCCTCCTCCTTAAAGATTTGTCAAGAGAGTAAGAGATCTATGGGAGCAACCTCATCTAAAATATTTTGAACTGGAGTTTGATATACCATTTAGAGAGCTTGGTTTTCATGGAGTTCTCAAAAATATATTATGATAAAACAATTAGCTTTGAATTAACAAGGATAAGGACAAGAACTTATGATTGCCTCTAGATGTAGAATGGAAGAACACTTGAGCACCCCCCATGTAGCTCTCCTCCCTTCGTATCTTCATTTATATGACCACCAGTCTCACCTCAAGCTTCTCTTACAAATTTTCTTTTATCATATTCATTACAAATAGTCTAGGTTTCTTGTTTCTACAACCTCGTCCTCCTCCTTCCCTTACAATCACAAAAAGCATGAATCCTTCATAGACAAAACCCCAAATTCTCAACAATCAAAATGGATATAAATACAAAACCCAAAAAAACAAACCCAATAAAAACACAAAATACTCAAACACCAAAATTAAGATCAGACTCCTCTAAAACCCAAGAAGAAAAATAAAAAAAGAATCACATAAAATTGAAGCTTCTGGAAAAAAAGTATTCGACCACATATTTGTGTCCAGAGGTCAAGAGATCAAGACTCACAAAGCTTATTTTATTTTCACTACCTTGTCTTGCATTTTTTTCTTTGTTTAACAGATCCTTGCAAGCTTAATGGCAGATTAAAAATAAATGCTTTCATTGAAATCCCAACTATTACTAAAGCCTTCTTAAAATGGAGCATTGATTTAAAACACATACATGCAAGGCCTTTCAAGGATTAAATAGACTAGCCTTTGCACTAAACACTTTCCACAAACAAACATAGTGCATTGCAATATAATATAAAAGAAAATAAAAACAAAAGTAAATTGTGAACCAAGATGAGCACCACATACCTTGTTTTGAAGCACAAAAATCCATTGTTAAAAAAAAATTGAACCTCCACCGATCCACTGCAATGAAAATCAATCGAAATTCCATCAAATCCATTAAATCCATGAAATAATAAGGCATAAACATATCCTCATCCTTTTGCTACTCCTCCTCCTTAAAGATTTGTCAAGCAAGTAAGAGAGCTATGGGAGTAGCCTCATCTAAAATATTTTGAGCTAGAGTTTGATATACCATTTAGAGAGCTTGGTTTTCATGGAGTTCTCAAAAATATACAATTATAACACAATTAGCTTTGAATTAACAAGGATAAGGACAAGAACTTACAATTTCCTGTAGATGTAGAAGGGTGATTCACTTGAGCACCCCCCATGTAGCTCTCCTCCCTTCCTCTCTTCATTTATATGACCACCAGTCTCACCTCAAGCTTCTCTTGCAAAAAAAAAAAATATCATATTCATTACAATTAGTCTAGGTTTCTTGTTTCTACAACCCCCCCCTCCTCCTTCCCTTACAATCACAAAAAGCATGAATCCTTGACAGACAAAACCCCAAATTCTCAAGAGTCAAAATGGATATAAATTCAAAACCCAAAACACAAAATACTCAAACACCAAAATTAAGATCAGGCTCCTCTAAACCCAAGAAGAAAAAGCAAAAAAGAATCACATAAAATTGAAGCTTCTAGAACAAAATTATTCAACCACATTTTTGTGTCCAGAGGTCAAGAGATCGAGACACATGGAGCTTATTTCATTTTAACTACCTTGTCTCACATTTTTTTCTTTCTTTAATAGATCCTTGCAAGCTTAATGGCAGATTAAAAATAAATGCTTTCATTGAAACCCCAACTATTACTAAATCCTTCTTAAATAGGAGCATCAATTTAAAACATATACATGCAAGGCCTTTTAGGGCTTAAATAGACTAGCCTCTGCACTAAAAACTTTCCATAAATAAACATAGGGCATTGCAATATAATATAAAAGAACATAAAAAACAAAAGTAAATTGGGAACCAAGATGAGCACCATAGACCTTGTTTTGAAGCACAAAAATTTGTTGTTCAAAAAAATTTGAACCTCTGTCGATCCACTGCAAGGAAAATCAATCACGATTCCATCAAATCCATGAAATAATAAGGAATAAACATATCCTTGTCCTCCTATTTCTCCTCCTCCTTAAGGATTTGTCAAGCGAGTCAGAGAGCTATGTGAGCAACCTCATCTAAAATATTTTGAACTAGAGTTTGATATACCATTTAGAGAGCTTGGTTTTCATGGAGTTCCTTTTAAAGCCTCTATTTTTATTGTTCCTACAGTAAACTGTTTGGTAGAGTTGGTGGAATTACCTTTCTTAGTAATCACTATTAGTGAGATTGAGAATTGTTAACCTTGAGAGAGTAGGACTTGGGAAAAAAGCATTTGATATGGCTATTTTTTTCAAAGACTTCAAGTGAGATGTACTCTAAATGTACGCCATTCCTCAATCTTCATTTTATGGCATCAAGGAATGGATGAACTCCATGGATATAAAGTATTATGAAAGCAAAATGAACTTGAACTGGTGGCCAATTTTAAGGAAATTTCCATTAGATGCAAGGATTCATAGCACACAAACCATGTGGTACAAATTATTAAATCCCAGAGATTATTTGTAGCAATGAAAGAGTCTAAAAAGGCAGATAGAGCTACACTGGTGACTTAAGAGAAACTTCAACTTTCAAAAACAAATCCAATTGGGTTGGTAGACATGTGGATCAGACCAACATTTGGTGGAAGAGGAAGAATGATGACTAGAACTCTAGAGGCCCACCATTATTTTATTTCGGTATTCAAGCATGAGATTAGAAGAGAGAGTTGATATCAAGTATCAAAACATTAAGCATGCATTCTTCTAGCTAGCGGAGAAGGAGATGATTGGTCTCCATTCTTTAAGCCAACAAAAGGGTCCAATTTTCTCCTTGAATGTAGAGTTAAATTGGCCTCCATTTCTTCTTTGGTATGCTAGCTTCCAAACTGCCTCATACCACAGACCTATTACATTCCTTGCCACTGCAAACTAAGAAGCATCAGATGAAATTCCTTGTGTGTCTTCAAAACACATTATATTGTCAGCCCTCACCATTAATGTTGAATGTGTGTCCAATGTCGCCAACAATACCTTCATCAATGCTTCAAGTCCTTTGGGAATTTAAAACAAATTCCTCTACTTGCTAGCGCTAACTCCTTCCTGCATTAATTAAAATAGACAAATTTCCTCCAAATGAATTCAACTAAAATCTTCTATCCTTATTTCCTCCACCTTTGCAAAAGATAGAGCCCATTTCATTAGGGTATCTGCTTCAACAATGTTTATGCAGGAAACACATTTTTGATTTGATTGTATTTATTAATTAATTGAAAATAAAAAGTGCATTCACTTTTTTATTTTCAATTAATTAATAAATATAGTCAAATCAATTAATGGTGGAATGTGTTGCCTGCATAGACAATACTTTTCCTAATCACACCCTACAAATTCCAAGATCAATTCCTCCTTTTATTATTGCTTGGATTACTTGGATGAATTGCTGGCAAAAAAAAAAGAATTACTTGGATGCTTCTTCCATTCATTTTGTATCAACATATGTTCATGAAGACACAAAAATTAATAGCTCAATCAGGTAGAGCTTTTGTGATTTTCAAATGAAGAGTAAGGTACATTTTTATTTCTACTACATTAAATTCATGTGCATAAACAAAATCAAAAGATTATATTACTAGATTTCACTTATGTAGATGCATATATTATAGGAAACATTGCACAATCCTTTCAAAAATGTAGTCTTTATTGATAATGTAAATGTATGTTGTTCCACAAAAACCGTGGAACTAACTATTTGAATGCATATAATTGAAAAAATATACATTTATAGATACTAAAGAGAAAGGGGACCAGTCATTTCCTCAATGATGAATCCTGATTGCTTTGTTCTACATCATCTTCAGTCTTCCCACCTGTCTAAGCCTCCAAGTTGGTGTCTTCCTTGCTGCTCCTAGGTTTCCTACATTTTAGTGAGAAGAGTTTTGTTAGAGAAATGAAGGATCACCAGTCAAAATATGTGCATACATCTATAAACATATAATTTGATCATGTGCATTAAAATAACTTTCATACCATATATGTCCAAGAAAACAAGAAAGTTATCAACATAGCCATGATTCTAACAAAACTGATAATCAAGGATTCCAAGATAATTTTCATTGATAGTCTAGTTAGAAGTAAGCAACCCCAAGCATCATAACAGTCACAAGAATTGAACATGAGGGGTAGTCATGTAGATTAAAAGCTTACACAATATTCATCACTTGCAAAGACAGAGACAACATGTTTCCACATAACAAATTAAATTGAATGCACGAAAGGTACAATGATGAAGTCCATAATATTAAATGTTGCTTATAAAGAGGGATTGAAGGACAACATTTTGTATCAAGGAGAACAAGGTAACCTCAAACTCTATTGTACCTAAGTATGATAGTACCCGAGATTTTGGTGTTTCTAGATGGAACCTATAGCAAAAAAGTGAGTCTCCATCTAAAGGAACCATCTTTAGAGCCCTTCCTTGAAATGAGGGTTGAAAACATTAGAAGAAAAGAAATATCATATTTGTAAAGTAACAATTTGTATCAAGAAAAATTTCAAAAAGTATAATTAAAATGATAAATCCTTACAATTGCACCTCAAATTGGACCAAATAGAAACAACAAATGTGCCCTGATAAATCTTGCAGATTTAAACAACTTGAAAAGACCACTTTAGAGATAGAAAAGCAATAAATAAGCATGAAAATTGACACAAAAATTGAACACTAAAGATGGATTACGAGTTATAATGTATTTTCTCCATTATATTGCTCAAAATATAAACATACATAACATGAGTTATTTTGATATGAATAAGTGGATGAGATAGTCTAGTATCTATTATAATGGATTGAAACGATGATGACATGATGATCAAAATAGGACCTTGGTTTCCCTATTTATATGGGAAGCAACAAGCTTTAGGTCCATTCACAAAAGTTACACCATTTCTTAACTAAAGCATAATTAACATAACATAGAAACTTAAAAAGATAGGTCCATTCCAATTGTTTCCAAACATTAAATAATTCTTGCATTTGTTGATAGCTAGAAGAATTTGATGAAACACATACTAATACCCAAGATCCAACTGGGTTATTGAGATTTGGATGGGATCCAAACCATACTAGGGGGAAAAGAGAAAGATTAAAGAGAACACCCGAAAGTGTTTCACACCAGCTCAAGGTACAATCTAACCTGGTTATGAAACTAATAGCAATCCAAATTTTCTTGAACCATCCATACCTGAACATTTCATCATAATCTATTCTTCCCACACATAAAAATGCCACATGTTAACCCCTTCTAAATAAAACTCAAAATACCATGAAACAATGAGTCCCCTATATTACTAAGTAAGTAGGTAGTCTATAGAGCATAGTTTGATTTTATACAAGGATGCTCATGAAAGGAATCTTCAAGTGACAGTGAGTGAGTTGTTTAAGATTGCAACTAATGGTGCAATATCTAGTCTTAAAGGTAGTTACCAAAGCAGTAAATGTGCAAGAAAATTAAATTGTACACAAAAAACAATTCACAATGTTATCTTGTATAATGCCTTAAGTTTGAAGACAAAATTCTCATTGTATCTTGATGAAAGTAGTGACCTTAATGGTCAATCACTGGAAACCATGATTTTAAAACATGGAATTATGCTTATGGAGGCATCATTTTAAGCAAGGCGGTGAGTGGTGGTTTGGAACAATGGAAGGCATGAAGGACTTGCTTTATATGCATACTATGTAGTCTAGCTTAAGAAAATGTTCTTAGAAGAGATTGAAGGTGGATTAGGGAGCTCAAAGGTTACCATGTAATGCCTCGCCATGCAACCCTAGAGGAAATTTCAATTCACTACAAAAGCGTGCTAATTTTTTTTTAAAAATGAATTAAACATACATGTTCACCTAATAATTGACAACCTCCTCTAAGGCTACGTAACTAAGATTACTTAATTCCCATTAACATACATCATCTAAATTACATTGCAATAAACATCTCAAGTAAAGACATACATCTAACATAAGTAAATACAAGATATGAATAGATTAACCAACACATAATTCCATTATCTAAACCATTACAAGATTACAATCCTCATTCCTAGAATGAGTCAAAATATATAAGAGTATAATAATTAGAAGATCCACCTCATAACAACAAGAGGGGTAAATACAACTGATACTAAAAGAATTACAATAGTATAAGAATAGAGTAACAATATCCGCAAGCTGTCCAACTGGATGTCTCACTTCCACGAACTAAAGAACAAAGGGGGACCCAACGGTTTTGGTGCATGTTCCACCCAACCTAGTGGTACCCGAAGGCCCACCCCCATGCTAGGAGATAGTAAAAATACAACATGGACAAGAAATCTACTACCTCTAACCAAAGGCTGACTAACTGAACAAACCGACTCAACCATACATATGCATAATATAAATCTAAGACTAACATGGTTACATTGCTTCCAGACATAATAAAATCAAGTGTGCTAAAGAAACCATACACACAACATATACTCAAGGTTATCCTAGATAGAGTGTCATCACAAGGTGCATCATGAGATCTCCTCTAGGCATCCTTCATAGGCTTTGGTAATCCTAGTGACCTCAACCGAATCCTGGCCCTCGTACTCACTCAAGCGAAATCAATTACCTTTCGTATGGACAAGCTAGTTGACCTTGCCATTCCAGGCCTTCTCACTCACCCCAAGTTTATACAAGCCCTTGTGTCTGCGAGTGAGGGTAATTTTATCTTGGTTAATGTGAATGCATCCTAGTAATCTAAGTACTTTGCTTTAATTATCACTTCTTAAAAACACTTTTCAAGGTTACCCAATTTACCTCTTTGGGCTCCGGCCCCTAACAAAATTCACTCCTCTAATGGATAACTAACTACTCAAATCTAGACTCCAAGGGTGACTCAAGTGTTATAGAACTAAATAACTTAGTCTCTCCTAATTTGGGAGATGGAAAATAAAGAATTTCACTCCAACACTTGGAGGAAAACAACTCAAATACATCTACCCAGTGTACGCAGTCATTCCCATGTTAGCTAATGTTTGATTTTCCTTGGGTAGATGTATTTGAGTTGTTTTCCTCCAAGTGTTGGAGTGAAATTCTTTATTTGTCATCTCACAAATTAGGAGAGACTGAGTTATTTAGTTCTATAACACTTGAGTCACCCTTGGAGTCTAGATTTGAGTAGTGAGTTATCCATTAGAGGAGTGACTATTGTTAGGGGCTGGAGACCAAAGAGGTAAACCGGGTAACCTTCGAAAGTGTTTTTAAGAAGTGATAATTAAAGCAAAGAACTTAGATTACTAGGATGCATTCACATTAACCAAGATAAAATTAACCTCACTCATAGACACAAGGGCTTGTTTAGACTTGGGGTGAGTGAGAAGGCCTGGAATGGCAAGGTCAATTAGCTTGTCCATACGAAAGGTAGTTGATTCCGCTTGAGTGAGTATGAGGGCTGGGATTCGGTTGAGGTCACCAAGATTACTAGAGCCTATGAAGGATTCCCAGAGGAGATCTCATGACGCACCTTGCGATGACACTCTATCTAGGATAACCTTGAGTATATGTTGTGTGTATGGCTTCTTTAGCACACTTGATTTTATTATGTCTGGAAGCAATGTAACCATGTTAGTGTTAGATTTATATTGTGCATATGTATGGTTGAGTCGATTTGTTCAGTTAGTCAGCCTTTGGTTAGAGGTAGTAGATTTCTTGTCCATGTTGTATTTTTACTATCTCCTAGCATGGGGGGTGGGCCTTCAGGTACCACTAGGTTGGGTGGAACATGCACCAAAACTATTGGGTCCCCGTTTTTTCTTCAGTTCATGGAAGTGAGACATCCAGTTGGACAACTTGCGGATATTGTTACTCTCTTCTTGTACTATTGTAATTCTTCTAGTATCAGTTGTATTTACCCCTCTTGTTGTTATGAGGTGGATCTTGTAATTATTATACTCTTATATATTTTGACTCATTCTAGGAATGAGGATTGTAATCTAGTAATGGTTTAGATAATGGAATTATGTGTTGGTTAATCTATTCATATCTTGTATTTACTTATGTTAGATGTATGTATTTACTTGAGATGTTTATTGCAATGTTATTTAGATGATGTATGTTAATGGGAATTAAGTAATCTTGGTTACGTAGCCTTAGGGGGGGGTTGTCAATTATTAGGTGAACATGTATGTTTAATTCATTTAAAAAAGAAATTAGTACGCTTTTGTAGTGAATTGAAATTTCCTCTAGGGTTGCATGGTGGGGCAATACATACCATGATAAAGATTAAAGAAAAGACTAAGATCTATTTAAAATACACTATCATGAAGATATTAAAGATGTCAAAATGCAAAACCCTAGATGCTGGAGTAATGAACACAGTGTGAAAGAGGATAGTGTGCTAGGGCAGATCTAGGAGATCTCTATATGCATACTATGTAGTCTAGCTTAAGATGACCTTCTTAGAAGAGATTGAAGGTGGATTAGGGAACTCAAGGGTTACCATGATAAAGATTAAGAAAAAACCGTGATCTATTTAAAAGCCACTATCATGAAGATATTAAAGATGTCAAATGAAAAACCCTAGTAGCTGGAGTAATGAAAATAGTGTGCTAGGGAAGATTTAGGAGATCTCCACATTATCTAATCACAGGAAAATACATCATTTAAAAAAATTAAATTAAAAGAAATTATTCTATACCCTATATAGGACACATTGATAGTTCAAAAGCATCTGATTTATTTTGTTAAATTAAAAGAAGTCATTCTAAACCCTAAATAGGATACATTGATACTTCAAAAGCATCTGAATGAATTTGAGATTATGCAAACATATGTCAATTAAATACCTGGATTACAAATTGTAGCGCAAACATTGTAACCCTTGTTGATCAGAGCTGAAATTGGTAAACAACAATGAATCCTATGCCTCCTATCACACACATCTCCTTACCATTCTCTATCATTCTTTATTGAAACACTTCTCCATTTTGGTAGGCTATGCTTGAAAATAAGGTTTCAATAAAGGTTTTACTGTATGTTTATTAAAATGAAAATTCCAATCTCGTAGGCTATGCTTGAAAATAAGATTTCAACAAAAAATTTAGAGTATGTTTATTAAAGTTTTAGAGTATTTTGGTGGGCTATATTCTTGATTCAAATGGATTGTGACTAACATGATTTTCTGCCACAATTACTATACTACCACCATCTGTTATTATACCCTCTACGGTATGGTGGTGTTTTTACCTTCCCTTATATTGTTTACCACACTACCAACTTGCTCAAGGCTTCTTGTTGCGGGCTTGCAGTGTATACCACTTTGCTACATATGTTGTGCACCTTCCCAATAGTATAGCAGTGTATGCTTTTGATCATTACCTGAAGAGTGTTGATCAGACAATCTTCTTTGTCTTACCAATATCTCAATGTCTCATCAACATTAGATCTTATGTTCCTGATTTTGGTTGTTGGTGTCGATGAGGCAAGTTAATAGCTCTTGTTGATATGCCACTGTCTCATCGATATTTTCCTTTGGTGTTATTTCTTTATATATCGGTGTAAATCTGCCATGTTGGGGAGACTCGTGATTATTGTTATGGTATGGTAGTGTTTTTCCCTTCCTTTCTGTTGTTTACCACACTACCGTCTTGCTCAAGGCTTCTTGTTGTGGGGTTGTGGTGTATACCACTCTACCACATATGTTGCTCACCTTCTTGGTGGTATAGCGGTGTATCCTTTTGATCATCACCTAAATAGTGTCAATGAGAAACTCTTAATTTTCTTACCGATATCTGAATGTATCATCGACATTAGATCTTATGTTCCTCTGATGTTGGTTACTGGTGTCGATGAGAAAATTTAATATCTCTTGCCGATATGCCACTATCTCATCGATATTTTCCTTCAACGGTATTTCTTTATATATCGGTGTAACTCTACCATGTTGGGGAGACTCGTGATTATCCCTATACTATGGTTGTGTTTTTCCCTTCTATTCAACTGTTTAACACACTACTGCCTTGCTCAAGGCTTCTTGTTGTGGGGTTGCGGTGTATACTGCTCTACTGCATATATTGCTCACCCTCTTCGCAGTCTAGCAGTGTATGCTTTTGATCATTACTTAAAGAGTGTTGATGAGACAATCTTATTTGTCTTACTAATATCTCAATGTCTCATCAACACTACTTCCTTATATCCAAGAGTTGTTTTTCACTGAGTACTTGTAGATATACCTTGTCGATGTGATGTAATTGATTCTCTCCTCGATATGTCTCTATCTTGTTGACATTTCACTATTTTACATCATCGATGAGATATAAATAAGTCTCTTCGACATAGGGGTGTCTAAACCAGCACTAGACCCGAAGCTAAACTCGAAGCTCAATTCGTGAGGCTAAATGTGGTGCTAAACGTGAAGCTAAAATCAGAGCCAAAGGTGCAACTAATGGTAGTTCCACACTCAAAGAAAATATTAACAATAAAGGTGTTGATAATTCCAGTGTAAATTGGCACCTAAATTAGCATTGACTATGAGCGACACAAATAAACACCAAAAATAGTGCCGTCTCGATAAATAGCACCGAAGATTTAAAAAAATTAGCAAAAAATACATTAAAACATTGGGTGGAAGCAAAAATAGAGCAAAAAATGGAGCAAATCATAGGGATTTGTTGTAGTGATTATACTTCATCATTGACTTAGAAATGAGCTCAAATCATGAACCAATCGAGGCCATCCAATAAACAACATTATTTTAGCAATATGGGATAACTTGAATGTCAAAATCCTCAAAACTCTTGATCAAATATCATACTCTATGTCTATAAGACTTCATTCTTATATTTTTGGTAGTTGCCTACCCATAGACTTAACTTACAACCAATTCAAAATATTTGAATGCTTGTACTCTCTTCACGCCCATCCATTCTATGAGGAACAAACCATGGACCAAGTCCTCATAGTCCACATCATTATTCAAGCAATGGAACTGAAAATAGAAAGCTTTAAGGATCTCAGATCTTGTCGGGGATACTATCAGACACCTGCTCTAGAAATGGCCTTGCATTTGGCACCATCAAAATATAATATCCATAGACTTTTGTCACCCAGACCATTAGACTCTTCATGTTCTTCTATCAATTTTGGGAATACTTGATCATCATCAATGATCACATAGGTGCCTAATCTGGTAGCATGAAAGTTTCTAAATGAGTCAGAGTCAATAAATTGGTTGAGGAGGACTTCCTCCTTGTAGGTCCAATCACTCGTGTCTTCCCCATATTCCAAAATCTCTACACAATATGTCTCCCTCTATGAGAATGAGGTATGTGCTACTTCAAAGCATAAGAACACATTATCTGCTATGTGTTATGGATACAAGGATTCAGATAGGATCTCCATCTTTGCCCCATGCTTGGTCTATAATATCAAGTGAGACCAATCGAGTGCTAAATGTCTGTCAAGATTTTCTATAAAGTCCCTTGAAAGACACATCTTGAATATTGGGGGCATTCCTATCACAACTACTTCTTGCGTGACCATTTTTCTTGCACATGAGAAGAGGGTCAAAGATAAATCCTTGATGCAGCTGATAGTTGAAACTTTCTTCCTGTCTAATTTCATAATTCCTTTCTCAAGAGGCTCATACTTGAGATTCAAGGCATCAAACACTTGTTTAGGCATGACCATAGTAATATCTCCCAAATCAATCATGTTAATGTGCAAAAGCTTATCTCCTACAATAACTGTTAAAAAAAAGGTTTGGGCTTTGGCTTGCTTACCTCTTTCACCTATGTATTT
The DNA here is from genome assembly GCA_007115665.2 of Sequoiadendron giganteum. Taxonomy (NCBI): domain Eukaryota; kingdom Viridiplantae; phylum Streptophyta; class Pinopsida; order Cupressales; family Cupressaceae; genus Sequoiadendron; species Sequoiadendron giganteum. The sequence goes on from CM021101.1 coordinate 545,944,966, forward strand.
TCTGTAGTGTTCACATAAGCCATGAATATTGAAGGTTAAGGTTCTTGTTTATGATTAAAAATGACACAAACAACGTTTAAATAGAATATCTCTATTCTATTTCTCTTGAAAAAGAAAGGAAAACATATAGTAGACTAACTCCCAAGGTCCTAGTAGTTGGTTCTCAACTTTCTAGTGTCACTCAATTGGTCCATGCAACTATAATATTCAAGGGGCCTTTACTACTAATAAGGAATGCAAAAAATGACTTATTCATTGAACTATTTTAATAAAAAGGGGTTTTAAATAAAATAAAAAAGATAGATCAGGGCATACATTAGTAAAACATGAATAAAAATTATCTAGTATCCAGACATATATCTTCAACAATGAATGTTCTTCCAATAGATCAAGAAAACCACAACATGATGCAATTTATAGAAAAATCCATACTATTGCATGCATCTAAGGTGCTTAATTTAACATCACAATAACACATCATAAATATTTCAAAGATTCCAAAAGAATACTCTCATTCGTTTCCAAGATCATAGATCAACAAACTTTCAATAGATTCAATTCACAGATAATCTAATGAAATAATCCTTAAATCTGGTTTCTTCTAATGATTTTCATCATAACAAACACTCATGCTTCAACACAATCACTGGCATATAGCTAGACTATAATTCATCAACCTTATCCTATAAAACTCAATTCCAACACCATATTGCATAAAAACCTGTAATTATATTCAATTGTAAATAAAGTAAAAAAATATCTCTATAAAACTAAAAATATTATATGTCCTACTATCAGGTGACTAATCTTATTCTCATCATCTGACCCTTACAATATGATACCCAAAAGGTATTTATAGATGTACAAAAATCCAAAGTCCTTTCTATCTTAAGTCAATCCACATTTTTAGGAACTAAAGTCCTCTTGGAAACTTAGATCAATTTGATCTCTAGTTCCCACCTTGATCATTTAGTAAAACTGGAGAGAAGAAGATAGAAGAGAAAAGAAAACCATACGCCTCCAAGACTACCAGTCTTGCATGCAAAGAAGAGAAGAAGGCCATGCAGGCATGAGATTATCAATTATGCATGTGAAGTTTTTTCTGCAATGTACTCATCATAACTGGAGAAGACTTGTTGAAGCATGTCCAAATCTAGCCCATCAACCCAACTATCTTCAAACTTGATCCTTTCTAATACCGCAACAACAAAACTTCTCATGTCTTTTAGCTTTGTTAACTCCCTTTTAGCTGCCCTTACTTATTCTTTAATATCTATTAACAGATCTAACAACAAATCCTCTCCATCATCTCCCTTTTGCATGACCTCTTTAAACCTATCATCCCATTTCTCCTTTATTTGGCTCAAACATAGGCCCTCCTTTACTGGTATATTAACATTTATTATAACAGAAATAACTTCTTCTAGCTCCTCAAAATGTTCATTCAGATCCTTGACATAATCTTGAACTTCATTTTTATGCTTGTACACAAAGTCAGATCTAAATTGGAGTATGCTGGAAGTCTTTTCCAAGAAATATTTATTGTCCTCTTCAAGTATTGACTATTCTAGAAGAGTGGACTTTGGAAATATACTAACCTCCTTCAACCTCTGAGTATATCCCCTGTACTCCTCCTTCTGTTCTCCCAATACTTTGACATACTAATTCATTTCCTCTATTAAATCCTTTGCAATTTTGTGAACCTCAAAACTGTTATCCAATACCTCACTTATTTCCTGATTTATCTTATCAGTCCACCTATCCAACATATTTGCCTTACTCCTTACCTATACCAAATCATCCACCTCATTCTTGCTAAGAAAAATTGGAGTCTCAATGGTGGCAACTTGTTGTGATCTCGAAGCAGAAACAATCTTTAAGAAAGTATTCAATTGATCTAATTGAGCCTTAAGCTCATCCTTTCTCTGCTAATCTTTCATCATTCTTGATTTAGTGGATGAAGCTACCACATCTATCAAGTTCATCTATTGATCTCTTTCGGGTATCCCCAAGTTAACAATTCCCAACTGTTAATCAGTCAATTGCATGTCCCCTACATCCTTTTCCACCATCGATATTGCTCATTGAACAAAAATTTCTCCTGCATCCGTTAGTCTAGTAGAATGTAGGATTTTGGCCTTCTTCTTGGGCCTTTCCTTCTCAATATATTTCATCATGTCCTCCCAATTGAGAGGCTATGAGGGTGTCACTGATCTTTTTTGAAGATCCAATTTCAACCAAGTGCGAGCATTTGGAGTAGTGGTCATTATAGTTGAAGAAGAAGCAACAGTAATAGAGGGTTGTGGCATATTTACTTGAGGTTGAGAATCAACCTCTTGTACCTTTTCTTTTTCTTGCTCCATGTTTGTCTGACCAAAATTTTCAGCTTCCTCTCTGTCCTTTTGTTCTTGTTTCCTCTTTTATTCTTCTTCCTTTTACAACTTTTCTTCTTCTAATCTCTTCTTCTCAAGTTCCCGATTTCTCTCTTCCTCCAGTGCCTTAAGCTTATCTACATCTTCCTTTTCTTTTTGTAGCTGCTTTGCTATCTCCTCAACATTCTTTTCCTTTTTCACCCGTTCTACTTCCTCTTTCTCTTTATAGGCCTCTTCAACAAGCTTCAATTTGGCTTTGCTGATTTTTCACTTCATCAGCCCTTAGCTTAGCTTCCATTTGTTGCTGCTGAAGTAAGGCATCAGCTTGTGCCTTAGCATAAATTTCCTTTTGCTTCTCTATTGCTTATGCATGTGCTTGAGCATCCGAAGCCTTTTTTGCTTCCTCAAACAGTGCCCATTGATCCTCCTCTGTCAGCACCTATTCAATATCCTCTTCTAGGGGCATATTTTCTTGTGCATCCTTCTCTGACAAGGTCTCATCAGAGTCCATTTCAACATCATGAATCTCCTACTCCACTCCTTTTCCCTTTAACGCTTCAGCTATACCATGAAGAGTTCCTTTAGGCATCTCTCCGCCCAATTGCTCTGTAAGAGGGGCTTGAGTAGATGACTCACCTATTGCTGATGTTGAAACCATAGGTTTTGTTTGGTCATCCCCCTCTTGTACTCTAGGTAACTCTTGGGTAGAGGCTTCAAGCTCGATATCTTCAATTTCAGGAGGGAAAAATTCCAAGGGCTCCTTGGAAGGCAATTTCCTCTTGATTCTTTTGTATCCCTTCCCATTTTTAGGAGTCAGACCCTGAGGATTTTTGGTTCTTAGAACAACCCAGTGGATACTTCTATCCAAGACTGGTTTCCTAATTTGTTTGATATCAATGGTCTTATCACCATCCTAGTCCACCAGATCGAAGCTTTTGGTGCCAATATTCAATGCTTCATATGATGGATCAAACACAACTCAATCATCTACTAATGTGTTAGGGATATCATCTTTGATCCCAACTTCTACCATGAGTGCAAGAAGAAACCTCTCATAATTCCTTTTCCTGAGGTCATACTCATCCTGAATATCACTCCAAAAATCCTCTAACAGATTGAAATGTTTATCAAAAACTGAAGGCAACAAAGCATTCATTTTATTCTTTGGATCAAAGTGTTTTCGAGTAGTGTACAAACCTAGCTTCAACTGCATCAAATCACTGGAAACTACCTTACCTCCCGCAATATGTTGGCAGCTGTATTCACCCAATTGCATGGGAAACCTATGACAGCCTATCTTGTGCTTTAATCGAAATCGGGCATTGACCCTAGAGCTTGATATACAAATTCCATTAGAACCATCTTGTTGTTGCAACACCTTGGAAGTAAATGGGGATGACCTTAAAATCCAGCTATCCTGAAATAAGTGAACTTGGGGTATTGGATATACCAACATCCCCATTCTATGATAAAGGCCATGGCTTCTAGGCTCAATCTATATCTCGCATCCCCATTAAGCTGGTTAATGATTACATACAAGAATGATTCATTAACTCTCCTAAATTGTGTTTTAGCAACTTGTAGAGATAGCTGATCATAATGATTCCATACTCTCTTTTTTCCATCAACTTCTCCTAATATCCCCAATTTGTTCAAACATGGAATGATGCCTCCTCTGGCTACTGCATAAACAATGTAAGAAGTCATAAAAAAAACTTTTGGTTTCCCTTATTATAATTAATTGATCATGAATGGCATCTGAGACAATCATTGGCCAATCAAATTGTTGTTTTCCATCAAAGATGGTTTGAATGAAGGGAAACATCCACTCCTTGAAATGAAATGCATCCCTCTTCCGAAAGGGCCTAAACAACATCATTATCAGGTCTGATACCTCTTTGTAAAAATCTGCTCTCTTTGGTTGATCTGAGACCTTGTTCAGGAACTTCTTTTGCACTCTCAACCACTTATTGTTTAAATGAGCCTTTTCGGATTCCTTGTATTTTCTATATATCTTCAAAGCATCTGCCTCATTCAACTATACTAGGTCTTTTGGATCAGGGACACTAAACATGTGTTGAAACATCTGAGGAGTTAAATCTATAATCACATTGTCCTATGAATCCATGCATTGCCCAGTGGTCAGATTGTAAGCTCCTGCTGCTGTCATGATTAATTTTGGGCATTGGATAGATAGAGAAAATATAGTAATGTGAGCCAAGCCAGACTCAAATATTCTTTGAGTTCTCCCTGTTATATCCTCAATGAATGTTTTTGAGTATAGCTCCTCAAAATTGAACAGGCCTAGATTGGAGTTAGTTATATCAGACCAATCTGATTCTACTTTTCTTGCAGTGACAACAGGACCCCTATGGTTATACCTCAAGGTATAAGGTAGCTGCTCCAGCTTAATCTTCTTAGGCTTAGTTGTTGCCTTTGATGTTTTTGCAGGCCGATTCCATTGGAAAGCTTCTCCTAATGTTCTTGACATTCTTTAGTTTTCCTGCAACAAAACCTCTAATTAGATCTTTGATTAAACACAACAATATATGATTTTAAAATCTTACCCTTCATATATATACCGGAGGTGGAACCAAGACAAAAAACACTCTAAACAGACTCCTTTTAAAACATGGTCGAGCTCGGAGCGAAAAATTGTTATTGAGATTACAAAAATAACAAGCAGGACCGGAGTTGGAACTGGAATGGAAACTGATTTGGTTTCATTTAGATTTTCTAATTTCACATTTAGTTCCGGTTTCAGTTCCGCCTATTTTATTGTTATTTTGAAAGAATTTTTCTTATTGTAAGTGGAGTTGGAGATGGGATGAAAATGGAATCGATACTTATTGGAAAATATGATTCAAAGTCTAGATCGATTCCGATCCCACTTCCGCCTAAAACAACTATGACGTCATAAGTGATTTTAATAGTTTCATAAATAACTTCATGATTTAAGGACTAGGTCATATCCAAAATGAAAGGGGCTTAAATATAACATAATAAGACCATCCCCATATGACCAAGAGGCGACTGTACTTTTTAGGGCATCATATTTAAATTAAAAATACGAACAAAAAAATATGTCAAAACCGTAAACTAAAAACACTCGATTTCAAATAGCTAGGGCATGACCTTAACCCTTCTAAATTAACCAGACTAAATGCAAAACAAGATTCCTAAGTAAAAACATCGATTTGCCAAACCCTAGTCACTATAAAACAGTAATTAACCTATGCATTTAAAAACAAGGGCACCATGATGCGGTCACGATTAAATGTGAAATTGACTGTGTTAAAAATAAAGAAACTAGAAACAAAAGAAAAACAAAAACAAGAAAACAAACAAATAGAGAAACAAAAACAAAACATACGAACCTACTGAGAATCAAAAATTTGTCCAAAGAAAAACAATCCAAAACGAACAAAAATGGAAAACACGAAAAATAAAAAGAAGAATGAGAATAGAAAACCCTACCTCGAACACAAATAAATAGGTTAATTTCCTAAAGCAATCTGCGTGCAACAGTCTCTCTTTCAATCGATTCACTTGCACAAAAGCTTCACTGCAACTCTAGTTCACTCTTCAATCTCTAAACAATAATGGTAACTACGTATTAATCCCTTATTAAGGTAAAAACTCAGAGTTTCACGCATGCATGATACCTGCCATTAATGTAATAAATGTAGTAGAGCGGAGTCAGAACTGCAGAAGGATCTGGCACATTACTATTGTGCGACTCCAGTAAAGTCAACGACCAAGAAACGACGGGAGCAAAATCAGAATGAAAATGGATTTGGAAACTTGTGTAACTTTCCAACTTCATTCCGGTTCTAGTTCCGGTTCTGATGACAAAGAATAAAGTGAAACAAAACACCAAAATAAAACAAAAAGACCGAAACGAGAAAACTTAACACAAAACCTAAGTCCAAAATGAAAGACTAAAAAGTGAAGGCAAAGGCGGGATGGAATTTGATTTTGAAAATTCGAATAAAAACAGACTTAACTTCTACCATAGCTCTAGCTTCGATAAAGACAAAACAACAAAGTCAAAAAAAAAAACTATCGGGATGGGAATCAAAATGAGTTTCGAAAGAAGTTCTTAAAACCTAATTTGGTTCCGGCTCTGGTTCCAATAGAAGAAACCAAAGAAAAACAAAGTGTTGAAAAAGAAAAACTCCAAACTTTGTTTGAAAAAAAACAACCAAGGATAAAAACATAATGGGGGATCTATTTTGACCAAGGAAAAATATGGGGTGGTTATTCAAGGCATAACAAATGGCGACTCGGCTGGGAAAATGGTTTACCCATTTTCAAGATACCCAAAGAAAATTTCAGTCACCCTAAAACTAATTGGTTTATGAAGCATGCTAACTTGAATAAGATCAAATACATCTAGAATAAGGTTGAGCTGGAATCTCAGATGCATGTGCTCATGAGTTATTTCTAAATCTAAGTGTGTGCATATATTGTGCATCATTCTTTTATAGATACTTTCTCTTCTCTTGAACAACTATACGTAAGATTCAAGCTACTTAGGTTGAGTCTTTTAACTATCATGCAATAAAATCCATGGGTATTTCTCCGCTGCCAGACAGGCGTCCATAGTCCTGACAGAGATACCTCTAGTTCTCTCAAAGCATTGCTCTACTGCCAACCAGGCATCCATAGCCCCGATAGAGATACTTGATTACCCATTTGATATTGAGTTTTCCTTTTCTTTCTTTCTTTCATTTTCATATTTTCTTTTTACTTAAGCTTCTCTTGTGGAAATTTTTTATGCACCTTCCTCAATACTCAAACATAATGAATCTGAAATGTGGGTTGAGAACTATAGTAGATTTCATGATAGTCTTGGAATCGGATTTTTCACTTGAATCAAAGGTAGAACCATCCTAAATAAGATAGGCATTTACTTAGGCAGATTTTTTTCTAATTTGGTGACAAATGTTTTATCATAATTCATGAGATATTCACAATGTATCTTCTATCCTTAATATCTTTTCAAACCCAGATTAGAATGGTCATAAAACATGAGTTTCAAAACAAAATCATTTTCAATGATGATGATGAAAATACCTAAACCAATTTCTCTCCTGGTACTAGTAGCATACTTTGAATAACAACCCCTTGTCTTGAGATGAACAAAATGAAGATCCCCAATGAAACAAGACAAACTAAAATAAAGAAAAACAAAGAAAAAGAACAAAACAAAACACAAAAAAAAAAAACTAAAAACAAAAATTAATTACATATGATACAGCATAATACATTTCCTTTAAAACATCAGACCTTCTATCCACCAAAATAGTGCTTGAGAAACTGACCATTAACTGGTAATGGAACAAGCTCTCCTATTAAGGTACTTAAACGAAAAGTATTCTCGCCTAGTATCTCAGCCACTTGATACAGACCTAACCAAAGTCTATCAAACTTCTGGTGATCTCGTTACTTTTCTCTGGCTTTATCCCATAGTAATACAAGATCTGATATCCTAAAAGCTTTTATCTTAGCCCTTTTGTCAAACCAGCATTTGACGACAGCCTGATGCTTAGAGAATTGCTGCAAAGAAACATCTCTTTTCTCTTCCATGTTGAGCAAATTAAGCAATCTAACCTCAATCCTATCATCCTTGGTGTAAATTTTTTGCATAAAATTAAGGATAGGTATTTGTAAATGAATCGAGAAGATAGGGTCCTAGCCATAGACTAACTTAAAAGGTGAATTTCCTAGAGCTGCTTTGATTCGGGTTCGATCTGCCCATAAGGAAAATCTCAACTAGGTGTGCCAGTCCCTAGGATTATTTTCTAGCAATTTTATTATTACTTCCAACAAGTTTTTATTAGTGGACTCAGCCACTCCATTTCCCTAAGGGTAGTAATTGGATGATTATTTCAAAACAATTTTATGTTCATATGCCAATTGAATGAATTCAGTAGAAGAAAAACAGGGCCATTATCACATACCAAAGAAAATGGAACTCCAAACCTGGTTGTGATGTTCTCAGTCAAAAACTTGATGACCACCTTTGTGGTGCTATTTTTGTAGGGCTGGGCCTTAGTCCAACGTGTACAATAGTCGGTTGGAGTCAAGATAAATTTATGTCCTTCAGAAGAATTAGGATTAATAACACCTACAAAATCCAAGGCCCATTGAGCAAACGACCTTACCTCATACACTGGTTGCAAAGGCATTGCATGACTTCTTTCCCTGGGTGCAGAAGTTTGGCATACATGACATGTTCTAACATGTTGGTGTGCATCCTGAAATACATAAGGCCAATAGTAGACTAATCTAATAATTTGATGGGCCAAAGCATCCGTAGATCCATGTCTTGTTCCATGTCTTCCATGAAACTCAGAAATAGCATGATTGGCCTCTTGCTGATCTAAACAACGCAAGTAAATACCTTGAAAATTATTTTTGTAGATGGATCCCCCTTTAAGAATATAGTGAGCACTCTTCATCCTCAATGCTCTCCTCTGAGTAGCATTCATTCCTTCTAGACATGTGTTATTGAGAAGGAAGAAAATCAAGTCTGTGTACCAGGGATCCTTAGTAAATGACTGGACGGTGTACTGCTGACAAGTGATGTTTTGGTCCACATCTCCCATTTCTTTTGATAAACCTTGCCCTCAAACAAGCTTCATCAAATGAATCTCTAAGTCAAATTCTTGTAGGATTGCCATCCAGTTTCCTCTTCGCTCTCCTAATTTACTTTGCATCAAAAGGCACTTCACAGTTGGATCTGGAACTATAGCCATTACTTGACTTTGAAGAATGTAATGTTTGAACTTCCTTACAGCTCGTACTAATGCAAAGGCTTGTTTTTCCAGTGGTGGGTATCTCAATTTTGCATTTTAAAATGGAGAGCTCATAAAGGCAATAGGTCTTTCTTCTCCCTCTTCTCTTCATTGGGTTAACACAGCTACACATGAATGGTCAGATGCAAAAAGATAGATATAAAAAGGCTTTAAATAATCTGGGCTTGTCAAAACAGGTGCCTCAGATATAGACTGTTTGATTTGCGAGAAAGCAGATTCAGCCTCTTCACCATTTCATTTAGAGGTTTGACAATCTCCGCAAACCCTGTTATAAACTTTCTAACAAAATTGATTCTACCAAAGAAGGATCTCATTTCTTTTTTGTTGTCTAGCCTTGTCAATTTCAAGATGGTCTCCACTCGATCAAGGTCTATGGATATCCCTTCTTATGATATGATGTGGCCTAGGATTTTCCCTTTAGATACTCCAAACACACACTTCTTTGGATTGAGAGAGACACCATAACTTATACATTTCTTGAGAACGTTTTCCAGATCAGCAGCATGGTCTTCTCTATTCCTAGAGAAAATGGTTAAATCATCTACATAAATAATTATACAATTCCCTATCAAATCCTTGAAGGCTACGTCCATTTCCCTTTGAAAGGTTGCACCAACATTGATAAGACTGAATGGCATCCCCCGATAGGAAAATGTGCTCCATTTGGTGGTGAAAGTTGTCCTCATTCTATCCTCATGACTGACAAGAACCTAATTGTAGCCAGAATAACCATCCAAAAATGACATCATCTAAGATCCATTAACCTTTTGTAGCACTTCTTCAAGAGAGGGAAGTGGATAATTATCTTTTTCGGATGCTTTATTTAGATTCCTGAAATCAACACATAATTTGAACTCACCATTCTTTTTGTGTACAGGAACTAAATTTGCCACCCAAGTAGAATTTCTAACAAGAAAGATTATTCTTGCAGATAGGAGCTTTTGTACCTCTTTCTAGATCAGGGGCTGAATTAAAACATTGACTAGACATTGTTTCTGAAGGAAAGGCTTGGCTTCTGGCTTGAGAGGTATGGTATGTGTGATCACCGAAGTGTCAAAGGGTTTTAGATCATCATAACTCCAAGAAATGGCTGCAATGTTCTGCTCCAAAACTTTAACTATATTGTCCTTAATTTCTTGAGGACAAGTCTTTCCTATCAGGACATTCCTTTCAGGGCCTAAGTGAGTCAGATTGAAAAATTCATACTTCCCTCCTTCACCCTTTGTGGGCACTCTTTGACGAGCCCATGGGTTAGAATCAAATATTCTTTCCAAAGCTACCATCCCTTTCAGAACGCTATTACTTTTCAAATCCAATATCCCTTCTTCACTCTCTTTCTCAGGATCCCAATCTCCCTGATCTCTTTCAAAATCATCTATTATTTGTCCTTGAAAAACATTAGAACTTTCCAAAAAGGCTGATATATGCTGATCACCATCAAATACCTGAAAATTTTGTACATTATCAGGGACTGCTGGGATTGAAATTAGTTCAATTGAAAATATCTTTAGATCAAAATCTTGCATGGGTTCCAATGTGCTAGCAGCAACAACAAGTGCATCTACAATTTGGTTAGCTTCTCTAGGGATCAGAGTAATCCCAAAAGCATCAAAGTCTTCAATTAAGGTCCAAACTCTGTTTCTGTATGCAGCCAATCTTTTGTTATGACATGCATATTGGCTGCGTACCTATTTTATAATCACTTCACAATCCCCCATAACTATGAGAGCAGTAACCTTCTTTTTATGAGAAAACATAAGGCCTTGAGAAAGTGATTCATACTCAGCCAAGTTGTTTGTGTAGCCAAATTGCAATTTGTAAGATGCAAAGTAAGTTTTCCCTTTTGGGTTGGTTAGTTCAATCTCTGCTCCACTTCCTGCTTTAGATTTGGAACCATCAAATTTAAGAGTCCATAATTGATCTTTGACTGAGAGTTCTTTCTTTTTAGGGGTAACATGGGATGACTTACTTGGGATGTGTGGCAGCTTGGACTTTTGTTGGTCATCAAAAATTGACTTGGGACAAAGCTCACTTGAAGATTTTCCTATGTTTTCAACTTGCTCAGAAATCAATTCCTGAACAACTTCTTGGATTAAATTGCAATCCAACTCATCTTTCATCAATTCTTTAGGCATTGGTAAAGTATCTAGGGCAGGTGAATTGAATAGGAATTAAGACACCTCAACCTCTTCTTGAATTTTAGAGCTCAGAACCTGAGTTTTCTCTACTGGTGAGGAACCTTCTTCTTGAGGAAGGCTAGTCCTAGTAAGAATGGTAGCATCCTTGACTTTTAAATAAAACTCATTGACAGGGGTCTGGAGTTCCTCTTGACATATTTGCTAAGGCTGGTCTACATGACTTAAGATATCTAGGCATGATTGGCATGTTAACTCTAAATGATTGTGATAATGAATCCTACACCAATTAGGGAGTAACAAACTACTCAAATCAGTTTCTTCTCCTAAAACCAACTTATCTTGTTGCAATTTCCTTATTAGAACTTGTTGATTAATGTAGACCTTTGGGTTACCATGTTCTAGGGGAAATGTATCCCTAGGATTAAGTACATAGAAAGTAAGGACTTCGTCTTGTTTGTAAATTCCTATCCCAGTCTCAAAATATCCTACTTCATTTGAAGCATCATATTATGTAATCATATGCTTGAGTCTTGGTTCACTTTCAATCCTTATATGTTTTGCAACCCCCTTCCAGGGTAGCCACATGTGAGAGAAATCCAAGGAAAAATATTCCCCAATACTTTTCATTAGTTCCCAACTTAGGAGCATGCCATATGTCTCTAGGATGTCAGCCACTTGGATATCTATGTAGGTTAGGATCCTTGGATCTTATCCAACCTATACATGCATGTTCTTTAGTTCTACTACAATATTAACCTCAATTTTGTCTAACTGAATCACTTTCTTATTGGTCAGGATAAGACTTAATCCTAACTTCTCACATATTGAAAAGGGTATAACATTTCCTGATGCTCCAGAGTCCAATAAACAGTTATGCAAATTCTTTCCAAAAATCCTTAAACTTAAAAGGAAAGGTGGGGTACTGGTCTTACCTTTATAGATAGATGCATTTGTCTCATTTATTGAAGTCACTTTACCTTTTCCTTTTAATCGGTTTTCCTCCTCTAGGGCCTTCAACACTACTTCTCATTGAGTTGGGCACCACTTCATGATATCAAAGAATGATAATGATGTCTTCTGCCTCTGTAGTTCTATAATAAAATCAAATTCTGAATCATTCCTCACTTGGTATTTGGGAAAAGGAGGCAGATTACCTCTATTTTGAGAGTCACAAGGTCCCTTTGGTGGTGGTGGATTATTGTCTGCATTTTGGTTAGGTGGGACCATATTGTTTGGAGGTACAGATGTAGTAAATGGGCCCTTATTCTGATTTCTCAGAAAATGACCACCTTTGGATTGGAAGCTTGAGCATCATACAAATCCTCCTCTGGCTCATTATCTCCCTGCATAGGGAATTCTTATTTCTCCTCAATAGTCTCATAAGTCATAGCAGTACTTACTGGCCCATTATCCTAATTGGAATTTCCCACTGGAGGATGGGCATCAACTTGTGCAATCTTTACCATTTTCTCCATTTTTGGACAATTAACCTCAGAATGTGCTACAATATCGTGTAGCCTGCACCAATTAGTCATGAAATTAAGGTCAGCTACATTATCAGTATGTGATCTCTCCTCACCTGACAGATAATTATGAGGAACTCCCCCATTGTTAGGTCCAATATTCCACTGCCTATTGTTGTTGTTGGACCTTTGGTTGTATCCTCTATTTTGATTTTGGTAGTTTTGATTAGAGGAATTCTAATTCTGAAAGTTTCGGTTGGTGTTCTAATTCCCATTCTGATTAGAATAATTCCCCTAGTTTTTGTAACCTCGTTGGTTCTAATAATTCTGATTTTGGTTGTGGGGAGGGTTTTTCCTAGGTTGTGCCATGTCATTAGACATTTGAGATAGAGTCTTCTTGAGAGTTTCTAGCTCACTGGTCAGTTGAACAGTTTGCTCATTTTGCACATTTTGGACTATGGATGGGGAATGAACATAGGTTGATCCTCCCACTTGTTGTTGTTGATTTTGAGGTTGTTGGGAAGAATCTTGCATGCCATTACCGAAAAAGGGCATGGTGGGTGGGGCTTGTAACTCAGACATAGGTCCATATTGGGAGTAAGACATCTTTGGGACAATATTGTATAACGGTCGGTTAGGCATATGATAATTCATGGGAGGAAGAGCTGCTCCTAAACGTCCTAGTTGCAGACTTATCTACTATTGCAATTTGATAGCTAAATTATAAACTTTAGACAAGGAGTCAATCTCATTGGCCTGATAAATTCTCTGCAAGAATAGGCCAATCAAGGGATCAACAACTCTTAAATATGCCTGAATGGCAATATTCTCAGCTACTAAGTAAGGATCTTGTAGCCTATGAAACATCCTTTGGAACTTAGTATTGAATAGAGGCAGTGGCTCATGATGTTCCTTCCTTATGGTGGAAAATTGGTGATACAAGATGGTAGGGTCTACGTAAACTGGAAATTTATTAATGAATGCATTTTCTAAATATTTCCAACCCAAAATAGATCCTTGGGGCAGATTTAAGTACCAGTTATATGCCATGTCCCCCAAACAATAAGGACACAATATACATACCACATCTTGATGAGCAACCTACGCACACATACAAGCATCTTTGAACACTTGTATATGCTCCTCAACACTCCTTGATTTTCCATGCATGTACTTGGGACAAAAAAATTCTGGGTTCTTCGGTAAATCATGGATTCCTCCTCGAATAGTCCCTAACGGAGAGGGGTTATTCACAAAATAATTCATGGGTAAGATTGGTTGAGTAGGTGGTTGTGATATAGGCTGAATTGGTGGTAATACTGGCCTAACTGGTGGGGCCGATCCTGGCCGAGCCAATGGTGAATACGTAGGTTGAACTAGTGGTGGTGTAGGTGGAGTAAGCGGTGGTGGTAATGTAGGTATCAATATTCTATGAGCATGGGGTCTAGGTCTAACCAAGGTTTGGAGTTATTGTAATGGTTTAGGATCAGTAGAGGATCTGAGAATCCTCTCGTATTTCTCCAGTGAAAATGACCCAATGCGAGCCAACTTGTTCCTTCAAGCCCTCCTTCTAGCGCTGGATTTGTTGATGATGAAAAATGACACAAACAACGTTTAAACATAATATCTTTATTCTATTTCTCTTGAAAAGGAAAGACAAACATATAGTAGCCTAAATCCTAAGGTCCTGGTAGTTGGTTCTCAACTGTCTGATGTCACTCAATTGGTCCATGCAACTGTAATATTGAAGGGGCCTTTATTGGTAATAAGGAATGCAAGCAATGAAGTATTCATTAAACTATTTTAATAAAAATGGGTTTTAAATAAAAGAAAAGGATAGATCAGGGCGTACATCAGTAAAACATGAATAAAACTTATCTAGTATTCAGACATATATATTTAACAATGAATGTTCTTCCAATAGATCAAGAAAACCACAACATGATGCAATTTATAAAACAATCCATACTATTGCATGCATCTAAGATGCTTAATTTAACATCAAAATCACACATCATAAATATTTCGAAGATTCCAAAAGAATACACTCTCATTCGTTTCCAAGATCATAGATCAACAAAATTTCAATAAATTCAATTCAAAGATAATCTAATGAAATAATCCTTAAATCTGGTTTCTTCTAATGATTTTCATCACATAAGAAACACTAATGCATTAGCACAATCATTAGCATATAGATAGACTATAATTCATCAACCTTATCCAATAAAACTCAATTCCAACACCATATTGCGTAAAAACCTATAATTATATTCAACTGTAAGTAAAGTAACAAAATATCTCTATAAAACTACAGAAAATCTATCTTCTACTATCAGGTGGCTAATCTTATTCTCATCAGCCGACCCTTACAATATGATACCCAAAAGGTATTTATAGATGTACAAAAATCCGAAGTCCTTTCTATCTTAAGTCGATCCACCTTTTTAGGAACTAAAGTCCTCCTCGAAACTTAGATCAATTTGATCTCTAGTTCTCACCTTGATCATTCAGTAAAACTGGAGAGAAGAAGATAGAAGAGAAAATAAAACCATACACCTCCAAGACTGCTAGTCCTGCATGTAAAGAAGAGAAGAAAGCCATGCAGACATGAGATTATCAATTATGCATGCAAAGTTTTCTCTGCAATGTAATCGTCATAACTGGAGAAGACTTGTTGAAGCATGTCCAAATCTGGCCCATCAACACAACTATCTTCAAACTTGATCCTTTCTAATTCCTCAACAGCAAAACCTCTCATGTCTTTTAGCTTTGTTAAATCCCTTTTAGCTGCCCCTACTTCTTCTTTAATATCCATTAACCGATCTAAGAGAAAATCCTCTCCATCATCTCCCTTTTGCATGACCTCTTTAAACCTATCATCCCATTTCTCCTTTATTTGGCTCAAAGGTAGGCCCTCCTTTACCGGTATATTAACATTTACTATAACAGCAATAACTGCTTCTAACTCCTCAAACTGTTCATTTAGATTCTTGACAAAATCTTGAACTTCATTTTTATGCTTGTATACAAAGTTAGATCTAAATCAGAGTATGCTGGAAGTCTTTTCCATGAAATCTTTATTGTCCTCTTCAAGTATTGACTATTCTAAAAGAGTGGACTTTAGAAATCTACTAACCTCCTTCAACCTCTGACTATATCCCATGTAATCCTCCTCTTGTTCTCCCAATACTTTGACATATTGATTCATTTCCTCTATTAAATCCTCTATCATTTTGTGAACCTCAAAACTTTTGTCCAGTACCTCACTTATTTCCTGATTTATCTTATATATCCACCTATCCAACATCTCTACCTTACTCCTTACCTATACCAAATCATCCACCTCCTTCTTGCTAAGAAAAAATGGTGTCTCAATGGTGGCAACTTGTTGTGATCTTGGAGTAGAAACACTCTTTAGGAAAGTATGCAACTGATCTAATTGAGCCTTAAGCTCATCCTTTCTCTGCTTATCTTTCATTAGTATTGATTTAGTGGATGAAGCTACCACATCTATCAAGTTCATTTTTTGATCTCCTGTGGGTCTCCCCAAGTTAACAGTGCCCAACTGGTAATTAGTCAATTGCATGTCCCCTACATCCTTGTCCACCATCGGTATTGCACATTCAAAAACAATTTCTCCTGCAGCCGTCAGTCTAGTGGAATGTAGGATTTTGGCCTTCTTCTTGGGCCTTTCCTTCTCAATCTCTTTCATCATGTCCTCCCAATTGAGAGGCTATGAGGGTGTCACTGATCTCTTTTGAAGATCCAATTTCAACCAAGTGGGAGCATTTGGAATAGTGGTCATTATAGTTGAAGAAGAAGCAGTAGTAATAGAGGGCTTTGGATTATTTACTTGAGGTTGAGAATCAACCTCTTGTACCTTTTGTTGTTCTTGATCCACATTTGTCTGAGCAAGCTTTTCAGCTTCCTCTGTGTCCTTCTATTCTTGTATCCTTTTGTCTTCTTCTTCCTTTTTCAACATTTCTTCTTCTAATCTCTTCTTCTCAAGTTCCCAGTTTCTCTCTTCCTCCAATGCCTTAAGCTTATCTGCATCTTCCTTTTCTTTTTATAGTGGATTGAGCAGCTCCTCAACATCATTTTCCTTTTGCACTCATTATTCTTCCTCTTTCTCTTTATAGGCCTCTTCAACAAGCTTCAATTTAGCCACCAGAGCTTCTTTTTCCCTTCGTTGCTTTGCCTTTTCCTCCTCTAGATCATGAATTTTTTGTATTAACTCCAACTTATCATTCCCTTCTTTGATCTTAAGCTCCTGCTCCCTTTGCCTTAGCTGCTTTTTCACTTCATCAGCCCTTAGCTTAGATTCCATTTTTTTCCGCTGAAGTAAGGCATTAGCTTGTGCCTTAGTAGCAATTGGATTTTGCTTCTCTATTGCTTATGCATGCGCTTGAGCATCCAAAGCCTTTTTTGCTTCCTCAAATATTGCCCAATGATCCTCCTCTGTCAGCACCTATTCAATATCCTCTTCTAGGGGCATATTTTCTTGTGCATCCTTCTCTGATAAGGTCTCATCAGAGTCCTTTCAACATCATGAATCTCCTCCTCCACTCTTTTTCCCTTTAACTCTTCAGCTATACCATGAAGAGTTCGTTTAGGAATCTCTCCGCCTGATTACTCTATAAGAGGGGCTTGAGCAGATGACTCACCTATTGTTGATGTTGAAACCACAAGTTCTGTTTGGGCATCCACCTCTTGTACTCTAGGTAACTCTTGGGTAGAGGCTTCAAGCTCGATCTCTTCAATGTTAGGAGGGAATAATTCCAAGGGCTCCTTGTAAGGCAATTTAATCTTGATTCTTTTGTATCCCTTCCCCTTTTTAGGAGCCGAACCCTAAGGAGTTTTGGTTCTTAGAACAACCCAGTGGATACTTCTATCCAGGATTGGTCTCCCTATTTGTTTGATATCAATGGTCTCATCACCATCCCACTCCACCGGATCCAAGCTTTTGGTGCCAATATTCAATGCTTCATACGATGGATCCAACACAACTCCATCATCTACTAATGTGTCAGGGATATAATCTTTGATCCCAAATTATACCATGAGTGCAACATGCAACCTCTCATAATTCCTTTTCCTAAGGTCATACTCATCCTGAAGATCACTCAAGAAATCCTCTAGCAGATTGAAATGTTTATCAAAAATTGAAGGCAACAAAGCCTTCACTTTCTTCTTTGGATCAAAGTGTTCTTGAGCAGTGTACAAACCTAGCTTCAAATGTATCAATTCACTGCAAACTACCTTAGCTCCCATAATATGTTGGAAGATTTATTCACCCTATTCCATGGGGAACTTTTGACAACCTATCTTGTGCTTTAACCCAAATTGGTTACTGACCCCCAAAGCTTGATATACAAATTCAATTAGAACCATCCTGTTGTTGTAGCACCTTGGAAGTAAATGGCGATGACCTTAAAATATAGCTATCCTGAAATAAGTGAACTTGGGGTATTGGATATACCAAAATCCCCATTCTATGATAAAGGACATGGCTTCTAGGCTCAATCTATATCCCACATCCCCATTAAGCTGGTTAATGATTACATACAAGAATGCATCATTAACTCTCCTAAACTTTGTTTCAGCAACTTGTAGAGATAACTGATCATAATGATTCCATAATCTCTTTTGTCCATCAACTTGTCCCAATATCCCCACTCTATTCAAACCTGGAAAGATGCCTTCTCTGGCTGCTGCATAAACAACATAAGAAGTCATAAAAAAACTTTTGGTTTCCCTTATTCTGGTTAACTGATCATGAATGGCATCTAAGACAATAATTGGCCAATCAAATTGTTGTTTGCCATCAAAGATGGTATGAATGACGGGAAACATACACTCCTTGAAATGAAATTCATCCCTCTTCCAAAAGGGCCTAAACAACATCATTATCAGTTCCAATACCTCTTTGTAAAAATCTGCTCTCTTTAGTTGATCTGAAAGCTTGGTCAGGGACTTCTTTTGCACTCTCAACCACTTATTGTTTAAATGAGCCTTTATGGATTCCTTGTATTTGCTATATATCTTCAAAGCATCTGCCTCATTCAACTGTACCAGGTCTTTTGGATCAAGGACACTAAACATGTGTTGAAACATCTAAGGAGTTAAATCTATAATCAAATTGTCCTATGAATCCATGCATTGCCTAGTGGCCAGATTGTAAACTCCTACTACTGTCATGATTAATTTTGGGCATTGGATAGATAGAGGAAATATAGTAATGTGAGCTGAGCCAGACTCAACTATTCTTTGAGCTCTCCCTATTATATCCTCAGTGAATGTTTCCGAGTATAGCTCCTCAAAATTGAATGGGCCTAGATTGGAGTCAGTTGTATTAGACCAATCTGATTCTACTTTTCTTGCAGTGACAATAGGACCCCTATGGTTATACCTCAAGGTATAAGGTAGCTACTCTGGCTTAATCTTCTTAGGCTTTTTTTTTGCCTTTGATGTTTCTACAGGCCGATTCCTTTAGAAAGATTCTCTTGATGTTCCTGACATTCTTTAGTTTTCCTGCAACAAAACCTCTAATTAGATATTTGAGTAAACACAACAATATATGCTTTTAAAATCTTACCTTTCATATATATACCAGAGGCAAAACCAAGACAAAAAACACTCTAAATAAACTTCTTTTAAACACTGTTTGGCTCAGAGCCAAAATTTTTTATTGAGATTACAGAAATAACAAGTGGGACCGGAGTCAGAACTGGAATGGTAACCGAAATCGGAACCGGAATGGAAACTGATTTGGTTTCATTTACATTTTCTAATTTCACATTCAATTCCGGTTCCACTTCAACCTAGTTTATCATTATTTTGAAAGAATGCTTCTTATTGTAAGCAGAGTCGACGACGAGATGAAAATGGAATCGATAGTTATTGGAAAACATGATTCAAAGTCTAGATCAATTCCGATCCTGCTTCCGCCTAAAAAAACAATGATGTCATAAGTGATTTTAATAGTTTCATAAATAACTTCATGGTTTAAGGACTAGGTCATATCCAAAATGAAAGTGGCTTAAATATAACCTAATAAGACCATCCCCATATGACTGAGAGGTGACTGTAATTTTTAGGGCATCATATTTAAATTAAAAATATGAACACATAAATGCATGAAAACCCTAAACTAAAAACCCTCGATTTCAAATAACTAGGGCATGACCTTAACCCTTCTAAATTAACTAGACTAAATGCAAAACAAGATTCCTAAGTAAAAACATCAATTTACCAAACCGTACTCACTGTAAAATAGTAATTAACCTATGCATTTAAAAACTAGGGCACCACGATGCGGTCACGATCAAACATGAAAACAACCGCGTTAAAAACAAAGAAACTAGAAACAAAAGAAAAATGAAAACAATAAAACAAACAAATAGAGAAAGAAAAACAAAACATATGAACCTACTGAGAATCACAAATTCGTCCAAAGAAAAATAATCCAAAACGAACAAAAATGGAAAACGTGAAAATAAAAAGAAGAACGAGAATAGAAAACCCTACCTCGAATGCAAATAAATAGGTTAACCACCTGAAGCAATCTGCGCGCAACAGTCTCTCTTTCAATCAAGTCACTCGCACAAAATCTCCACTGCAACTCTAGTTCACTCTTCAATCTCTTAACAATAATGGTAACTACACATTAATCCCTAATTAAGGTAAAAAATTGGAGTTTCACGCATGCATGGCACTTATCATTAATGAAATAAATGCAGTAGAGCGGAGTCGGAACTGTAGAAGGAACTGGTAAATTACTATTGTGTGACTTCAATAAAGTCAACGAACAAGAAACGACGGGAGCAGAATCAGAAAGAAAAATGATTTGGAAACTTGTGTAACTTTCCAACTTGGTTCCGGTTCCGGTTCCGGTTCCGGCGACAAAGAATAAAGCGAAACAAAACACCAAAATAAAACAAAAAGACCGAAATGAGAAAACTTAACACAAAAGCTAAGTCTAAAATGAAAGTCCAAAAAACGGAGGTGGAGGCGGGATGGAATATCATTTTGAAACTTTGAATAAAAATAGACTTAACTTTTGCCTCGGCTCCAGCTCCGATAAAGACAAAACAACAAAGTAAAAAAAAAAACTGTGGGGATGGGATTCAGAACGAGTTTCGAAAGAAGTTCTTAAAACCCGATTTGGTTTCGGCTTCGGTTCTGACAGAAGAAACCAAAGAAAAACAAAGTGTTGAAAAAGAAAGACTCCAAACTTCGTTTAAAAAAAAACAACCAAGGATAAAAACATAAAAGGGGACCCATTTTGACCAAGGCAAAAGATGGGGTGGTTATGCAAGGCATAACAGGTCTAACTTTAGTGACCCTCTTGATAACATTTCTATTTAACCTGTTTTGAAATATTATTAGTAGTTAGATGTTTTGGATTATGTTACTTTGATGCTTTATGTCATGGTTTACATGACCAGTTGTGAAACTTAGTTGATGATACACATTACCTTATGATGTGATGTTTATTTTTATGAAATGACATTATAATGATGATCTATGATGCTTTGTTATATTCATAATGATTATATGATGTGGTTGATGTCAGATGCTATGTTTTACGTCAGTTTGGTGAAAGAGAGGATTTAGCAGTACTCATCCATGAGTGCCCTTCTACGTCACAATTCTTCTTCACGGTATGTCTTCATATTTATACATGTTTGTTTGACCGTGCAATGTGATGCAACTTTCAAGTACATACATCGATTCCACCTACTTGTCAGGTATGAGCGTGCCATGGCCCAATGGAATTGTTGAAGGGAGACAGACTTTTCCTCTATCATGAACCATTGTTCTGAAAAAGAACGAGTATTTGTGGTCACCTTTATGTCTTGTCACCCATTTGTTGTGTGTTCGTAGTTGTCACATAATGTCATATTTATCATGTTTTTATAATGCTAATTTAGATTATTTAATGCTTTAATGAAAATAGTAATGTTGATTTGTTGATTAATTGCAATGTTTAATTTGGAAAAAGTTATTTTTAGTTTATTATGGAATTAAAGAGAATTATTAAAATATCTTATTTGCGAAAGGGTTAATTAATTGTAAATTGATTTAATTGTGCAAGTTGATGTTTTCAAAAATTAATCAGTTAGTTGTGATTTAGTTGCAAAATATCTTTCTGATGACTATTTTCAAAAATCTAATTGATGGTTGAAATGCATGCTCAACGATGAGTTAAAGTATTGTTCACTTTGTAATTTGAGAAAAAGAGTATATCATAGGAAAGATCATTCATTATAAAAAATATGGTTTTTCGAAAAGAAAAGAGATTGCTTTTCATGGGAAAATAGTCTCCTGGAATTTTCGATTGAAAAGCTGAAAACTGTTGATTGGAGACGGTGTTTGCATTGAAGGATTTGTGGATTGATTTGTTGAGCATTACACTTTGTCGTCGCTTGTATTCGAAAAGCGTTTCAGGATTGGAATCATTGTGGGGCTCCAGATTCAGGCTTAAAACATCATTGGATTTTAAGATTATAAATCAGATTTTATTCTTTTAAGCAAATTCCTATTTGGTAATTTTGAAAGATTTGTCTGAAAAAAAAAAAAAATTACTATGCTCTAGGAATAACATTATTCTTTTTGTGGAATAGTTCCCTATAAGTCTTTATATTTTCCTGGATCAGATTTATTTTTAGTAAAAAATTATATTCATGATTTCGGTTCTTTTAAATTTGTAATTAAGTCATTACGTACGGGTTTTTCTGAAACCAAAATCTGAAGATTTTTGTTTATTTTAAGTAATCTTTTTTGAAATAGCCTTAGATCGGCCTTGGTATGAGATTTTATGGCGGTTGCAACATTTGGAACTAAAATATTAATGGTTTTATTAACCTCCTAAATTCCATTAGCAACTTATCACCACTGTGTCACTTGAGTCTAGAAGGGAGTGGATGTTTAAAGAAGCTCCCTAGTTTTATTCGATACCTCTCATAGATGCAACACATAGTCTCGCAGTTTGTTTTGAAACTCATGCAATGTATTTGTACCCTGCAGTTGCACCTTAAGGTTATACCTTGCATTGATATTTTGAAGTATTCGACACCTGGCTATGTAGTCTCCAATGTTTATTTGCATATCACTGATAAATTTTTATACCTTCATCTGAGGATTCGATATCATCCATGGTGTCGTTGTTATTTTATTATTCACTCGTAGTTTATTGAGCAAAGGATACCTTGGAGACGAATTTCTCCTTCCTTTTGAATGTTCATTATCTGCTATCTTCTTGGTGTTCTGAATTTGTTTTGTTGTTGTCTAGCCTCGGATGAATCAGTCTTCCTCTCAGTCGCGCCCTTGTCTGATGTATTCTCTAGGAATTTCTTGGTCATGTGAAATCCTTATTTCTTTCTTTGCTCGTCGGTGTCCTTATGATCTGTCTATGTAAAAATCTTGTTCTATCTTCTTAATATCTTCGCATGGTAGAATAGCCAGAGTTATTTTTAATCTCTCAGTTATCGGATCAACTTGGAGACTGTTGATTCATTCTTCGTTTAAGTCTTGGATAACTGTGAAGGTTGGGGTGTCTCCGCTTTGTGCTGCTTCTCTTGCATGCGTTATAAATATTTCACTTCTCATTATTCTTATTGTTTACTGTATGCATGTACTGAATCGTTCACTTCCAATTTGATGTCGTGGGCCCTTGTAGTTAACTGTTCTATCGAACTGAAGTTTCCTTAACTTTGTATTATTTTATTCTTGTCACGGTTTTCTTAGTGACGTTTAATACTTTGAATCGATTTATTATTAATAATGTAAATAGAATATCTTCTTCATACTCGTAAACTCCTAATTTTTTATTGGAATATATACGTATGTATTGTAAGTATTGTCACTGAGAGTACATAAAATTTTAGTATCGACTGTTGTGATACATATATGTATTACCTTGAATCTGATCTCTAATATACTTAAATAAGGATGTTGGAGCAGTAATTATAAATATATATATAATAGTCCCTCTTGGATTTATAAAATGGTTGTTTATTATTATAAGTGCATTGATCGTGAAATGGTATGTCATTTGTAATATAATTACATTAATATGAAGTGGTCTAGTAATCACTAAACCAAGGCAATCTTTATTTTGAGATGTTGATTTGTTTTATTGGTTGTAACGAATATACATATACATGTATTTGGATAATGGAGTTTAAAATACACAAGATCATTTTTGGAAGTTTGTAAATTTAGAAACATTATCTTATATGAGAAATTTCATTTTCCTCTTGTTCAATGAGCTTAATGTATTATCATAGACTTGTTTGTATGGGAATTTTGAATGGAATTTGTAAACTATGCTCAATTGTTGTTTTTGACATAAATCCATTCTCTTGTATAGAGATTATCATGTTGTCTTCTAGAGGCTTGTATATTAGTAGTGATCTTTGTTTTATCATAATGTTGAGTCATGATCCATGTGCATAATGCCTTATCTAATATTATTTTGGATATCTTGAAATCCATGTTATGGAAGTGCGCATTTGTGAAAGTTATGGCCTTGCATATTTGTGGTTCACCTTGAGATGTTTAATGTTGTTGTATAGCTCCGTTGACTCTAGGTCTAGATGTAAGGAGGTCTTCTTTCACATGCATGTTACCTTATTGATTTTATGAGAAAGTTGTACCTTAGGAGGAGTGGCTTCCACTAGGGGCCGGACTCGGAAGTGGTTGCATGGGTAACCTCTCGGAAGTGTGTTAACCAAGTGATAAATTAATTAAGCTTTTAGGGGTTGGGTAGTTAAATCTAACCATACAGATAATTTTCACCTCACCTTGGACTTTAATGATTGTTTAGGTTAAAGTAGGTTGAGAAGGCCTAGAATGGCAACTTGAACACTTTGTCTTCTCGAGAAGAGATTCAAGGCCACATAGTTTGTATAAGAGTCGAAAGTCATAAGAAGTTGCCAACGTAACTCTAGTAGAGGGTCGGTAACCTAGGAAGGCTATCCAGGGTAACCTACTACATTTATGTGAAGACACTCTTGTCCTAGTACACTTGATTGTTCACTTGTGATTGTGAGTCGCCTTTGGGAGTATATCAGTTATCTTGTTATTATGATGTCATGTGTGTCGACCATGTGTCATGTGATTTTCTTCTTGTTATCTATTGTGACTTGAGGACTTGTTCTATCTCCTAGCATGGGGGGTGGGCTTTCGAGTCCCACATAGTTGGGAGGAACATGCCACATCTTCTATTGGGTCCCTATAGCTGATTTTTTTTGTGACATGTTTGTTCTTGGTAGAATCCTGACTACACATCATTCATAGAGTTGTTCGTCAGACAAGTTCATGGACGTGGTTGTCATCTATTCTTGATCTTATTATTCATTGTATACACTCATGATGTTACATGAGGTTTCTTTGTTTTTGACATTTGTAATATTTTGAGATTTGTCACAATCTCATTTAATGTTATGTAACTCTTGATGTAATGTATTTGGACATGATTATCCTTATGAGTTGATTTATATATAGTTTTTGTGCAGTTATGATGTTTATTACTTTATTAGCGTAGTTGTGGAATCCTAAAATTTTTATGTTATGTTGTGATTACATGTTGTTGGATGTTTTAAAAAATAAATTTATTTGGCTGTTTTGAGTGTTTGACGTAGCGTTTCCTGGGTTCCACGATGGGGTGTTACACTAACACAAGCTCTTCATCTTTAACTTGATCACGTGGCAGAATCACATCGATCCACAGTGTTTTTTGTTCCTTATCTAGTGCTTCTTGGAGCAACGTCGTATGTTTAGGAATGGATATTACATCCCACAGAGATATGTTAGTAGGCTCCTTCTTTAATTGTTCAACCATGCTAAGTGTTCTAACTGGTAGGGCCTTAGGTTTGAATTGTGGTATCTCTCTCATATTTAGGAGGATCCAATCCAAAAAGAGTGGACTTGATTCTTTGTCTTTATCCTTTTCTTGCAATGTCAGAGCTTGTGGTTGTTGAGTGGATTGAGCCTACAGAGCTCACCTTTCTTGTGACTATAGTTGGCATGGATGTAGATGCTTAGGAGCTTGTTGTACGTATTCTCTAGTGAGCCTTCTTTTAGACCTCTTGTTGTAGTTTGACTATAGTTCTGGGGAATTAGTTATTGGAGCATCATTTGAAAATACTATGTCTTCTTCTTCCATCCATGAAAAAAGTGCTTGGTTTGGGGCAATATCTAGCTCTTTCTCTAAAGACATTCCTTACATTTGTGGTTTGAAGAAGACATGCTCCATTTTTGGAGATTGATATCATTTCATACTCTAGAACACACCCTTGCTTCTCTGTTCTACTATCTTCTATTGTAGACTTCCCATCAAATAATTTCAGGGCATATGAAAATCATTACATGGGAAGCAACATGCATTCTCATCTTTTTCTAGGTCTTTTTGGCTTGGGAATAAACCTTTTCTTGGAATATTCTTGACAGCCTGAAGTGGCATGGTAATCAGGACTATCTAGTTTGCGGGTGTACATTTCTGACCTCCTCCTTTCGAGGATCCTTGGTGTGCATTCTATTGATAATATGGCATTCCTAATTGATAGGTTTGTGTGGCTTGCTTTAGAGGTGTTGCTTGTTGTCATCAGATGAGGACTAACTCATTATAAAAATACCACACGAGATTCTTCATATCATTGACGTTCAGTGTTAGTGAAGAGGTGCCTGACATGCCTTGTTGTGCACCAAGGTATATGTACATGGATGGTGGCATAGTCGATGTGGTTTCTTGTGGAGGGGAGGTGGTCAAAGTAATTTATTCTTGAGGGCTACAAAAAATTTCTATGAACACGAGCATTAGTGGATGTGGTGGAAGCTTTCAAATGTCAATCAAATTGTTTTCTGCATGCACAACTAGATTGTATGTGTCGAGGAGAATATCTCCTCCCATAGAAGTTACCATGACCGTGATGTCTGAATTGAAAGCCTTTAGATAAAACATGAATGTCATCACAGTTGGAGGACTAGCAATTAGAGGAATTCTTTGCCAATTTTTTTGAAACCTGGTATTGAATTCATTCATGGCCTCTTGTGAGGCCCTTTTGATGGTGATTAATTTCTGCAACAATGAGGAGAAATCTCACTTTTCAGAGAAATTATCCAATAAATTCTCTCCAAGATGATCCCAAGAGCATATAGAATCCAAAGTCAGAGACCTATACCAATCTCGAGCTTTTCCCTTGAAATACATCACCAATAACCAAAGAGAAATATTCTCTTCTATTATGTTATGTATTCTACATACCTTCGCTATATCTTGGAGATGTTCAGAGGGGGTTTTGAAATCATCCCCAAACAAATTTGGGATGGCTTTGAGAGCATTGGTAAGTATGGTAGGCCATACTTCTGGGGGCATAGGTCATTGTAGCAGACTACCACTATTCCATATTACAAAATTTCTAGGAGCGCGAGCACCTATAAGATGAGCCATTGAAAACAGATACCTATGGATAGGGTATATTGGTATTTTGATTTGAAAAGTTTTACCTCCTAGTGGATTAGATAAAGATCTAGATCTTGGGCTAACACTTCTCACCCTATTGCTCCTTATAGGTAATACAAAACCTATAAGTCTTCTTATCCTTGATACTGAGGCAAGTAACTGGGAGTATTGAAAATGGCCTCTTGAAGATGCTCTTGTTTGGATTTCGGGCATGAAATTTCTAGCCTCTTTTTTTGGTCTAATTTAAGAAATATTTTTGACTTCTAATCAGACATTCGAAAAACTCAAGTCCCACTAGGCTTGCCAAAAAATTAACTATTGATCATCAAAGCTTGCACCTCTCTGACAACCTTATAGGAAATTTAGTGAGTGGGGGACCAATTTGTGCCTCATTGAATAACCTCAACTTATTCCTTATAATCTATATAATAGACATAGAATTCTACTACCCCTTCATTGTTGGGAAGAGAATGAGAAACAAAGGCTTAGTGAAAGCATAGTGTAGTCTTTCAAATCTTTCCATGGAAAGCACCCATTAAGGTCTAATCAGACATAAGAAAACTCTACATATTAACAAAAATATCTAGAAAATTAAAGAACCCTTTCTTCCTTTACGACGTAATATGGAAAATGAAAACTTTTATGGAAAATGGAAAAGTTCAATAGATAATATAATTTTTGAAATTTATCATTCAACATAGAAGCTTAAGAACATGAAAATTGGCTACCAGAACTATCAAAATAAGCTTAACACAATGTTTTCAACATGAACAAAATATAATTAATAAATTTATCAAAGGACATAACATGCACAGTTTCAAATATTTCCTCTAAATAGATCAAATTTCAATATCATATGAATTGAAAAACAAAGGTAAGATACCAATACAATGATAGTTTGAGTTAAAATATAACATGCAATAACAATATTTTGTAAAGCTTTCTATTTCTAAAAACATGAAAACTCCCTACTAGAGCTATCTCCTTCAAAAAGATTTTTGGAGTTCCTTTTTTTTCTATGCTACCAACCCCTATTTATAATTGGAAGAAGAGAATACCACCACCAACATTCTAGAAGCATAAACTAATAGATGCCTAAAATTGATAGCCCACAATCTAATCTTAGATCTTAATTATATCACAAAAATATTCACTCATTAAGTCCCAACTGCTTCATTAATGGTTCTAGATATTTAGCAAAGACAAGTATTAGAAAAAAAATTGGATTTTAACATAGCCTAGCAAAAATCTGATTGATCAATCATACAAATTGATGGCACTAACTCGAAGGTTCCACCCTACAAACAAGAAACCCACTACCTTCTAACAAACTCCACCTGAAGAGATCACTCCATGAAAATACAAACTACCCGAAGAACATAGATGATGTGTCGAGTGGGCGGGTAATTGCCGATTTATGAGAATGGATTTGAAGAAAATCCTCGCCAACCTAACACGTGTCTTGGTGCGCACTCGAAAGGAAAATGATATACCAAAATCTACATAGCCACCACATGGTGCATTGGGTACTTTTAGGAGTAGTATTTTATTCTTCAAGTGTAGACCTATCTCAAAGAAGAAAAAGGTAAGGGCCAAAAACCAAAAATATTACAAGAAAAATTTCTTAAGAGTAAGGTTGAATACTAAGGTATGTATGAAGAACATGTATTGTTGAATGTTATATCACTCTTGTTGTTATAATCCAATTGTATGTAAGTGAAATATTATTTGTTTGTTCTTTAAGATCTCATCTTTTTGCCTGATTTAGTAGCTTAAGAAGCCCCCTCAATATTGATGTACACCATGAAAGGCAAGTGATAAATATTGTGAAGTGGTGATATCTACTTGAATCGTGAATAATTTTACATGTATTATTTTGAAAGAAAAATAAAGGTATACATATGTGATTTGAAGATAATTGGAAACAAGCAAAGAGGATTAAGGAAGGTAGTAGAGTTACAATAGGGCAAAAAATAGGGGGAAAGAATTGGCAAGAGTAAAGAGGAAAAGAGTTTAATGTGGAGTCAAATTATGTGATTGTTTCTTTCTATTTTTGTTTGTTTAAGGAAATAAAGAGTATTATGTGAAGTGGAACTATTTTTAATACCATTTATTATAAAAAAGTCAATTAGTCAAACACCTACACTCATAGTGAATAATTTGTAAAAGAGGACTTACAAGTGAAAAAGTGCACACAATAAGTAATATTCAGACATGCCACAAATAGAGGTTGTCACAAACATCAAGATGTTCTAGGATAGGATTTATGGTGTCATTTTCTATTGTGCATGCTTATGTGGGCTAGGGGAAACCCCATTCACATTCTTTCATTCTAGTTTTTGCTAATCGGGGGTTGTGTGAGGGGCGATTCAGGTGGATTTCACTTGGATTGGGAGGCGTTCTTTGTGCTTTGGTGGCATTTTGTGGATTTAGTTGTTTGCAAAAGAATTTGGGTGCTCATTTCCCTCCTTGATGTGAGGTGTGACTACTGTGGGTTTCTTTGTGCATGCCTTTTTTATTCTCCTTTGAATAGTTTGGGTGTGTGACCTTTATTCTATGGTTTGTGGGATTCTATTATTAGGTGTTTCTCTCTACGTGGGGGTTTTGATATTTTGTTTTGGCTTATTGGGTGCTATTTTGAAGGATGGATTTTTTTTATCCTTCTCATTACATGAATGTAAAGCCAATGGAGGCTTCAAACAAATTCTCATCTAGTGAAGGGTCATTGTCAAAGAAAGGGGTCTCTAGAATCAAGAATTTGAATGGATGTTTAGAGAAAAGCCTAGAATGTCTAGCCCTAATAATTCAACTTGAGTCTATGGCAAAGGGTTTTGCATACTAGAGAAGTCATATATTTTTTTTAAAGTTCTTAGGGATTCATCTTGTTTTCCATCTTTGGAATCCTATTCCTAAAATGTTTGGAATCTTAAAGGGGAATCTTGAAGGGGATATGGAGATTAAGGTGGCTACAAACAATTATTTTATTGTTCTGTTTTCATGCATGGAAGACATAAACTAGGCTTTGGAAAGTGGGCCTTATTTCTTAAATCAGGTTTTGGTTTTCATGAAACCATGGCATGTGGGTTTAAATGCATCTAAGAAACTTCCCTTAAGGGTTCCCATCTTGGTATGTCTCTCACAACTTTCATTGGAATGCTGGAAGAGTGATATTTTGCAAATGATAGCTCTTCTTCTTGTCAAACCAGTTGTCTGACTCAACAAACTTTGGACCAAAAGGTACTTACGTATGCTTGTATCTATGTGGAAATTGATTTCAATAACCATTTTCTAGATGCGATGGAGATGTCTCTTGGCTCTATTTCCTAGGTTCAACAACAAGATTATGAAAACCTTCCATTCAAATGTTGATTATGTGATGAGTATGGGTATTTGCAAAGGAAATTTCCTCGATTTAATCAAGCAGTTGGTGCAACTAATACTAATTCCAATTTGACCCCTATGAATGATAAAGGGAAGGCCCCTATGGTTGAGGGGATGAAAGATAAGAAGGTATATATCATGATCAAGACTTGTGATAAAGGAAGAGTCTTAAATAGAACCTTGAAGGATAGGTACAATGATGGGGTCTTCAATCGGTTTGATATATGTGAGGACCTTGTCCAAGAGGAGGGGTGTCCTATTGAGCTTCCTTTTCGGGGGCGGCCTTGGGAGAGGATTTGTCTAGTCACTAAGGAGTTGATTTTTTGAACTTTCCAATAGGGGGAGCACATGGGGATCTGATGGTCACAATTGCCTCCACTCAGATGCTAACTGGTCTAGATCATAGTGGGCAAGTTAATTTGAATGGGGTTGGTGCTTTACAAGAACCTATTTATTCTCAGTCTAAGCATGTATTTGGTGGTAGGAAGATTAGTGGGGTTGTGCATGCTTTAGGATTGAAGAAAAAGCCCCTAAAAAAGGGGCCTCCAGAGAAAATATCCAAAGTGGGTCACCAAAAGGACCTAGAGAAGGTTAAGTTGCTTGGTGAGAATTTGGTGGATTTGAGGCTAGTGAAAACCATTGACTCCCAGTTCTCCCAATCTTAGAAATGATTGTTATCTCATGGAATGTGAGGGGTATGAATATCATCCCTAGAGAAAATGATATTCAAGAGATGATTGGTACTCATGGACCTGATATGGTTTTCCTTTAGGAAACCATATTATCTGTGGATGGTATGTTGAGTAGAGCTCATACAATTTGGTCATTTGGCCTGTGTGAGTTAGTCAAGGCTCTTGGAAACTCTAGAGGGGTGGCTTTCTTATGGAATCCAAGGAAGATTTATCCTCTTTGGTGGTGTTTGAATCACTTGGCTATGTTTGTGGTTGCTTCTATTTTGGAGATAAGTGAAACCTACCTTTTCACTAATATTTACACTCTTGTTATTTTTAGTAAAGCTTAGTTGTGGGATCATGTAATCTATATATAATATTTGGCTCCCTTACTCTCATGGATTTTAGTAGGAGACTTTAATGATTTCTCTTATCTTGGGGAGAAATGTGGTGGGGTTGCCAGGCTTGACTAGTCTGTGTGTATCCCAGGGATAATATTGATCTTCTACATTTAGTGGATGTAAAGCCAAGAAATGATATCTTCACTTGGAATAATAGGTGATGTGGGGAGAATGTTATTTCTGAGAGGCTGGAACATTTCTTGGTTTCCTACTTTTGGGTGGGGGATAGGTTCTCTACCTTCTCATAGATTTTGGATTGGAAAGGTTCAAAGCACTAGCTAATTATGCTTTTTTCTTCTACTTCCAGAGTCCTTAAGAGAACGTCTTTGGAGTTTCAACTTAGGTGGTTGCAAGACTCTTATCTTCATGACTTTATGGCTGAATGGTGGCAATTACGAAAGCTTGCTCATGGTCGGGCTATGCATTCCTTTGTCAAAATATTATAGTTTGTGAAATATAAGCCCAAGAAGTAGAATAAACAATGTTTTGGAAATCTTCAATGTAACAAAATGTCAGCTCAAGCTAGTTTAGCTGCTATCACTCACCAAATTGGAGACCATGGTCTTACTTTGGATCTTGTTATAGAAGAGCCAATTTTTGTTAAGGAACTAGAGGAATGAGAGTTGCATGAGGAGATCTTCTAGAAGAAAAAGTATTAGGTGGATTGGCTTCATGAAGGGGATCAAAATACAACCTCCTTTCACAACTTTATTAGAGCTAGAAGGATGGTAAATCTTATTATCTCTCCACTGTCATCGGAGGGGCTACAATTGTCTTCTTTGACTAAGATTTCTAGGGAGGCTACTTGGTTTTTTCTACCATGTTCACTAAGGATCCTAGCCCTGTTGGTAGTGAATTTTATTTTATTTTGGATTACATTCCTTCTTTAGCTTCTATTGAGATCAATGTGGCTCTTATGAACCCTATTCTATTTATAGAGCTAGAAGAGGTTGTGTTTCAGATGAAGGAAGTTAAGGCTCATGGCCCAAATGGTTTTCATATTGAATTCTTCTAGGAGTTTTGGAAAATTATCAAGTCAAATCTTCTTGAGGTGGTTCAGGAGTAAAGACATAACAAGCAAATGCTTTAGGCTATGAAATCTTCTTTCTTGGACCTTATTCCTAAAAGGGAGGGAGCTAACTATCTAGATCAATTAAGACCTATTTCTCTTTGTAATGTGGTTTACAAAATTATCACTAAATTGATTGTTGAAATACTTAAGCCCTGGCTCAACTCTTTGATCTCTCATGAGCAAGGGGGTTCTGTTACTAGTAGAAAAATTCTTGATGGATTGTAATTTCCTCCAAAACTATTCATTCTATAATTCAAAGGAGAAAGCCATGTTCATTAAACTTGACATGGCAAAGGCTTATGACAAGGTTAGATGGGATTTTTTACATAAGGTTATTCAAGGTTTTTGTCTAGATAAGGAGTGGATTTCAAGTGGGTGATGAGCCATGTTACTTCTTCTTCCTTTTGTATTCTTATTAATGGTGAACCTTCAAGGTTGTTTGTTGCTTCCATGGGCCTTCATCAGGGGATCCTTTCTCCCCTTACCTTTTTATCATTATGGAGGGAGGGTTGGTAAGATTCATCAAGTCCAATGTTAATCAAGGTTTGATTTAGGGTTGGAGTTTGTGTGGTAGGGTGCATCCTTATTCTCATTTGTAGTTTGTGCATGATATTGCTTTGATGGGCATGGCTAGAATTTAGGAGGCTATGAACTAAAGGAAAATTTTGGATATTTATTTGAGTGTTTCTAGATGAAAGATCAGTGAAGATAAGTCTTCAATATTATTCTTTAACACTCCCAAACTCATTCAAAATAAGATTGGTTGGATTCTTGAGTTTTAGAAAGAGCCTCTCCCTTTGTCTTATCTTGGGATTCCTATCTTAGTGGGTTCTTAGTTTATAGATTTTTTGCAAGATGTGCAAGATAAGTTTCATAGTTGGGTAAGCCATTAGACTTGTCAATGGATTTCATCAGTTGGATGTGTGACTCTTTTGAAATATATGGTGTATGATCTTCCTTTTATAGATGTATTGTGAAGGTGGCCCCCAATCCTTTGTTAGGGAATTTAATGCTTTATCCTATCAATTCTTATGGGATGGAATTTTATCTTCTTCAAAATGTAGCCTTGTCAGGTGGGATTCTATTTGTAGGCCAAAGCAGGAAGGTGGTCTTGGGCTCAAGCTTGTAGGATTGATTGGCTAGGTCTTAGTTGCTAAACTAAATTGGTGTTGGTGTACTAGTCAAGATCAAGATTAGGCTAGGCTTCTTACTATTAAGTACCTTTTTGGGGTGAGTGTTGTGGATGTGCCTCAATGCAACATTTAAAGGAGGTGCTTCATGATTTGGGATACTCTTAAAAGAGGGGTGAAGCTCATTAAGTATGATCTCCTTTGAATTTGCAACAGTGGTTTTGATGCTCTTTTTGGAATGATTCCTAGGATGGGTATCCCCACATATTGAAAATACATTCTCACATTTCACCCATTTTTAATAGTTTTCTTAATGTTGATTGGAGCGAAGTGAAATATTTTAAATTGGTTCAAGTTCAAGGTTAAGTGGAAGTGGTGCTTTGGAAGGTTCTGGAGGAGTTGCCACTATGGGGACTGGGGATGCTCATTTGGAGCTGGCTAGGATTTTGGATGATAGGACATGCAATTCCCTTTCTGGGAGGGACACTTAGGCGTGGGGTCCTTATCCAAAGGGTGAATTTTTTGTTTCCTTCAACTACTTAGAGATGGATAGATAGGTGGTTGGGAGGATGGAGGTGCCTTGGTGGAAATAGGTTTGGAACAATTTTTCTTGGCCCAAATGTAATATTTTCTTATGGTTGGTTGTGTAGAATAGATGTCTTACTTGGGATAATTTAAAAAAGAGAGGTTTTCATGGTCCTTCTATGATAATGATCATAACCTAAGGTAAGCATGGTTATCCACAAGAAATTAACCAAGATCTAACTAGTTAAGTCAAGCTACTAATGAAATTCTAGAAAAAATCAAACAAAGAAGCCATTAAACATGAAACAAACTAAAATACAGAATGTAAACTAATCTAATGCCTCAAATATCATCCCATTGGTGGATTGGTGCTGCATTGATGTGGAATGTTAGCCCTTTCCCAATCCCTTGGTTGAGACCACTTTCAAATTGATGCAATTGATGAAAATGGATGAAAGATAAGCTAAAATGGATGCAAAGCTTAACTAAAATGGATGCTAAATGATAAAATGTTTGTGAGGAATGCTCTAAAATTTATTATAGTGTAGTTTCTTTAAATTAAAATGGATTCTTTTCTCATATAAATGAGGACTATTTATAGGAAAAATAGTTGAATCAATGGAAAATATTGAATTGTTTAATCAATAAGAGGAAATGGTATGGATCAAGGATTTCAATCAATGGATGAGACTGCAAGTTAACAAGGATCAATGATTTTAATCAATGGCTCAGATTGATTTGAAGAAGCACACTTCCTAAAAATTAGGAAGTTGTTACAAGATATTTCCCATTTTGGAGGAGTGGAAATGGAGGAATATTACATGGTAATATTCCTTGCAAGTGGGAGGATGAAGGTAAATTATCTAATTAAATAAATAAATCATTATTTAATTATGCATGATGGAGGAAATTAGGTATTTCATCAAATAATTAACTTATTTAATAAAAAGGGAATTAATGACATTCAATTAAATAATTAACATTATTTAATCATATTAGAGGACTTAAGGAGTTTGATTTAAATAAATCACATTATTTAACCAAATAGGGTAAAAATTAGCATGGAATGGGGTGAATTAACTTGATAAAATTGATCATCTAATTAATAGAAGAAAATGATAAATTTAATTAACTGCTCGAAAACAGGTGAATTAGGAAGAAATAGTGTTAGTAATAAAATTCATATGTGCAATATTGATTAGGAATATTTTAAGTGTATATTTTTCCCCTCTTTGAAGCGAGGTACCTGTTATATTGGTTTGAAGATTGACATTTTTGAGATCAACATACTGCTTAGATCAAAAAATAAAAATAAAAAGTTTATTTTTCGGATGCCCAACTATTGCCCCGGGGGAAATAATTATGCTAGTATACTACCCCCTCAAGTGATCGAGGATAAGTTTTAATTTTTAGGTCAAGATGGTGATAAGGATGCAAGATCAATTCAACTCAAAGAGGACGAAATATACTTGTTTAGAAAGATCAAATATTTTATCTAGATAGATTTTAAAATGTATATATAGTCATTGGCCTTGGGTAGCCTCATGTATATTTTGATTTATATTGCACAAATTTGATACTTGGATATAAATGTTAGTAAAGATAGAATAATAAGATAGAATGAGAATGAATGCTGATTAACCATTATTTCTTAGATTGATTTAGAAGTCCAACAATCCTATGATTATTTGATACTTTATTAGATATGTGATGGGAGATGATTTGCTTGTTTCCATGATTGGGATACTTCATCATATCATTCTAAATATTTGATATATAAAATAGACACAATGCATCAAGGTATTGATAACTAGTATGGTGTGGTATATAATATGATGGAATTTGAGTCTACAAATAGATAGGAGTATCCTTGTTCATACTTGACGTACAAATATCTTGTTTCACCATGTGAAAGAATAAGCCATCGAAGTAATGATACTAACACACAAAAGGTATAAATAACCTAATATGTCCTAGCCATTATTTTACTTGAGAATACCCTACACACACAAGGTAAATATTCACTAAGGTTCTACTACAATAATATCCAAAAAGCACAACAAATGAAAGATAATGATCAATTCCACATTCCTTTCTCTCTAAATCATTTTGATAGAAATCATCAAGAGGTCACTGGAATGGATCAATAAGATAAATCATAAGAAAATATCAAAATGAGCAAACAATCAATGTTATTCATATATTTTTTTGAAAGGTGTAATGTGTTTTGAGGATAAGTATCCAAAATGATTGCCAATGATGATGCCCATTGTAGGGAAGATGTATCCTAGGAAAAATTAGTGGATATTGACTACTGGTAGATTGTTTGAAAGGTCAATGATATAAGGTTTGATTGACATGTTTGATAATGATCAAGAGTTTTTTTTTCATGTTTAAGGTTTGTTTTCTAGTCATTGTTGTACTTGTTTCTGTTTTTGTTACCAAGGGGTGAGGGTGATGATAAATGTTTTATGGATAAAAAGTTATCATGGGTGAAAGTGAGATGAAATGGGTGATTTTGGATTTTTTTTTAATATTTTAATGTTTTTGATGTTTTGAGGTTGTTTAGGATTTTTTGAGTGTGTGTGACTATTTAAGTTTTCAAGTTATTTGAGGCTATTTTTTATTTTTGAATGTTTTATGAATGTTTTGGTTTTTTCAAGCTTTCTCAAATTCTTTTGTGTTTTCAAAGGTGAGACCAAGGGGAAATTGAACTAGCACCTCGGGGGATCATCAATGATGGCCTTGCCTACATTATACACATAAAGATGACATAGTTCGACTAACTATGACTAGTAACTATTTATTGATGAAATATGAAAATTGATGTATTGTTAGTTTATTATGACATAATCCTAAAGGATTGAACTAATGCCTCAGGGGTGCATCGATGATGGAATTTCCTACGTTCAAGATTAGAGACAACATAGTTCGACAACCATTTTTTTGATTTTTTGACATTTTGACTTGTTTAGGGATTTCGATGTGTTTTGGATGTTTTTGGATTTTGAATTTATAAATTTTCAAATATTTTTGGATTTTGAGATTTTGCAAATGTTTTTGGATTTTTGAGGATAGGAAATACCTAGATCATGATACCAATGTCACATTATGAGATATAAGACATGGATCAAGATTTATTCAAAAAACAAGATCAAGTACCCGCCACTAGCATCTAGCAATGTAGGGACTAATATGGGTGGATGAATGGATAGATGGTGGATAATGGATGAGGGGTATGTAAAGGATGCCAAAGATTATCTTGTGATGAGATAACCTATTTGAATAAATAATGCTCATTTGGATAATGCATCATTGATCATATGATGTAGAATTTCCCAAGGATAAGATAGAATCAATGATAATGATTCATGTCAAGATTTTACTAGAAAGCCAGTTTGAAGTATATTCCAAATCTATATCAAGATCAAGATAATTTAGAAGATGGATGAATTGGATAATATATCATGGATGAATAGAATGCTAGATTTATTTTCTATGGGATGAGATGCTTCCACCTAAAATGGTGTATGTAGATTCTTGATTCTACACATGATGCCTATTTGCTAGGTTTACATCATGGTACTTGTCTAAAGCGTTGTTGAAGTGATTTTCATTGGAGGATAATTTTTATCTTCACTATTTTCTTGATTTTTTTGAAAAATTTATGCTCATGTTGAGACACCTAATCTTGTAGTAATGTATAGGCTACTATCATAATTTCAAAGTGATGTCCTTCTTGAAGAAGCTACTTTGGTAAGATAAATGCGCTTCAATAAAACTTTTGAGAATTATGATCTTCCTTGTTGATATTGGATTTAACCTCATCTAGGTGTGCACATCGTGATAGAGTTCCTTTAGAATATTTATGATGAAGGTTATTTTCCAATGCATGGTCAATGTGAGAATTATATATCATGAATGAGGGAGTGGATGGTGACATGCACGAAGGTATATGAGATGGATTGGTTGACAATTTGGAACCTTTGACTCTCCAAAATTGGGAAGATGAGCAATGATGGGTGGAGATGAAGGTTTGCATGAGACTGGTACTAAGTACTTGATATAATTTGTACGTCACTTGAGAAGCCTTCCTTTATGTTTGCAGATGTCTTTGATGGATATATTTCCCTTTTTTATTTTCCCCCTAGTTTCTTTAACTGATGGAGTATGATTGGGATAATCTTCTTTTTTTATGATTTAGTATCCATTTGTATTTTTTTTGTCCAAGTTTCTTCACTTCTTTTACATTGAAAATGTTCTCCTTGCTTTGATTAACATCTTTCTTTCTATGTTGATCCCAATTTTTGGATTGGATGGGTTGACGATGATTTGTGATACAACTAGTTGTAGAATTGGAAACAATTCCATCATAAGGACTCTTCGTGCTACCCATGTTGGTGTTTGCACTAGATAAAGCTGCCCCTAGTATTGTAGGAGTATCATTGTTATACTTTTATTCTATTGCTATTGAAAAACCATTTCATTTCAATTCAAGATTGTTTAGCTTTGTTGAATTTCAATAATTATTGATATCTTCATACTTAATGTCTTCAATTTTCATGGAGGATGCATCTGATTTTTATGCTTCTTCAAAAGGTGTTGATGCTTCATAATCCATATACGAGTCTTCCTCATGATCTATTTCTACTTTATCTTCAAAGGATGTTTCTAATTCATAATCCATGTAGAGGTCTTCTTCATGATTAATTTTTTATATCTCTATGGATTATGCTATGTCTTGATCATGTGTAAATATGTTAAAGTTGGAGACTCTTGTTCCTCAGTAATGATATAAAGAGTATGAGACTCGTGTTCCTTGGTAATGATGTCAAGAGTATGAGAATAGTTTTTTGGAAGAAGATTATCTACATGTCCATTATGAGTAAGTATCTCATGGGTAGATGTATGTGTTCTTGGTATATGGATATATGGTCATTGATTGTGAAATATTGTATGGATTGGAAGATACCCATTAAATTATTGTAGTATCTTGGAGATGTGGATCCTTGATCTTGGCTAATTTCAGAGTTACCTTGGATATACCTTGGATCAAGTTCTTGACATGGATAAATTTCAAAGGATTGTTTACAAAGGGTTCTTGGATTACTTTGAAATGTGGGTCCATAAATGGTATTTGTTTTCTTAGATTCTTTTTATTGGATATGGGTATTGGTTTTAGAGTCTCTTGATCATTAAGTGAGTTTGGAGTGAATGGTGTGTCAAGAATCTCTTCAATATTTGTAAAAATGAGGTCAAATGAAGTTAATATATCTTGGAAGGAACCATTTCTAGACCTTGGTGGAGGATGTTGATCATGTTTTGGGAAATATTCTTGAAGTATGTCCTCTTTCTCATTAGGTGAGGTAAATACATCTTAAATGTGATCATTGGTAGATGGATCTTGATAATTTTTGTCAACATTTGAGGTTGAGATATTTTCAATGTTATCATTGGTGGTTGAACCTTGA
The DNA here is from genome assembly GCA_007115665.2 of Sequoiadendron giganteum. Classification (NCBI taxonomy): domain Eukaryota; kingdom Viridiplantae; phylum Streptophyta; class Pinopsida; order Cupressales; family Cupressaceae; genus Sequoiadendron; species Sequoiadendron giganteum. The sequence continues at coordinate 545,984,884 of CM021101.1, forward strand.
ATGTTGTCATCAATAGTTATTTATCCTTGATCAATAAGATTTTTGATGAGGATTTTGATTCTAATGTAAAGTTTGATGTGTTGTTCTCTTTTGCTCTATGATATTCACAATTAGCCTTGTCATCATACCATGAGAATTTGAAGATAGGTTCATAATCACCTAATGATTTTGGAAGTGTGATAAGTTTAGCATGGACTAACGTGTTTAACACCACCTCAATTGGCTCCCCTAAAGGAGTGTATTCATGTTTATTGTTGTTGTGGGATGGCAAAAAATGTTTTTTTATTGTGATAATTGTTGATGTTGTTGATGATATGCCATGTTTTGATGTTGTAAGGATGGATTTTGTTGTTGATGTTGTGGTTGTTGATATGAAATTTCTTGATGTTGAAAATTTTGTTGATCATACGAATCTATGTTTTGATGATTTTCAAGATGTTGTTGATATTGTGACTCATTATTTTGATGATGTTCAAGGTGCTATTGATAATGTGACTTACTGTTTTGATGATATTCAAGGGGCTGTTATAATGAAATTGAGGTGTTTGTTGGAGAATTGTGTCAACCATTTTCTCAAATGAATTTAGGGTAATTTGGTGTGCTAGATTTTAATTTTGATACCCTTGATGTTGTTGTAATACTACTTGATGTGGTTGATTTTGATATGGTATTTGACTTGGTTGAGCTGTGAGTAAATCTATTCCATAGTTCACCAAGTCTAGATTTGACATGCTCAAATTTGATATGTTTGTACTTGATATGTTCATGTTTAACATGTATTGACTTGGTGAGATAATATTGATTTGATGAAGACTCATGATTTGATCATTTGATTGATAGATTGGTAAGTTTTGAAATTAATTTAAATCTACCATGTGACATGGTGTTCCAAAGTTCTGATTAGGCATACCCGATTTGTTGTCATTAAAGTTTGTAGGCTATGATGACCTCATGTATGGATTATATGGTGGATTTGTGAAACCTATAGGATCAAATTCTTGCATTGCAATGTTTTTTTGGTTTGCATCAATCATGATAGGTAGATTGTGGTTTTTTTTAATGTCTTTCTTGTGTTTTGACCTTGTTGTTACCATAAAACTTGGATCAACCTTGGGAATAGTGTTATGTGAGTTGTATTGTTGGAACTCTTTTGTTGATTCAAATTTTGGTAGAAGAGAACCTCTAAGGTGTTTAGGAGTAATGATGTGAATGAATGATGAAATATGGGTGATGATTTTGGACAACACTAGACTTAAGGTTTTGATGATTGTGTTTCAATAAGGATGGTAATGAAATTGTAGATCCTCAAAGTAGCCTTGTGACTTTAGGATAAAATTGTTCAAAATGATGTTTTGTGATCTAACTAACATGTATGAAAAATGATTCATTTCAAAAAATATAGCTAAACTAGGTGATGGTTGATGAAAATCTAAGTCTAGAAGGTTCTTGTGTCCAAAATTTAAAGTTGTTTGTTGTTAGGAAAAATTTGATTGCAAAATTTTTTTTCCTAATGTCAAGACTTAGAGGAGAATAGAGATATAGCTTTCTAAATTTTAAAATTATAGTTCATTAAGATGCAAATAAAATAAATTACAAAATGGAGAAATAAACACCTAACACAATTGACACTAGATTTACGTTTGAAAACCCTTACAGGAGAAAAACCCACCACACCAAAGAAAATAACTTGTATTATAGTAATAAAATTACATAGAAGTTACAGACTCTCCTTTTTAGACAAAAATTTTACAACAACATTTCCCTAAATAACCTTGTACATAATTAACACTGTTACAATGCCTCTTACAACATACAATGAAAACTCTCACAATTTTGATAACTCATCGATTATCCAACCATCAAACCCTTCATAGTTCCTATGTGTTGCAATGTATAGCAACAACTATGTCCTATTGATTTCCTATACGTTTGTTTCTATTCAAATTCCTCCACAAAACAAGCATCAAACTTCCTAGTCATCCCAATGTCCACTTGCCAAGTCAACAAAAACCTCCAATTAATGCATTACAACTTAGAAATCAACAAGTTTTCACTCTTCTTCTTTATACCACGCTACCGTTGCACATTCCATAAGCTTTCACAGTGTGGCAGTTTACCTCACTACCGCTCAACAATTTCCCAACTTCTGTGGTATGGCAGTGACCACCGCTCTACCACCAGACAATCTGGTCGATGCCACGGTATGTTGGTAACCACGCCACCATAGCCCAGAGAAAAGATTCTCGAGGTATGGTGGTAACCGCTCCACAATCTGTTAATCACCACTCTACCGCACCACAGTCTGCAAGCCCCTGTAGTATGGCGGTTCTACTACACTACCACAGAATAGGATAAGAGCTCCTATGGTAAGGTGGTAACCACACTACCGTGCCTCAGTTATAAGCACCCAAAATTATAGCAGTAAAGGCATAAACAAAACCATTAAGACACTTTGCTGCTTGGAGATAGAACCAGGGTCTCTTCCAGTGATTTTGAGGCACGTATTCTCAATAATCTCCCACTTGACGAAGAACTCACTGAACCCCTTTTCAATACTTGGATTCATTGAATGTTTTGGACCCCAAGGCCCATCAAACTTGCACACCATCTAAAATTTTCCGTGCTCACTAGCTTTGTCAATGCATCAACAACATTATTCAAAGTATCCACCTTATCTAAAAAGACCTTTCCATCCTCCCCCATATCTCGTACAAAGTGATACTACACATCGATATGATTTGTCTTGGCATGGAAAGTTGGATTTTTTGCCATACAAATAGCACTCTGACTGTCACAATAAATAATAATCTACCCTACATTAAAACCAATATCAAAACACAATCTTCTAATCCAAATGGATTCCTTACAAGTGTGAGTTGCTACCATGTACTTAGCCTTTGTAGTAGATAAAGTGACTACAACCTGCTGCTAGCTCATCCAAATAATTGCACCACCATTCATCATGAAACAATATCCACTGGTGGATCTTCTATTGTCAATATCCCCTACCCAATCAAAATCCACATATACATGAATGCTAAGAGTCCTTTGTGATCCAACCAAATTTCCATGGTAACACAGAGCATATCCCAAAGTGCCCCTCAGATATCAAAACACTCTTTTCACAACATCTCAATGTGTCCTTGTATTCACCATAAATCAACTAAGAACTCCCACTACTTGGGAAATGTATGGCCTTGTACAAACCATTGCATACATTAAACTCCCAATTGTACTAGCATAAGGCACTCTATTCATGTCCTCCATCTCACTAGGAGATTTTGGACAATCTTCAATAGATAGATCCATTCCTTGCATAATTGGAACAACTAGCTACTTGCAATCATTCATACCAAATCTCTCCAGAATAATGTTAATATACTTACTCTGGCTGAGCCAAATGTTTTTGCTCTCTCTATCCCTGGTTATTTCCATCCCCAAAATATACTTAGCTGCACCAAGATCTTTCATTTTGAACTTTGCAGAAAACTGAGATTTTAGATCAGAAATCATTAACTTACTATTTCCTATAAACAACATATCATCAACATAAAGGTAAATAATAAGAACCCAATAATTTTTCAGTCTTATAGTACACACAATGATATGATTTTGATCTTACAAATCCCAATGAAAAAAAAATGTGTCAAATTTTTGGTACCACATTCTAGATGATTGTTTCAAACAATATGAGATTTTTTCAACTTGCAAACTAGATTTTCTTTACCTTTTCTCACAAAGTGCTCAGGATGGGACATATAAATTTCTTCTTCAAGATCACCATGAAGACATGTTGTCTTTACATCCATCTGCTCAATCTCCAAATCATATGCTACTGCAAGTGACAAAAGAAATCTAATAGATGCCAACTTTTCTACTAGAGAAAAAATTTCCCCATATTCAATTCCCTCTACTTGGGAATAACCTTTCGTAACCAACCTTGCTTTATACTTTTCAACACAACCATCTAGAAATTTTTTATTTTTAAACACCCATTTGCAGCCAATAGGCTTTCTACCTTCAGGTATTGGAACCAGATCCCAAGTATCATTTTTTCTTAATGATGCCATTTCTTCATTCATAGCTTCCAACAAAAAATATGAATCAAACATTTCATTTGCCTCTTTTATAGTCCTAGGCTCATCCATGTTAGTAATCAAATAATATGCACAAATAGAATCTAACATATAGAATCCATACATATCTAGTTGTTTCTTCTCACATGTAGATCTCCTCATAGGCTGAGGTTGAGGTTGTGGTTTTCCTTCTTGTTCAGAACTCTCAGAGCTGCTCGAACTCTCCTCAGTTTTAGGTACACTTTCAATGTGGGTATGTGCAGGATCATGATGGGCCAAAAAGTGGCAATATGATGGGTATGTGGCTGACGAATTTATTTTTACCCAAAATTGATGAAACGAAAAGGGTTTTTAAAGGATATTCTCAGATTTCTACCAATATAAATTATTATTTACTATGAATTTAATAAATAATTATTATTCATTTTCTATTGAATTACGGCTAAAGTCCTGATTTTTAGGTTGATTGAAAAAAATCTATAACTTTCAAACAGTATCATATTTTTTGAATCCAAAACATGCGTCACATTCTATGCTTTGCATACTATAAGATTAAAAAATAAAAAATTGAATTTCATGATGTTTTGACCAAGTTAAGGTGGCCGGACATACGAGTCTTTATATTTTTTTTAAGTTGTCATAAAAAAAATATAATTAATTATTTACTTGGAAAAAAATTACAAAAAAATATGCATCACATCGGGACATGAGTTCTCTACTTATATATAAAATATTATAAAAAATATTATCATTTTAATGTGGTTAGGGTGGTCAGACAGACACCTACTTCTTATTTTTTCCCTAAAATTTAAGTACTACTGTATTGAAATTTCAAATTTTCATCAAATAGATTTTATTTTTGTAAATAAACCTAGGAATTTAGAAACTACATTCAATTTTATAAAAATTCTATTCTTACATATTTTTGAAATAATATAGATAACTTATTCAATTTTTTATGTCAAGTTGCCTAACTCTGATTTTTCTGAATTTTTTGCCACTTAAGGGCCTATTTTTTCCATGATGATCTTGCACATACCCATGTGTTGTTCATCTTTTTTTGGAGTTAGAGGTATCTCAACAACATGATTCTTCTTTTCCTCTTCTTTCATCAATGATTGTAGATCCACTAAAGAAGGTTTCAATTCCCAAAATATTACACTTCTACTGTACAATACCTTCTTAGTTATAGGATTCCAAAGCTTATATCCTTTCACACCAAGGCCATACCCAATGAAGATACATTTTTTATCTTTGTTATCCAATTTAGACCTCTTCACATCAGACACATAAATATATGCTTCACAGCCAAAGACATGAATATGTCTCAGAGAGGGCTTCTTACCAGACCAAGCTTCCATAAGCATATTATCAAAAAGTGTTGAAGAAGGTGATTGGTTTAACAAGTAACATGATGTAGCCACAGCCTCAACCCAATTTTTTTTCTCTAGACCAACATTGCTTAGCATACTTCTTTCCTTCTCCATCAGTGTCCCGTTCAACCTTTCAACAACTCCATTTTCCTGCGGAGTGTAAGGTGTTGTTTTATGCCTCTTAATCCCATGGTCTTTGCAATACCTTTCAAACTAATCAGAAAAAAACTCACCACCATTGTCAGTCCTTAGACACTTTATTTTTCTTCTAGTCTAATTTTCCACAAGGTTTTTAAATTCCTTAAAACGACTAAACACTTCTGGTTTACTTTTTAAAAAGTACATAAATGACCTTCTCGAATAATCATTAATAAAAGAAACATAATACTTAGAATTCAATAATAAAGGAACATCCACTAGACCACACACATCAGAATGAATATAATCCAGAACACTAGAAGATTTGTGAGGACTAGAGTAGAATGAAACACAATGTTGTTTTCCATATATACAATGTTCACATAATTCAAATTCAAGGTTACAATCATCAAGCCCCTCAACCAGGTTTATATTTTTCAAGGCTTTTAAACCTCTCACCAATGTGACCGAGCCTTTGATGCCAAAGCGTAGTCTTTTCTACTAGATTTTTAACTTCCAAGGAATTTTCACCAATAGGAACATTTTCATTCTTCTCTTTATGAACAACCTCCTATGACTTTGCAGAGACACTATTGCATTGAATAAATAGTGCATCTAGCTTGAACAGAGTACCAATCTGGGCACCCCTAGCCAACACCATCGAGCCTCTAGTAATTTTATAGCCATTGCTAGAGAATGAGACTTGCACTCCAACATCGTTCAACTTGCTTACATAAAGTAAATTTTGAGCCAGGCCTAGTATATGCATTACGCCATCAATTACCTTATTTCTTCCATCGGGAAACTAAATTATGACTCTTCCATGACCAACTATCTCTAGAGATGAATCACTTTTGAGATACACCTTTCCACCATCACATTCTTAATACTTTTAAGACTAGTCTCTATGAGATGTCATGTGGAATGATGCTCCAGAATCAATCAACTGGACATCATCTGATGCCTGAGTTGCTAAGGCTGCAATAAAGGAATCTGCATTGCTTTGAGAAGAATCATTGTCAGAATAATTCCTCTTCCACTTCTTTTTCTCCTCTTTGCAATCCTTTCAAACATGACCAGGGTGCCCACAATTCCAGCAATTCACCTTGGACTTTTTTCCAGGAGACTTTGATCTCCCTTCTGATTTTGATTTGGACTTCTTGTCCTTTTTCTTGCCTTTTTATTTTGATCCACCTCGAACAACCAGAGCCTCCTTCACCATCTCAAATGATTTAATTCTCATCTCTTCTGATAACAAAGAAGAAACCACATCTTCCATCTAGAAATTGGTTGTCGTACTTCCAATCACCATCACCAAGTGATCCCAAGAATTTGGAAAAGAACATAACAATAACATACAACGATCTTCATCAGCAATCTTCACGCCCATAGATGTTAACTGAGCAATCATCTTGTTAAACGTATTCAAATGATCAGCCACAGACGCCCCCTCCTGCATTTTCAAAGAGTATAACTTCTTCCTTAAGAACAATTTATTTACCAAGGATTTACCTTGATAAATATCTCCAATCTTCTTCCACAACGAAGATGTAGTCTTCTCTTCATGAACATTTAGTAGAACAAAGTCTTATCAACCATTTTTCTTTTCTATCTATGAGATCCCAATCTTCTTGCTTCATGCTAGAAGGTTTCATTCCAGATACAGCAAGCCAAAGATCCCTTTCCACCAACAAGTCTTCCATTTTAAGTTTCCACAACTCGAAATTGCTGCCATTGAATTTCTCAATTTCAATCCTTCCATATGTACTTGTCATTGCCATCTCAATCTGTAATTAAACAAATTCAATAATTCTACAAAACTCCCATTGAATACAAATTGACACAAAAAACCAACCTACCCACAAGGATAACACAACTGGCCAAGCTCTGATACCACTTGTTAGTAAAAATTAGATTCTGGAACAAATTTTCCTAATGCCAAGATTCAGAGGAGAATAGAGATATGCCTTTCTAAATTTTACAGTTGTAGTTCATTAAGATGCTCATAAAATAAATTATAGAATGGAGAAATAAACACATAGCACAATTGACACCAAATTTATGTGGGTAAACCCTTTCGAGAGAAAAAACCACCACACCAAAGAAAATCACTTGTATTATAGTAATCAAATTACATACAAGTTACAAAATCTCCTTTTTAGATGACAATTTTACAGCAACAAAATTTCCTTGATCAACCTTGTACAAAATTAACATTGTTACAATGCATATTACATCATACAATGAAAGCTCTCACAATTTTGATAACTCATCGATCATCCAACCATTGAACCCTTCACAATTCTTGTGCGCTGTAATGTATAGCAATAGCCACGTCTGATTCATTTCATGTATGTTTGATTCAGTTCAACTTCCTCCATAGACCAACCATCGAACTTCCCAACGACCACCTACCAAGTCAACAACAACCTCCAATTAATGCTTTGTAATTTAACAATCAACAAGTCTATGCTCTTCTTCTTTATACAGCATTACCATTGTGCATTCCACAAGCTTTCACAGTGTGGCGATTTATCTTGCTACCACTCGACAATTTTCTAGCTTCCTCGATATGGAGGTGACCACTGCTCTACCGCTAGATGGTTTAGTCGATGCCATTGTATGGTGGTAACTTCACCACCACAACCCAAAGAACAGATGCCCATGGTATGGCAGTAACCACTCCATAGTCTGCTAACCACCGCTCTACCATACCACAATCTGCAAGCCCCTACGATATGGTAGTTCTACCGCACTACTATGGAACATGATAAGAGCTCCTGCGGTAAGGTAGTAACTATGCTACCGTGCCTCAGTTATAAGCACCCGATGGTATAGTGGTAAAGGCATAAACAAAACCATTAAGAGACTTTGCTGCTCAAAGATAGAACCAGGGTCTCTTCCAGTGAGTTTGAGGAACAAATTCTCAACATTTGTGATATGTTATGTTAAATGTTTTGATGTGAATTTGATGATTGATCTTTATGTTTGAACCTAAGAAGGACTTTGTTTACAAGATCAAGGTGTTGAAAGACATGCTTTTCCCTTTTGAGTGTATAACCAAGAGACCAATGCTTGTTGGATGATAAAACCTTTGCATAATATTTGGTAATGCATTTCCATGTTTGTTCTTTTTTTGTTTTGGAAGTCAAGATGTTTTGAAAAAAGAGACCAAGGTGTACTTGCTTTCTAAGTTCAATTTATTAAAACTTTGATTAATGAGATTTCTTTTACCACATCAAATGTCTTGATTAAGTTTAAAATAAGAATGTCTATGAAAATGAAAAATGTTTTTGAAAGAAGCTTGACATTCTGAAAATCAAAGAGCTAAGCCATAGGTCCCTAGGTTAAGTTTGATATAAGTGAGTAGAGATATGGTCAAATATATTGGCAAGCCACTTATATATTGTTTTAGGAAAACAAGATATATTTAGGGGTATGCAGCAATATATTGTCCTTGAAGTGCACTTACATATAAACAAAGGGTTTGAAATTTTTGACCATGCTGAATTTTGTTTTGAGATGTTTGAATTCCAAGCAATGTGTTTGATTGACTCAATGGGTATGTGATATATTTCACAAGTCTTCTTCCATAAGACTTACTAGTTTGGCTAAAAAAAAATAGTCACTTAACAATCTAGAGGAATAAAGGTATGTCACTTCTTAGTAGGCTTACCTCACCCTTGAAGGAATGATTTTAAATTCAAAATTATAAAGGGGTAACATAGGGAATATCAAGGAAATACATCATCTTGATACACCTAGTTTTGTAAAAGAGAATGAACTCTTAAGATTTATGCCTCAACTAAAAATCGGATGTGGTAAGTAACTTATTGGAATGGTGTTATTCTAATGCACTACTTCAAAGGATGTTTCAAAAAACCTGGTGGGCCTCTAGATATAAAGGTTTTTAGTGAGAACTATGAACACCAGAGGTATACATCAAGTGTGAGAAACTTAAATCTATAGCCCATTTTGTACAACCCATTATATTAGCACAAGCATTTATGCACATCATGGCATTCATACGCCAAATTTATGCTACTTTCTTTTGATTTCACACTTTATATAGTCCACTAGTAAATTTTCTTTTAGGATTGCTTGTGATTTCTCCATTACGAGATGTGTCTCATAGGAAAACCCTTATCTAATAAAGAAAAGGAATGTTATTTCTCTTCATCCAAGATCACACAAAGCACAAGGGGAGATGATACGTAGAAATCCTTTAGATGACTCATATTTTTTGTAAACTTAGAGTATTTCTCTTCACCCAAGATTGCACAAAGTGTAAGGGGTGAGTATACACACTAAAAATTTATACATGAATGGCAAGAAAAGAAGACATTGATTCATTTTAGTGCACCAAAAGTAGACATTATGTTTATTTCTATAGCACCAAAACTGAATGTGAGTTTGTATTGTTTTTAATTTTAAGCCAAATCAAATTGTGAAGATATTTGGGTTCAATTTTAAGCCAAATTTGAAAAACTCATATAATTATAAGTTTTAAAACCCAAATTGAAAGATTAAATGATGTTATGACAAGTGTTAATGAATAGTTTTCTCCTCCACTTCAAATCTACAAAATATTTAGCCTTACACAAATAAATAAGAATTTTATAAGTGATTAGAGAGTAGATAAACATTAAAATTTAAAGAAAACATAAAGATTTGAATCTATTTTTATTTACATGACAATTTTGTCGTTGTTTGGAAAATTGCATTGCTTTGGTTGAGACGACTATATCACTATTTGACAACTATGTCATTCTGGTTTGAGTAAAAATATGTCTTTATTTTTCAAATGCGTCACTTTGCATTAGGGATAATGCATCGTTGTACAACTGTATCACTTTGGTTCACCTGAAATATAAAAAAATAGAAATGTCAATTGTGTTAGTGAAATAAATGCATTGCTATAGCTAAATAACAATTACATGCCAATGCAAATAATAGTGTCTCTATATTTTAATTGCATCGCAATAAAAAATTATCACTGTGGTCAAATAACAATGGAGTTCCAATGCAAGCAACAACATCATCTTTCTATAGACAATTGCATCGTTAGGCCCTATAAGTTGTAAAACATGGAAAACTCAAGTAAAATCCATCAAATCCAATTAGTAAGGCCCTCCTTCTAGTGCCAGAATGTGAGAATGATCATAACCTAAGCTAAACATGGTTGATCCACAAGAAATTAACCAAGATCTAACTAGTTAAGTCAATATCCCAATGAAATTCTTGAAAACATCAAACAAAGAAGCCATTAAACATGAAACAAGCTAAAACGCATAATGGAAACTAATCTAATGCTTCAAAATTCACCCCATTGGGGGATTGGTGTTGCATTGATGTGGAATGTCATCCATTTTCCAATCCCTTAGTTGAATCAAGCTTTCAAATGGATGCCATTGATGAAAATGGATGAAAGATAAGCTAAAATGGATGCAAAGATTAACTAAAATGGATGCTAAATGATAAAATGCTTGTGAGGAATGCTATAAAATTCGCTATAGTGTAGTTTGTATAAATTAAAATGGATCCTTTTTATCATAGAAATGAGGACTATTTATGGGAAAAATAATTGAATCAATGGTCAAGATTGAATTGATCAATAAATAGATGAAAAATAATAAGAGGAGATGACATGGATCAAGGATTCCAATAAATGGATGAGATTGCAAGTTGACAAGGATCAACTATTTTAATCAATGGCTCACATTGATTTGAAGAAGCACACTTCCTAAGACTTAGGAAGTTGTTACATGATATTTCCCATTTTTGAGGAGTGGAAGTGGAGGAATAATCCATGGGAATATTCCTTTGCAAGTGGGAGGATGAAGGTAAATTAGTTAATTAAATAATTAAAGAATTATTTAATTGTGCATGATGGAAGAAATTAGGAATTTCATTAAATAATTAAATTATTTAATAAAAAGGGAATTAATGACATTTAATTAAATAATTAAGATTATTTAATCAAATGAGAGGAATAAGGAGTTTGGTTTAAATAATTCACATTATTTAATCAAACAAGGTGAAAATTAGCATGGAAGGGGGTGAATTAACCTAATAAGATTGATCATCCAATTAATAGAAGAAAATGATAAATTTAATTAAATAATTAAGATTATTTAATGAAATGGTCAAAAAGAGGTGAACCAAGACAAATAAGTGCTAGTAATCAAATTTAGATGTGCAATATCAATCAAGACGATTTTAAGTGACTATGCACCTTCTATTTGTGTTCTTTCTAATAACAGTAAGGAAAATTCTTCTCATCTCTTTTTCCTATGCCATTTTCTTGAGTAGTTTGACACTTCTAGTGGGGGGCTTGGAATCATGCTTGTGTTCATGTCACTTCTTTGGTTGAGTTTTGGGTTAGTATGGGTAGACCTCCTACACATACATATTTTCTTAAGTGTGATTGGTGCCTTGGCTCCTCCCTTATTATATTTTAGGGTGTGCAAATGGTGGTGGATCAAATTCAGCATAAGATCCTCTGCAAGGTTCAGGAAACTATCTCTATGAAATGTGAGATGTTGGATACGATGCATCTTGGTGACATGGCTATAAAAAATAAATTGAATTTTTCGATTGGTGGCCCTAATTACTCTGGTAGTAGGAGGCCTCATCCTGCCAAGCTGAAAATTTAGAGGGAATGTAAGTGTAACCCTCCTCCTTAGGGTGTTATTAAGGTGAATATTGATGGTTCTTCTTGAGGAAATCTTGGTCATGCTAGTATTTGTGGAATTCATTGAAACTACAATGGTGATTGTGTGTTCTCTTTCTCTATTTATAAAGGGGAAAAGACTAACAATCTTGTGGAGGCCCTTCCTATTCTATACATAGTGAAAAGAGGTTGCTCCCTTGGTTGGAGGAAGATTATTTGTGAATTTGATTCATACATTATCATTGATATGTTGAATCATAAAAGGTTGGAGGGAGCTAACTAGCAACTGGCTTTATTGATCAAGCAAATTTTGAGGATTTGCAATGCGTTGGAGTATATCTCCTTTTTTCATGTTCCTAGGGAGTGGAATAGAGTGATTGATTGTTTGGCTAAGTGGGTGGCTAAGCATGAGTCCAAGTGGGTTGTGGGAGATTGGAGCCTTTTGTCCCCCAAGTATGTGAGGACTTTGGAAATGATTATTATGGAGGGTAGGAATATGTAATTGTATCATTTTCGGATTCTATTGGTGAACTCCTCCTCTCTTCTGGTTTCTTATGCATTTTTTCTTTATTTTCTAATAATTTTTTACCCCCTCTTTTTATTAAAAAGAAAGACATGCCACAAATAAATAAAGTTGATTTAAATCAACAATAATACCTTTACCTAGTATTTCTTGTAAAACATACACTATTAACCATTAAGGATAAAATATAACCAAGTTTATAGATCAAGACATATGCAATAGTATAACATATTATATTAATCATAAGGGTAAGTGCAAGAAGTTAGGTCCATGAAGAGGGGAAGTTCTCACCAAAAAAATATCTCGCACAAAACGTGTATGCATTTTTTAAAAACGCATACACGTTATGGATTGACTACCCAAGCCTAAATTCAGAATGCATATACATTATGATTCGGGTATGCGAACCTAAAATGTGTACGCGTTATGAAACACATATGCATTATGAAACACGTATGTGTTTTGAAACGTGTACACATTTCTTAAAGATATTTATTTTTTAAAATAAACAACTATGATTTCATTTTCATATTCTGTTTTAGCCATGCCAAAAGGAGAATAAGATCGTGTACATGTTTCAAAGGGATAGATTGAAGAAAATTTTCATTGTCACCTCCTCTTGTCAACGCAATCAACCTCAATGACCTCCGGGTTGGTTGAATTCTTCCATTTTTTTGCTTTATATCTTGCATTTTTTTTATAATTATTATTTAGTTTTTGTTTGTTTAGTTTATTTTAGTTTAATATTTTATAGTTTTTAAATTGCATTTAATTAATCAAAAACATCAATGAAACAAACAACATTAAATTCTAAATCGAAAACCATAAAAAATAAACTTAAATTCGACACATTTAATTTAGAAATTTCAAAACCCTAAACCCTAGGTTCTAAAAAATATAGGTCCTTAAAAACTAATTTACCCAGGTTAATCCTAGACCTAAACCCTAAAACATAAAATAAAACCCTATTTACCCTAAAACATTCCATACTCAACCTAAACCCTAAACATAAACTAGATGTTAAACACCATTTCTAGACTCAACTATATAGTTCAAACATTCTCAATTTTTAGTATGGTTACAAGTTTCAATCTCACTAGGAATGATCATGTTGCTCTTGCTCAAATTGAGTAATTTCAATTTTGAAATCTCCCTCCTTTCTTGCTTTATTTTGCATCCTCCTTGTCATTGGTTCTTAACTTTCACTTCACATAATTTTAGAAGTATCCCTACTTGGAGGTTTCTTACATTTTTTATTTGACATAGATATGTTTTCATGTCATCAAATCTCTAAATAATTTATACTAAAGATCTAATTTGTTCCGTTTTTGTATGATAAATTATGCACACCAATTCACATGTATAAATATGATTTCATTGTACAACTAAATTAAGATTTAGTGAAGTCTTTGTGTACTTAAAGAAACCATTTTCAATATGTCAATAGAGCTCAAGCTCATCTTTATTTATTTGTATGTACTGTAATTACTGAGTTAGCATATATCTATGTGTCCCTTTGAATGTCTTCTATTAATTTTTTATTCTTATCTAAATAGTATGCTTTGAAAACAATGAATGATATTATAAATTAATGTTAGTGTTAAACTTATATTTTCTTCTTGACTACTTTGTCCCACTATAGAGAACTTGTGTCTCTTATCATGAAATTTGAAAATTTAGATAAATCAATTTATGTCCTTAGATTTAATTAAATTATGTGTCACACTTGATAAATACACATGTAAATTCACAATCGATATACCTTAGCTCTATAGATATACTCTTGTTGGGAAAAAACCACACCTATGAGTAAACATCCCCTCACCCCAAAAGATAAAGATCTAGAGACCCATAAAAACTTAGAAGAATAAATTACTTATTGATGAATTAGTTAATTAATGATGGGCTTGATATTTATGAGCTCCATTGAGCACCCTTGTCTAACTATATTCCTTTAATATAAATAGAATCTAGTATAATTTTTACTTGAATTAAACTACATGGTTTTCATAATTTACCCATTTTGACACATTCTTGAGTTGTTCGCAACCTAAATTATCTTGGGGACCTTTCAGGTTCTCTTTTTCCACCTTTATATATGTAATAGAAGACACTCTAAACAACCCCTAACCTCCTATTAATACCCAATTTGAGAAATCAAAGTTATATATCTACATGTGTCTTATTTTTCATTCTTTAGTCCTTTACCTATATAAATTAAATGGTTCATCACCTCATGTTCACAGTCTCTATTTCTAATCTTCTTATTTTAATTTTTCCAATAATGATTCAAAGAAGCCTCATTGTTGAGATCATAGCCTTTTGTGAGCTCTCAATTCTTGATACATTTTATCCAACTCCTAGTTTAAATGTTGATGGTGATTTATTTAAATAAATCTTAAGTGTTTACCTTAATCCATGTGGTTTTATTTATTTTAAATTAATTAATTAATGCATATCATCAAATTTGGCTATAGTTTAATTATCAAGTGATATCTAGCTAAAAAAAAGTTTATGGATTCAATTTAATGTGTACATATGGATTTTTAACGTTATGCATTTTTTAAAGTTATAAATCGAATGGTCTTCAAATGAAATGTATTTTAAATTTGAAAACGTTCAATGTGATTTTTAAATAACTTTAAAATTGTGTGCATTATTTAATTAATTTGTTGATATATATTTTTTAATTGTTTAACATGCATTTGCCATTTGGTTACATTCACATGGATCCTGAATTTAACATAGAGGATTTTATGCCTGAACCAAAAATTCCTGTAGATCCCATAGATCCAAATCCACAACCACAAAAAAACCCCACACCTCCAAACTCTCCACCTCCTAACCCCCCACCCCCCATAGTAGATCAGGATCAGTTGAGAGAGAGAATTAGGGAAAATATTATTGTGATTTAGGGAAATATAGATCTGATAAAAATGAGCCTAGAATTCCCCCCCATCTCGCATGGCTTCCATCTACAATGAAAACTATTGCCAATTTTGTTCGATCTATTGATGCAGACCTAGATAGGTTTCATCAATGAAGAGAAGAGAGGAGACAATTGTATGCAAATGGATTGTCTTATAAAGAAATTAATGACCTTAAAATTACCAAACAAGCCATGTGCCAATATTTTTTTAACCCCCAAACAAACCAACCAATTCCACCCACCAAAAAACGAATTTCAATTTTATGGTGCAGGTACCCCTAGATAGCTGCACATTTTTGGGATAGATGGTGGATGGTGCTTGATACTCTACCACATGGAAATTTTGAGGTGCCCCTATACTTTTTGAGAAAGTTATGGGTTGAGTTTGAGTTGGGTTTAAAAACCAACTATTTTGATATGAGGCCATTTCAAGGATTTGGGTGTGGCAACAAAGATTAGGAGCATGTGTTGATCCTCAACAATGTGCTTCGATTGCTTCTATTGTTCATTCTCCTTCTCCTGGTGTTCCTGCTGTATTTCAACAACAAACCATGTTATCAACTTTAGGAGCATTGAGTTCGCTTTCAAGACATATCACTCATTAGACAACACACGCAGCGGCTAAAGTGGTCAATAGAGAACATGGAGGCTTGGGAAATAGGAATACTCAGGAATCCACTTTAGGTGACCCACATGTGTCTAGAACAAAGTCATATATGGATTTACTATATTCTGAGCATCATCCTACATAGGTATGTTCATCTTTTGAACTTTTTTTTTTTTTTTGAAATGTACAAAATTCATGTAAATAATAACATCAAATTATATATATAATACAATATTAATTCAATAAGTGTTCGGTGTAGATCCATGATCACATGATGCCTGAAACTCAAAATGATCGTGTCTATATGTCGAGTGTTGTAGATCTGAGCTCACCTTTTGGTTAGGTACTTGAACCAATATATATTAAATAGTTTGTGTGGATATATCTAATTTATTTTGAATGTGATGGCACTCTCAAATTTTGCAAATTTGGATGCCTATTTCAAAAAAATTGCTTCTGCACTTTCAGAAGTGCACCTGAACAATCAGTCTCGACTGACCCATTTTGGAGGCTTATATTTTAAATCCTATTGATTGTCGTGAAAAACCAATTTGCAGACATACTCAGTAGAAATATGTGAGCAGGCATTTCAATTTTCAGCTTCCAGTGATAAGTTTTGACAGCGTTTCAAAAAGTGAAGCTGGAGGGTTTTGACACCGTTCTGTTGTTTGCAGATTGTTTGTTTTGCAAAGTTGCTTCCTGTTTGAGCTTGGTTTTCACAACTAGTTCACTGTGATGTCAAAATGAGTGTTGTTGCATATTCCCCATATCAAAATGATCTCAGGTGTCAGTTTTCAGAACTTCATGATCTAATTTTCTATTTTTAGTAGATCAAAACCGAATGCAGTTTGTTATGTTTTGCATCTGCATTCCTGACAGCCTTTCTGAGAGGCCAACTTCGACCATTAGTATCTTTTGATCAGTGATGATTCAAGCAAATTCCTTTTGCACACATGCTCAAGGTATCTTAATGTTCCTTTATGTCTGATGAAAACTCGTTAGGAGTTAGTTTTCTATTTTTGCAAATAGGCAATTGGGTCAGTTTGTGTTGGTTCTAGACAACTGTTGTTTTAGAAAAGTTTAATTGGGCAACTTTGCCGATTAATATCCAGTTCACAATACTTTTGGATCAAATGAATATATGCTTGCATGAGCCGTCTTTTGCACTATACTTTTGGATCAAATGACTATATGCTTGCAAGTTCTCATTACTTCACGAGGTAGTTTGAATGGTTTCCTAGATTGATTCCTAAGCCAACTTGGCTAGTTTTGCATTGTTTCCAAAAGGGATAGAAAACAGTTTCTGATGAAGATCCAGTTCATGTTTTCACTTCACGTGCATTCAAAACCCAGTGTCAAGTCATTTGAGGGTGAAACTTGTTTGAAAACAATTTTTTTTTAGCCAGATCCACATGGGGCCCGACATGCTTTGCATGGTCATGAACCTATAATGGTTCCAATGTTGCAATCCCATCAAGTGAATTGTTTTGAAATGAGTAAAAAGTATAAAGATGTATTTTACAAGCCTAAGATAGTTTCCTATGAACAATTCACAAATAGTGAAATTGGCAAAGGGATGATGGAGAGTTTTCAAACTTGTGTCATGTGATGGAGTTGCCATACACTAGCAAATATGGGCATTGTTTTCAAGTACAAGAAATGTCTTAGCAACTGCAATGTACTTCAAAAGAGATGCAAATCATTTATGTTGGGCACCAATTTAAATCATTAACATTTGAGTTGTCCACTAGAATCCTGGCTTATACACCTAATAACTCTCAGACTTCTTCTTTCTGTCACAAATTATCTATTATTTTTAGGAAGTATTCCAGTTCCCTGTACCAATGATCAAGTAGAGAAAAATGGCCTAAAATGCTTGTCAGCATGGGAAGACATGTCTATTTGTATTGGATCAAGTGGCCTTTCTCACAAAGACTCATAGAGAGAGCAATATTGAATTGTTGAGAGAATTGTTGGTAACTGAAAAAATAGATTACTTGTTGCTCAGTAATAATCTTTTGGTAAAGGTTGACGATCTACAAGGAAAATTGATGGGAAGGATTTCTAACAAAAATGAAATCTGATGGAAGCCCGCGCCAAGGTGGGGAATGGAACTAATGAATGCATGCAAATTTGATATGTTGAAAAGCCTTTAGAATCTCTTAAGGAAAATGCGCTGGTCACCATGGAATAGGGTGCAAACAACAAGCAGGTGAGTGACCTGCGTAACAATGCAAAGGAAGGGAGAGGCCCACACTTGCAACAACAAGCAAAGTATGGGCCTGTGCATCAACCAAGAAGGGTGTTTGATGGAGAAGGCCCGCACTAGCAAAGAGGAGACCATGAGGCATGGACATCCATTATTGCATGGGGCACAAGCAATAGAAAGTTGTAGGGGTGTTGGAAGCCAGAGAAGAGCCTGCGCATATCGAAAGGTCAGGGGAACCAAGCACAATGCAAGGTGCGACATGCATTGTGAAGATCTGCGACCAACATGGATGGGCGCGATGTATTGTAGGGGAAGCCCGCACATTGAAGATGAAGACCCACACATTAGAGGTAGGGGTGTGCAAACTAGAGGAGAAGACCATGGGGAGTTCTTACGTAGAATGAAGATGGTAGGAGGCATGGATTGGAGAAGGCATGCGTACTAGCTAAGGAGGTGCAAGAAACCAACAAGTGGGAACAAAGGGAGCTCGATGGAGCAGGGAGGCGGCATGAAGGAAGTGGGCACCAATGAATGGGGCACGACCAAGAATTTTGGAAGGGGTCTGCACCAGGTCAACAATAGGGGCCAGCACAACAGAAGGTATGGAGGCTCGTGCGCACTACAGGAAGGGCATGAAGGAGCCCACAAAGGAAGTGTGGAGGAAGTTTGGGGAGGCCCACACCAGAGAGGCCACTTGGAGGAGATCAAAAAGGGCATGGCCAACAGATGAATTGGGTGATGCCATGGTCGATGGGAGGAAACCTTCATGGAGGCTCAAAGAAATTTTGCAGAGCAAAAAATAAACAGGATTAGGGCAATTTCCACCCTTGCTTGCGGACCTCGCAAAAATTTGGTGACTTTGCCAAAATTCTTGCGAGGTGTGCGAGATTGCATGGGAGAAGCGTAAAACATTTAAAATTTAAATGTTTTCCCCAAGGTTCGGTCAAATAAATGGTGGAGCCCATGATCTTTCAATGAAGGCTCGGTGAAATGGAGGAGCCCAAAATTTGAAAGGGGATAGTAAATTAATTATTTTTGCAGGTTTATATCAAATAATTTTCAAATGGGCGTGGGGCCCATTTCATTTTATTTTCTTGGGTGAGGTTTTAGAATTTTAAATGAAGTAGAGGTGAATTAACTTCAATGTAAATAGGGTAAAGGGCTAGGAAAATATTTTAAAGATATTTTACTTGGAGAGCTAAATGTGAGGAAAAATTAAATCACCTGAGTTTGTCTTATCTGTGAAGTGGGGGGGAATTTTTTAAATTGAAAAGTGCAAAATAGGTAAAATATTTTATGAAAGTGAAGTGTGAATACTGTGTGTTGCTGGGTAAAGTATTTAAAATACTTTGCATTGAATTAAAATGTAATATTTTATTTACTATTGGTAGATAAATTAAATACAGCAGTGAGTAAATATATAGAGTAAAATGCAGCAAAGAGGGAAAAAGAGCTGAAACAAAAGTTTTACGGGAAAGAGCAGTTGGATAAAATTTGAAGATTCTCCACATGGGTTGATTTTCTGTTGCTAGGCAATGATGGCTAAACACAGTTTTGAGAGGTAAAGTTTGTTGCAAGAAGAGAGATGAAAGATTCCTTTGCAGATTTGTTGATCAATGGTGAATGAAGATTTCAGATGGCATTTTCGGATCAGTTTTAGGGTTGCCTTCATTCTTCTATTTCTACTCTTCTCTTCTCATTGTAAAGGGTTCCAATTTTTGAAAGCTCTATAAGGCAGGCATAAGCTATGGGTAGATTGTAAAGCTAGGGGGAAATATGATTGTTATTCATTTTTAATCTAAAATTGTATGTT
The DNA here is from genome assembly GCA_007115665.2 of Sequoiadendron giganteum. Taxonomy (NCBI): domain Eukaryota; kingdom Viridiplantae; phylum Streptophyta; class Pinopsida; order Cupressales; family Cupressaceae; genus Sequoiadendron; species Sequoiadendron giganteum. The sequence continues at coordinate 546,005,225 of CM021101.1, forward strand.
TTGAATTGTTCTGTTATGTTTATTTTAGCTGATAATTGTCTCCATGGCCAAATTGTAATGTTGTTTTGGATTCAATAATAAGATTACTTGAGTCTGTTCATGCACATTTGCTGCATTTGAGTTACATTTGTTGTTTCCTTTTGTTCTATGAATGGTGTAATTGCTTTAATAAAGCACAAGTTGCTTGTATTACGGCCTATTATTCAGGGGTAGTATAATTGCTTTGACAAATGTGACACGAGTGTTATGTTTCAGGTGGATTTATAAGCAGAGTTATCAGAGAAAGCTGCAGTGGTCTTGTTATCATAATATGACAACATTTGCAAGACCTTCAAAGCATGTTCAACACTGAAAGATGAACGCTAGTTATATGACTCCATAGCCCATTTTTATGGAACTGGTCCATTATCATGTTTCTGTTGTTTTCAGTTTGGTCCCAACTCTTTAAATCAAAAACCATTTCAAATCTATTTTGTTGAGTTGTGTTTGTATTGTTCTCCTTGCTGATTAGTGAAATTCATTCAATATCTTGCCAATATTGAGTGATACTTTAAGTTTCTCAGCAATTCTGTGAGAACATAATCTATTGAGAAATTTCCTATTACTTGTGTATCTAGATTGTTTGATGTTGCTAAAGGGTTACCCCGCTAGATCTTATAGAGCCTGAAGTGCAGGTGAAATGTTTATCCATTCCATTTCCTATCAGTTTGCTACTAGGCTTTGTGGTTTTTTTAATATAGAGGTTGGCTACCTCTTAGAGAATTGCAAATCCTAGTTGGGTTGTTATTTTAAACACCAATAGAATGGCGACTCTGCTAGGGAGATTCTGAATCTCTAGTTGCAAATGGTTATAGAGTCATATTATTGTTTGTCATTCTAAAATTTGTTCAAGTTTGAAGGATTTCAACCCTAGAGAAGAATTTGTTGCAGTGAACCTGCACAGTTTTGTAATATGTGGTGCTCTACTGGTGGAAAGGAACTTAGAAAGAAGTTTATATGTAAAGGAACTTCATACTGCTTGAATTTTAGTCCTTTTTGAAAAGAGGTGGCGACTCTGTTTAATAGAACCTGTTGAAAATTTGAAGAAAGTTCCAAATCTACAAACATTTCCAGTCAGGAAGATAATTTGCAGCAATTGCAAAAGTTCCCAGGTATTCTTCGCTTTTGGTTTTCAAAAAAATTGTATATGGAAACCATATTTGAACGTTTTAGACAAAACTTTGGTTCTCTATTGAGTGATTAGCACTAAAACAGGGAAAGAATAGTAATACTCTATTTTCATACTTCTGAGCTGTAATTTGCAGCCTATGTATCGTGTTGGAGTTCAAGTATGCTTGTTCTTGAAATTTTCCCACTAAATAGATCTTATGTGTAAATACATTTGAATCATGCATTATGGTATTTTAAGATTGTTATGAAAGGTAGAAATAGGGCAAATGAATGATCAACTATAGAGTTGATATGTAAAATTTGAAAAGGGCATATCAAGATGCCTCAATACATGCACCCTGGTATGGTTCCAAATGGAACTAAGATTTGTGATCAGTCCCAGCCAGATTTTCTAAGAGGTTTCAGCACTGGAAGGTATAGAGCTATTAATTTCAATGACCTTAGTGGTTACCCAAATGACATTCCAGCTAAAGTCAAAAATAGGTTACCAAGGTTCATTAATGATAAGTCAAAATCAACAAGTAAATATTTGCAAGAGTTCAGTAATGTGATGGATGATTATGAGAGTGATCATGAGGATGTGATCATGAGACTATTTGTTTAGTCTTTGAGAGAAGATGCAAGAGAATGGTTCTCTTATTTACCAACCTCTTATGTTTATTCATGGGAAGAGTTCAAAACAATGTTCTTGGAGCAGTTTGGAGAAAGGATTAACCCTGCTCTGATAAGGAAAAGGTTCATGAACTTGGAGAAAGGAAAAGATGAGTTAGTCCCATCTTTTAATCTCAGATTTTCAATGATCATAAGAGAGATCCTAGAGAACATAAGACCAAATGATGTTGAATGTTTGGTCATGTATTTAGGAGCATTTGACAAAAAGATGAGTTATATATTGAGGGATAAAGAGCCTGCAACCCTACTCCAAGCATATCAAGTTGCTATAGACATTGAGAACAATTTGAGATACTCAATGATGAAAGGAAATAGGGTTGTGAGTGTTGCTCATCCTAACACACCTCAGGAAAATATAACTCATGGATCAGCTAGTAAAAGTTCTTGACAAGAGGGTAATGATGTTGTTGCTCCAATTTCTCCATCATCATAATTTGCACAAAATGTATTGTCTCAAAATGAAGGTATTAACTATTTGTTTCAAGAATATCAAAGCATGATACACAAGAATGAAAAGAGTGTGTCAAGCAATGAATATGTTTGTTGTCTAAATGAGGACACTAATTGTAATTAGTTTACAATCAACACATGTGCAGATCCTTGCAGCACAAATATAGAGGAAGATACATGGTATGATGAACAAATGAATATGCATGAAATTTTTTCTTGCAATATATTGTGTGATGAAGAAATGAATGAGATACAAGATATCTTTCCATGTCATGATTTGGTTCGCAAAGATAATGAAAATGTTGAAAACATCTCCTCACAAATCAATAACCAAGACATTGAAGATGAAAGATCAAGAACCTAATATGATGAATCTTAGCATCGTTTATGCAATGATAAGTCGTCTTGTGATGGGGATGCTGATGAAGGTCAAATTGATTACTCTTCTACTAACTATGAATACCCTTATAATGATGAAGAAGGTAATGAACCTGATTATGCTTTTGCTGCTCATGACTATTTATGTGAAACAAAGATGGAAACAGTTTCAGATGCTTGGCATATCACATCATGTAATGAAAGTATTGGTTGTTCTAGTGATGAGATCACAGAGGGGGTCCATTTGCAGTCCTATGGTTATGATGAATTTGGTCATTTGTTCGAAGATAAAAGTAATGATGAGATAATGTATTCATCATTCAATGTGTTAGAACCGTGTAATCCTGATTACAATATTACCAAGGTTGAAAATCATGATGATTTTCCTTATGCTGGCCATACTAGCTTGAATGAAGTAGACTCAAAAAGTTTTATATCAAATGAGGATAATGTTAGTATGCTAGATGTGGAGGATCTTATTTCACTCTCAGATTATGTGGACATAGAAGAAGTTTCAGATGTGTGTACTGAGCAATCTGTGAATGGAAATGATATTGAAGATTTATTTATCTACTCTTCTAGTGATTTTAGTGATTTGAATGCAATGAAAACTTGAAGGATTTTGACATTATTGTTGAGGAGGCTGAGACTCTTATGTCAGAAATAAATATAATGGAGAATCCATTGTTTGATGAGCCTCCATCTTCATTGGAGATGAGAAATGATGAAACCTATTGGTGGAGAAATAACCCACTCTTTGCTGAGAGTTCCAATGATACATTTCACAAATGGCTAGAGTGTGGTCTCGAGCAAGGAAATGAACAATTTGATGAACTCCTTGAGGGCACCTCTTATGACTATTTTACATTTGAAACAGGTGTTGTAGGTAAGGCTGAACATCATAATTCCACTTACTTGGAGGAGTTTGAATATTTTCAGTTTCCAGTTCAGCTGGAAAGTATTTTTATGGAACATGACAATGAGATGAATAACAGGAAATGCTATTTTCAATCTGAGCATATTTCATATGATGAGTATAACAAAAATGTGTCATGTGATGATGGAAGCTTGCAGTTTATGACTGATTATACAATGAAGATTGATAAAGATTATACTGGCAACAGTATGCTCAAAAAAGTTGTGAGAAATGTCAGTGGTAATGTTTGTAATCAAGAAAATTTCAGTGATCATCACATTTTCTTGCTTGTAAGAAGGTCACATATGTTATTATGGTATGAAAAAGGCAAGCATAGATGGAGGGAGATCATCTCTTTTAATAGATTGGTGTTTGACAGAGGTAAATGTTGATCCCCATTTTTCATTTGGTGGCTTGGGGTCATCAGATGAAGTTAAAAAATGAAAGTTGAATAGGGGAGCAGTTTGAGGGCACTTGTTGGACTCAACTTTTGGTCTACTCTCCCCAGAGATCTGGAATCTTGCTATGCCCACAAGAGGAATTCATCCCTAGTCGAAGCCACTGATGGAATTCCTAAATTTTGCAAATTTGAGATGCCTATTTCAAAAATTTTGCTTCTACACTTTCAGAAGTGCACCTGAACAATCAGTCTCGACTAACCCATTTTGGAGACTTATATTTTAAAGCTTGTTTATTTTCGTCAAAAACCCATTTGCAGACATACTTAGTAGAAATATGTGAACATGCATGTCAATTTTCAGCTTCCAGTGATAAGTTCTGATAGCATTTCAAAAAGTGAAGCTAGAGGGTTTTCACACTATTCTGTTGTTTGCAGATTGTTTGTTTGCAAAAATGCTTCCTATTTGAGCTTGGTTTTCACAACCAGTCCACTGTCATGTCAAAAAAAGTGTTGTTCCATATTACCCATATCAAAATGATCTCGGGTGTCAGTTTTCAGAACTTCATGATTTGATTTGCTATTTTTCGCAGATCGAAACCAAATGCAGTTTGTTCTATTTTGCATCTGCATTCCTGACAACCTTTCTAAGAGGCCAACTTCGACCGTCAATATCTTTTGATCGGTGATGATTCAAGAAAATTCCTTTTGCACACATGCTCAGGGTATCTTAATGTTCCACTATGTCTGATGGAAGCTCATTAGGAGATGGTTTGATATTTTTGCAAATAGGCAATTGGGTCAGTTTGTGTTTGTTCTGGACAGCTGTTGTTTCCGAAAAGTTTAATTAGGCAAATTTTTTGATTAATATCCGATTCCTCGGGATCTGTATTTCTTTGCACTATACTTTTGGATCAAATGACTATATGCTTGCAAGTTCTCATTGCTTCACAAGGTCGTTTGAATGGTTTCCCAGATTGATTCCTGAGCCAACTTGGCCAATTTTGCATTGTTTCCAAAAGGAACAAAAAATAGTTTCTAATGAAGATCCAGTTCATGTTTTCACTTCACGTGCATTCAAAATGCAGTGTCAAGTCATTTGAGGGTGAAACTTGTTTGAAAACGATTTTTTTTTAGCCGGATCCACATGGGGCCCGACATGCTTTGCATGGTCATGAACCTATAATGGTTCCAATGTTGCAATCCCATCAAGTGAATTGTTTTGAAATGGGTAACAAGTATAAAGATGTATTTTACAAGCATAAGATAGTTTCCTATGAACAATTCAAAAAAATTGAAATTGGCAAAGGGATGATGGAGAGTTTTCAAACTTTTGCCATGTGATGGAGTTGCCATACACTAGCAAATATGGGCATTGTTTTCAAGTACAAGAAATGTCTTAGCAGCTACAATGTACTTCAAAAGAGATGCAAATCATTTATGTTGGGTGCCAATTTAAATCATTAACATCTGAGTTGCCCACTAGAATCCTGGCTTATACACCTAACAACTCTCAGACTTCTTCTTTCCATCACAAATTATCTATTGTTTTTAGGAAGCATTCCAGTTCTCCGTAGCAATGATCAAGTAGAAAAAAATGGCCTAAAATGCTTGTCAGCATGGGAAGACATGTCTTTTTGTATTGGATCGAGTGGCCTTTCTCAAAAAGATTCACAGAGAGAGCAATATTGAATTGCTGAGAGAATTGCTGGTAACTGAAAAAATAGATTACTTGTTGCTCAGTAATGATCTTTTGGTGAAGGTTGACGATCTACAAGGAAAATTGATGGAAAGGATTTCTAACAAAAATGAAATCTAATGGAAGCTCATGCCAAGGTGGGGAATGGAACTAATGATTGTGCACAAATTTGATATGTTGAAAATCCTTTAGAAACTCTTAAGGAAAATGCGCTGGTCACCATGGAACAGGGTGCAAACAACAAGCAGGTGAGTGATCTGCATAACAATGCAGAGGAAGGGAGAGGCCCACACTTGTAGCGAAAAGCAAAGTATGGGCCTACATATCAAACAAGCAAGGAGTTTGATGGGGAAGGCCTGCACCAGCAAAGAGGAGACCATGAGGTATGGACATCCATCATTGCACGGGGCATGAGGAGCATAAATTTGTGGGGGTGTTGGAAGCTAGAGAAGAGCCTGTGCATATTGAAAGGTCAGGGGAACCAAGCACAATGCAAGGTGCAACTTGCATTGTGAAGACCCACGGCTAGCATGGATGGGCGTGACCTGTTGCAAGGGAAGCCCGCACATTGAAGATGAAGACCCACACATTGGAGGTAGGGGTGTGCGAACCAGAGGAGAAGACCATGGGGAGTGCCTGCATAGAATAAAGATGGTAGGAGGTGCAGTCTAGGGAAGGCTCGCATACTAGCTAAGGAGGCACAAGCAACCAGCAAATGGAAACAGAGGGAGCTCGATGGAGCAGGGAGGCGTAGTGAAGGAACTGGGTGCAAATGAATGGGGTGCGACCAGGAATGTTGGAAGGGGTCCACACCAGGTCAACAATAGGGGCCACCACAACAGAAGGTATGGAGGCCCGCGCACACTGCAAGAAGGGCATTGAGGAGCCCACGAGGAACTGTGGCGGATGTTTGGGGAGGCCCGCACCAGAGAGGCCGCATGGAGGAGATCAGAAAGGGCATGGCCAGCAGATGAATTGGGTGTTGCCATGGCTGATAGGAGGAAACCTTCATGGAGGCTCGAAGAAATTTTGTAGAGCAAAAAACAAATAGGATTAGGGAAATTTCCACCCTTGCTCGCGGACCTCGCAAAACTTTGGTGACTTTGCCAAAATTCTTGCGAGGTGTGCGAGATTGCACGGGAGAAGCATAAAACATTTAAAATCTAAATATTTTCCCCAAGGTTCAGTCAAATAAATGTGGACCCCACGATCTTTCAACGAAGGCTCGGTGAAATGGAGGAGCCCAAAATCTAAAAGGGGTTAATAAATTAATTATTTTGGCAGGCTTATATCAAATAATTTTCAAATGGGGGTGGGGCCCATTTCATTTTATTTTGTCAGGTGAGGTTCTAGAATTTTAAATGAAGTAGAGGTGAATTAACTTCAATGTAAACAGGGTAAAGGGCTAGGAAAAAATTTTAAAGCTATTTTACCTGGAGAGCTAAATGTGAGGAAAAATTAAATCACCCGATTTTGTCTTATCCATGAAGTGTGGGGGAATTTTTTAAATTGAAAAGTACAAAATGGGTAAAATATTTTATGAAAGTGAAGTGTGAATACTGTGTGTTGCTGGGTAAAGTATTTAAAATACTTTGCATTGAATTAAAATGTAATATTTTATTTACTATTGGTAGATAAATTAAATACAGCAATGAGTAAATATATAGAGTAAAATGTAGCAAAGAGGGAAAAAGAGCTGAAACAAAAGTTTTACGGGAAAGAGCAGCTGGATAAAATTTGAAGATTCTCCACATGGGCTGATTTTCTGTTGCTAGGCAATGATGGGCAAACACAGTTTTGAGAGGTAAAGTTTGTTGCAAGAAGAGAGATGAGAGATTCCTTTGCAAATTTGTTGATCAACGCTGAATGAAGATTTCAGATGGCATTTTCGGATCAGTTTTAGGGTTGCCTTCATTCTTCTATTTCTGCTCTTCTCTTCTCATTGTAAAGGGTTCCAATTTCTGAAAGCTCTGCAAGGCAGGTAGAAGCTATGGGTAGATTGTAAAGCTAGGGGGAAATATGATTTTTAGTCATTTTTAATCTGAAATTGTATGTTTTGAATTGTTCTATTATGTTTATTTTAGCTGATAATTGTCTCCATGGCCGAATTGTAATGTTGTTTTGGATTCAATAATAAGATTATTTGAGTCTGTTCATGCACATTTGCTGCATTTGAGTTACATTTGTTGTTTCCTTTTGTTCTATGAATGGTGTAATTGCTTTAATAAAGCACAAGCGTCTTGTATTACTGCCTATTGTTCAAGGATAGTATAATTGCTTTGACAAATGTGACATGAGTGTTATGTTTCAGGTGGATTTATAAGCAGAGTTATCAAAGAAAGCTGTAGTGGTCTTGTTTTCATAATGTGACAACATTTGCAAGACCTTCAAAGCATGTTCAACACTGAAAGATGAATGCTAGTTATATGACTCCATAGCCCATTTTATGGAACTGGTCCATTATCATGTTTCTGTTGTTTTCAGTTTGGTCCCAACTCTTTAAATCAAAAACCATTTCAAATCTATTTTGCTAAGTTGCATTTGTATTGTTCTCCTTGCTGATTAGTGAAATTCATTCAATATCTTGCCAATATGGAGTGATAGTTTAAGTTTCTCAGCAATTTTGTGAGAACATAATTTGTTGAGCAATATCATGTTACTTGTGTATCTAGATTGTTTGATGTTGCTAAAGGGTTACCCCCCTAGGTCTTACAGAGCCTAAAGTGCAGGCGAAATGTATATCCATTCCATTTCCTGTCAGTTGGCCACTAGGCTTTCTGGTTTTTTTAATATAGAGGTTGGCTCTTAGAGAATTGCAAATCGTAGTTGGGTTGTTATTTTAAACACAAACAAAATGTGTACACATGTGTGAATTGATATATTATATCTATATGTAGGGAGGTCATATGATACCTAGTACTGACCAACCACAAGTTGTGGTGAGTGCTCCTAAGCCATCATCAGCTCAAGTCCGTGCTTTCAAAAGTATTTTAAGTTTGAGTTAAATACACATCATAGATCTAATTTAATTTTTTCATTTACATATACATGCATGAATGATCTATAAAAAATTGTGTACATCTATATGCATGGATTTCATGAGATATCCATCGCATGTGCACCTGAGACATCATCAAAATTTATGTATGGGCAATCTCAGGTGCGTGATCAGTAGGTCATATCATTAGAGGTTGTAAAATTTACTAAATATCCTAAACAATTTTTACAAATCTTTTAAATATATATATATTCAAGGTTTTAACATATTATTTTCTTTGTATGAATATGTAGGATATAGTAGATCAAACATTTGGATCTTCTCAAGTGACAGTTATGCTACGGTCTGTTGAAAAAAATGCGCCAGTAGATTCACATGATCATATGGTAATTTATGCATAATAAAAATCATTTTTATTGTATTTACTAGATATTTAATTAAATTTATATTTTTATCTAAAATTTTATATTTTCAAGTTTAAATATGTTTAATTATATCAAAATTTCTAAATAACTTTAAATCTAATTTCAAGTTTCTTGTACTCTTTTATAGTATGATGTGGGTACATCTAATCAGCATGGAACAAAGAGGAGAATTGATTTGACTGATCAACATGATAGTTAGATGGTTTTAAATTTTAAATGGACTATAGATCTCTAGTTTTATTTATATATATGTGTTGGACTTGACATATACATTTTGAACATGTTATTTGATAGAACATTTCATAGACATTATATCGATTAATATTATCATGTTTGTGTTTATTTATATCAGTTGACTTTAATGTGATGATTATATATGCAATCAATTATGATCATGTTATGTTCATTTTTATGATTATATGCACTCATGTATGTATAGATATTTTATCTAATTTTCAAGTAATACATGCACTATATAAATTCTTATCTCTAGAATTAAATTTCATATATATAATTTATCACATGGTTAGGTGACAAATTAAAAAAATCCTTAAATAGTTTAGATTATATTCATAATAAATTAAGGGCAAGTAATTTTCACTATTTTCCAATTCTAGCAAATATTTGAATCAATAAACAAAAATATATCTCCTTGTATGTATAAAATGTATAATCTATACAATTGAACAATTATATAAAATGTGGTATATACAAGACATGAAATGCATAATCTATAAAATTGGAACAAGATATTTAAAAAGTGACTAATAAGTTCATTGAAGTTCATACATCGAACACACATATATAATTTATATTTATGTTTAATACAACTATATAATATGATGAAACATATATATGTGCACATGTATATACAATTATTTAGCTTATCAAATTTTAGGTGAAGACAAAAAATTGACATTTACATAGTCTCTTGATAAAATAATTTTTCAGTGACAATCACATGGTAGACTAACTTGATGAGAACCTACAAAAAAATTAATGTAAGTAAAGTAACTATATTTTTTATGAGTCATTTAAGTAAATAATTCATGTGAGAAAAGAACAATATATAGTAAAATTTACAAAATTGGATGTTATAAATTCCATACTGTTGAGAAATTATGTCTCAACTTCCAGCTTGAAGTCCTCATTTTCATGCCTTGGTGATTTTGTGTTATTTGCAAAGTTCTGGTGGAGGTGGAACGAGGATGGAACTTGGCATTGTTTTGTTTGCCTAAGTTCCGGGTCTCTGGCAGAGGCGGAACCGAGATGGAACTTGGCATTGTTCTGTTTGCCTAAGTTTCGAGTTTCGGTTCTTGTTTCTGCTTCGACCCCGCTTCCTACCGTTTGTTTCTTCTCGCTTCGTTTCGTAGGTTCTGGCGGAGGCGGAACCAGTTTTGGAAGTTGGCAATGTCCATTTGCTAGGTTCCTATTTCAGTTTTTGTTCCAACTCCGAGTCCGACTCCTGCTTTTGTGATTTGGTTCTTCTGAATGTTTTGATTCTCCTTGGGGTGTTTTCCTTCACCTTGTCTTGGTTCTGGATTTTTATTTCTTGTAGTTGGCGGAGGCGGAACCAGAACCGGATTGGTTCCTGATCTTGGAATTTGGTAAAGTCCTGTTTCTGTTCCTGTTCCATCCCTGGGTCCGACTCCGACTCTGGTCTTTTGTGTTCCCGTTTTGGTTTGACCTCGGGTTGACTTTACCCCATCAGAATTGTTTCCGATGGGTTCCCCGTGGGCGGACACGGAACCGAAATGGTTCTTGAACCTGAAATTTTGGTAGCGTCTTGTTTCGACTCCAGTTTCGTCTCCGACTCCGACTCTGGTAGTATGTATTTTCGATGGAGTCCTATTTTGATCCGACTCCGGCTCCAGCAGTGTTAGAAATGACTTGAAGTCTTGGTCGCGCCCGATGTCTGTTTGACCGTTGTGGTTGCTCTGTCAGCTGCGATTGCTAATGGGTCTTGGATGCGTGGCACCTGGTTGAATAGTGATTGGATGGATACCAAGATAGTTATTGTGGCAGTTGCATTTTTCAACGAAGGGTGGCAAGCTCAACTGTTTTGAGTAATGGCTTTGAATGCAAAGTCGGCTCGTTGCAGGCAATCTGTTAGATCCGACCAGATGCGTGATTTGAGGATGGACTTCATTGCTCTTCTAATTCTGTTACATATGGATGAGAGATGTGTTATTTCTCATAAGTTAGACAAGTCAAGAGTTGAGTCGTAATTTGCAGAGCAAGTTTGAAGTTGCGTGTTGAAGAACAGAAGGACGTGAGTTCTTGAGGAGGGTTTTGAACTGTATGTTGTAAAAACATTGTAACAGTGAATTTGAAACTCTCTGGGTGATTGTGAGCTGAACAAAGAAGTCTGGATATTGTATGTAATCGATTCATTACTATAATACAATAGATTTGACTTTGTGTGGTGGGTTTTTTACCTGAAAGGGTTTTCCCACGTAAATACTGTGTCATCTTTGTTTTGCTTATCTTTCTGATTTCTCATTGCCATCGTTGTATGCATCTCTATAAGTTTTTGAAACTGTTAGTTTTTCGTTTTTGCTTCTCTCCCCTATTGTAAAGGTGTTAAGGGAATGTATTCCGCACTGTTGGGTCAGTAGATCCGCATTCTTTTCATTCAAATGATGTTTGCATTAGGATGGATTAAGGGGACCTAAGAGGATATAGCTTAAGGGGGGTCCTAAGAGAATGCCTAAGGGGAGTTAAGAGGATGGCTTAAGGGGATGCAAGTAGGTAGATTAAGGGGAGTTTATAGAATGACTTAAAGGGATGCAAGAGGGTGGATTAAGGGGATGCATGTCATGAACCCTAGTATATGGCTTAACAAGTCTTAAGAGAATGGCTTAAGGGGAATTATGAGAGTGACTTAAGGGATGAAAGATTGTGGATTAAGGGTATGTAAGAGGATATGAATTAGGGGTCATTTAAGAGGATGGCTTAAGGGGATGCAAGAGGGTGTATTAAGGGGAGTTGATAGAATGACTTCGAGGGATGCAAGAGGGCGGATTAAGGTGAGTTGGTAGAATGAATTAAAGGGGTGTAAGAGGGTGGATTAATGGAATGCATGTCATGAATCCTAGGATATGGCTTAAGGTGAATTATGAGAGTGACTTAAGGGATGAAAGATTGTGGATTAAGGGTATGTAAGAGGATTTGACTTAAGATTCCTTTAAGAGTATGGCTTAAGGGGAGTTGATAGAATGACTTCAAGGGATGCAAGAGGTGTATTAAGGGCATTTTATAGAATGACTTGAAGGGATGTAAGAGGGTGGAACCCTAGAAGCCCTAGAACTCTAAGGGTCATATAATGATTTGACTTAAGGGGAGTTGATATAATGAACCCTAGAAACCCTAAAAACCCTAGAAACCTAAACCTTAAACCATATGACCTAAAGACTAGGAGATGAACCCTAAAACATTAAAACCCATATAGATTTATTATTATAAGCATCTCATGAACCCTAGAAACCCTGAACCCTAAACCATAGGACCTAAATCCTAGGAGATGAACCCTAAACCCCTAAAACCCATATAGATTTAATATTATAAGCATCTCATGAACCTTAGAAACCCTAAACCCTAAACCATGTGAGCTAAAGATTAGGAGATCAACCCTAAACCATTAACCCATATAGATTAGTTATTCTAAGCATCTCATGAACCCTACAAACCCTAAACCATAAACCATGTGACCTAAAGAATAGGATATGAACCCTAAGCCCTTAAAAACCATATAGATTTGTTATTCTAAGAATCTCATGAACCATAGAAACCTGAAACCCTAAACCATAGGACCTAAATCCTAGGAGATGAACCCTAAACCCTTAAAACCCATATAGATTTTTTATTCTAAGCATCTCATGAATCCTAGAAACCCTAAACCATAAACCATGTGATCTAAAGATTAGGAGATCAACCCTAAACCATTAACCCATATATATTAGTTATTCTAAGCATCTCATGAACCCTACAAACCCTAAACCCTAAACGATAAGACCTAAAGACTAGGGGATGAACGCTAAATGCTTAAAACCCATATAGATTTTTAATTCTAAGCATCTCATGAACCCTAGAAACCCTAAACCCTAAACCATAGGACCTAAATCCTAGGATATGGACCCTAAACCCTTAAAACCCACATAGATTTGTTATTCTAAGCATCTCATGAATCCTAGAAACACTAAACCCTAAACCATGTGACCTAAAGACTAGGAGATCAACCCTAAACCATTAACCCATATAGATTAGTTATTTTAATCATCTCATGAACCCTACAAACCCTAAACAATAGAACCTAAAGACTAGGAGATGAACCCTAAACCCTTAAAATCCATATAGATTTATTGAGAGAGTGACTTAATGGGATGCAAGAGGATGAACTAAGATTAGATATATGAGGATATGGATTAAGGGACCCTAATAGAATGTCTTAAGGGGAATTAATAAAGAGACTTAAGGGGATGCAAGAGGATGGATTAATGGTACATAAGGGGATGGCTTAAGGGGTGTTGAGAGAGTGAATTAAGGGGATGCAAGAGGATGGATTAATGGTACATAAGGGGATGGATTAAGGGGTGTTGAGAGAGTGACTTAAGGGGATGCAAGAGGATGGATTAAGGGTAGATATAAAAGGGTATGGATTCAGGGGAATTAATAGAGAGACTTAAGGGGATGGAAGATGATGGATTAATGGTAAATAAGGAGATGACTTAAGGGGTGTTGAGAGAGTGACTTAAGGAGATGCAAGATGATGGATTAAGGGTAGATATACGAGGATATGGATTAAGGGGTCCTAATAGAATGAATTAAGGGGAATTAATAGAGATACTTAAAGGGGATGAAAGAGGATGGATTAATGGTACATAAGAGGATGGATTAAGGGGATATGAAATCAATTATATTTTTTTTTATAAAATGACAATGAATTAAATTTAGTTTTATATTTATACTCTCAATTAAATGTATCTACAACTATATATAGTTACCTATCTCTATCTATTCAATTTCCATTGTAATAAGAGTGCATCTCCTCTCTTTTTTGTAAAGCATCTAGTTTCAAGGGAGACCTGAAACAAAAAATGATATAAAAATTTAATTAGGAAATAAATAAAAACAAATATATATATATCATTTAAATATATATGTACAACTAGATATACTTACCAATATTTATTTACTCTGTTTTTGAAAAAGTAAGCAACATTTATAGGGTGTTGTACCCTACACAACAATCCACAAGGGCCAAAAAGGAACAAGACTATAAAATTAACAGTAAGTCAAAATAGAACAGAGACAAAACATTAACAACATAGAGACCATAGATAGACAACAAAGACACAAAACATCGGCAAAGGAAATAGCTAACTAGCATTGTCCTAGTTTTTTAACAAAAGGTCCACCTTGTCATCTCCAACCCAGTCTTGGTTCTCTTGGGCATTGCTGCCCTCCAAATCCTCCTTGATTACATTGGATAGGGTGCAAGTAACGAAATGATGCAACTTCATTGTGAAGTGGGTTAGCCCTCTAAATCTTTTATCAAGCATGTCCATCTTCTTTTCCATAGCACGAAGCTCCTCCCCATCTTCTATGGTTCTCGAGACCTTTCCAAGCTCAGTAACTAGGGGGTGCAAAGAGTGAGAAACTGAAGTCTCTTTCAGTATCTTTATATTTTACAAGGTTAAATGGGGCCCTTCCATAATTTCATCCTCTTCCTCCTCGGTCTCCTCTTCCTTATAGTCCTTGTTGTCATTTTGCTCCTCCTCCGAGTCCTCAATAATCTATCTTTTTTTGTTGTTTTTCGCCAATCTCCCAAATCTTCTTATGGTAGTCTCCCCTCCAGTCATGACCATGTTCCCCACAACTGCATCACCTTTAGAATCTTTCCCTATTATATTCTTCCCTTTACCCTCCTTCACCATTGGCTTTGACTCACCCTTTTTACCATCCTTGCCTTTTTTATTGCGGTGGCTATGTAAGTTGAATTAGTCGGGGTGGCCTTGAGCTCACAAAGGCTAGTAGTAGCATTAGTATGTGCATTACCTACCTCGCCTTTAATTTTTTTGGAAGCTTGTTTGGTTTTGGGATTTTCAGTAGTACCCAAGTGGGTTTTTCGTGAAGGGATTTTAGATTTAGCAGAGGAGATATTTTCAATAGCTAGGGGTTCAATTTAATCAATACATATAGCATAAATGGCTTTTGGGGGAAAAAGGGCCAAATGAAAATGGTAGAGTCTTAGTATAAGCCCCTGATGGAGCGATAGAGGCGAAATGTCATTAGGATTAAGAATGGCCATTTCCTTGCATTTTTCAACTGAATTCTCTAGGTCCATGAGCAGAAAGAAAGGAAAACTAAGTAGGATTTTATGCCTTAGATGATTCAGAAGGGGAAAGTGATAGAAAAAATAGGTATTAAACCTACCTTCAAGCATGACGTACTTCATAAGGGCTAAACACACTTGGTCCCAGGGCTTTAGGAGGGCTTCACATTCAAATCCCGACTGGTTTCAGACCGGTTCCTCATTCCCCATGAAGAAAGATTTCAAACTATCATTGTTCGGATTCTGAGTATGCTTAGGATATTTATTCCTAGTGCATTGCATTCTAGTAGCTTGCACTATAACCTCTTCACTAACTTCAAAGGAAATGCCACCCATTGTAACCCTCTGGTCCTTCGAAGAATTAGTGAATTGACTAGACAAGATAGGGTCATGGCCAACTAGAATCTTCATGAGAGGAGCAAGGCCACCCTCAGCACAAATATGCTAGACCAAAGGATTCTTATGAAACTCTTTGCAATTATCAGGCTTAGTTCGAACGTGGTCACCACCCATGATGTTAACTTGCATAGGAAACTAGAGATTTTGTAGAGAATGAATGTTAGAAACATCAACAGAGCAATAGGATTTTTTCACATTATGGTTATTAAGGCAAATAATGCAACATTGGATAATGCCACCAGTGTGCAGATCACACATGCGAAAGGGAAGATCACCGCAAGAAGAAATAATGATGGCATTAATGTGGATCTTAAGATGATTATGATAAGCAAAGCAGAAATTGGTGGGCATGCATGGTTCCTTGGCCATGGTGCAATTGCGCAAAAAACAAGGCATAGTGGTTGCTTGGACAAATTTAGAAATTTTGATGTAAGCATAATTAGGAGCTCATGCTAAACTAGCAAGAACAAAGGCACTAGAAGGTAGCATTCCTTAATTGAAAGGTCAAATCAAAATTTATGACCATAGTCTTACATATGACATGATGGATTAAGACAATCCCATAGAGAAGATATCTCATGATGCGGCCTGTTAAATTCATCAATCTCTCGTACTTTCCTAATCCCTTCATAGAGTCTCCTTCTTTAACCATGTGACTAGCCTTTAATTTTGAAATCCACCATTTGTAGGCCACCTCAACATTAGAACTCATCCACTAGGCCCAAAGGACAAGCAAGTGGCCCCCCCAAACAACACCCATCACCCGAAGATTTGAAATCATCATAATGAGTGGTTGTTTTGTTCTTTCAAGATGATATCTTGAATTCTTGGCAGTAAATTCTCCATATTCCTCCAACATTTAGAGTGACTCCAATAGGTACCACAATTAGCCAAAGCATCGACCACTTGGTTACCCTCCCTAAAAATATGTGTAACTTTTTTTTCTCTTAGCTTGGATAAAAGGAACCTAGTATCCAATAGAATATCCTTCGTACTCCACCCAATTAGTCTACCCATATTCACAACATCAGTAATGGACTTAGAGTCCCCTTCAATGTGGAGGTTCAAAATCCCTAGAGAGACAACAACATGGAGGCCCATGAGCAGTGCACGAGCTTCCACCACAATAGAAGATTGGAAGCCAATACCTCCCACGAATCAAGCAACTAGAACCCCCCCTAGGCCTCTAATCACTCCACCAATGCTAGCCTTGCCTAGGTTGCCCTTAGCAACCCCATCAAAATTGAGTTTGAACTAGCCTCTATTCGAAGGCTCCCATTTAGTATTTTTCTTGGCTAGGGATTTAGAATTGTCAAACAAGCTAGCCTCTAACTTCTAGTGTCAGGCCTTGGCCATTCTTATTTCATAATCAAAAGGTCCCATCTCTGGGGGTTTCCCATTGAAGAGAGAGATGTTTTCCTCAATGAGCCGGACACCTATACCAAAAAATTCCATAGGATTCCTCTCAATATTTATGAAGACCTTGTTATTCCTTTCCTTCCACAAACACCAACCAATAATAGGAGGGACTTGGTTCCAAATTTCACTAGGAAAGGGGTGGAAATAGGGACCAAGCCATCCTAGGATGAAGGATATGGCATCCTTACACATGACCCAAGAAACACCCAGTTTTTCAAAATCCATCCCCCAGACTTCAACAACAAATGGATAGTGTAACAATAAATGATTGACAGTTTCCTCACTGCATTTACATAGTAAGCATCTATTTAGGATATAAAATCCCGATTTCCTCAAATTGTCTTAAGTAAGAATCTTATTATGGTAGGCAGTCCACCAGAAGAAATTTATTTTAGGGATCATATGGCGGTTCCATATCTTCTTCCAAGTGTCCATTGTAGTACCTTGGTTTGTCAGCAGATTGTATGCTGACTTAATAGATATATCCCCCTATTTATCAAAAGTCCAAAAAAAATCATCTCCTCTATCATAGGAGGGAAGCCTGACAAGAGAGAGTAAATCCTAGAGAGATCTAGCCAGGTAACAAAGGACTTGAGATAGAGGAAAATAGAGGGTTAGTTCCATCCATGCGCTAGCCCCAGGAGGTCCAAAAACATAACTATTGATATGGACTCCAAAGTACCTCTAGGCCAAACTCTTGAGATTCCTAAAATTTAAACATTCCAAGGGGATATCAATTAACCATGGGTCTTCCTAGAAGCTGACCTGATTTCCATTGCCCATTTTCCATTTAATCTCATTCCTTAGCAGGCTCTATGTGTTGCAGATGCTCCTCCAGGCCAAGAGCCCTAGGGGTGAACCTCTGATATATAGTTAACCAAAGGCCTATTTTGAAGATATTTGGAATGAATTATTTTGCACCAATCCTAAGTATTCCTTATCTAATCCAAACCCACCTTGGCCATTAGGGCCTTGTTAGTGTTTACTATAGTCCCGATCCCGAGGCCACCACAATTCTTGGGTTGGAAGACCTTTTTTTCATTTTACAAGAGAAAAATTCTTCTTATCCCCAGTCCCAGACCAAAGATTTTCCTTTGGATTTTTTCAAATTTATTAGCAATTTACCTAGGTATATTTTAAAAATAGAGAGGAAGTATGTTAGTATTCCTTGAAGGGCAACAGTGAGAAGTTGGAGCTTACCAGCATGGCTTAGGATGGAACCTTTCCACCCAACCAAGTTCCTTTGAATCCTTTCAAGCACCGAATCCCAAAAGTCAGGGGTAACCTCCTTAATCGTGAGAGGGAACCCAAGGTAAACCGAGGGTAGGGTCCCAGTTAAACAACCCAAAACTGCATTCACTATGGCTTGCAAGTTAGGTGTGTTGTTAAAGAAATATATCATGCTTGTTGTATTATCTGCATCCTCTTTTTTTTTTAATGCATCTATGATTGTCTCATGATCATCCATTGAAAGTGTCCATAAAAATTTATTAGTAGGCCTCCCTTGATATCTAACTAGTTTTATATTGGTTTCCAAAATCAAATGTAAATAATGTATAATCTTCTTGTGTCTTTCATAATCTTCAAATGTAGGAAAACCATTCTTTCTTATCAAATATTTTCAAAGACAGGTTCCAACAACCACTAAACCAGCTGGATACTCAAAGTTATCATCATCCACAATAGGATGTACCAACTTATGTTTTCTCTCAACACATCTAGCCAACTAGTACTCTATCTCCTCTTCATTCCCCTCGAGTGCAACAACATCATACACATGTCTTGGAAAAATAGATAAAAAATTCAATAAAGAATGACTTATATTTAATTCACATATAAAAATGCATACATACAAAATCCAACTCAATAAATAATGTAACTTCTTGTACAAGATCAGAAACATGATCATAATCATCTGATGAAAATACTTGATTATCTTCAATTGTCGTTCCATGTTGAACATGTGTGGATGTAGGTGTTAGGGCTCTGTGTTGCCATTATTCGACCCATTACTTATTTTCACACGCCTCCCAATCACCTGCAATACAAAATTGAAAAAAGCATGCCAACTCCCTTGTCCATATTGTCCATGTGTTTGCATTTGAACTCTTAAACGAATTCCATTTTGCAGATCCATTAATTGTTTCACAATCTCAAGTCGAGAACAAATATCATTTTCTTTAACTAACTAAAAAAAGCATCAAATTATTGAGCTCTCACTTGTTCTTGTAGATAATTTGGTATTGCACCAATCTACAATTGCACATGCATCTCTAAATTTCGCAGCATCCTCAAATTTTAGTTGCTCTCTAGAAAAATCTCTTTTCACACATGGACCTACTCCATCATGTTCTCCCTTACCATGAGCGGCTTCAAAAAAACTCCATATGTGCTGGATATTATTTTCCTTATGAACTCTGCATAACCAATAAATCATTCTAGCATTTTTGAATTGATCCGTGCAATTATCTGACCATATGAGATGTTCTAGCATTTAAATTTCTCTTTCTTATAATTTTTTGTAAAATATATCAAAATAATATTGAACAAACTCAGATGAATGTAATCGATTATCACTTACATAAAAATGACACTCTCTCAAAAAAAATCTATTATCTTCTCTACTATCATCTACATGTCTATAAACAATATGAACAAAAATAGCTACTTGCACTGAATTATAATACTGTGATTGAATTTATTCTTCTGGAGCAAGAGTATAATTTTCAGCAAAATCAACAACTAACAACATAGTTCCAATTGGGAATGTGTTTTAACATAAAAGAAATTGATTATCAGTCCAATGAGCATAATGAGAGTGTTGAACATATTTAGGTACAATCTTATCTTTAAATTCTTTAATAAATGCATGCACACTAAATTTTTCCATAATTGGCTCACAACGTTTTCTAGGTTTTCCATCTTTTAAAGAATACTCAACATTTTAAATTTTTTTTACATGTACTAATTGTTGTCCAAATTCATCTAAACTACTTTCATGCATACATTCTCATAATAATGAAAAGTTAGCACATCTATCGCATTCTCCAGAAATACATGCTTTTAAATAAAATAAGTTTCCATTAAAGGGTTCAGAAAAAAACCTGCTATTAAATCTTTGATTCTTTCAAGTGGCATATTAATACCACAAATGTCTTGCATAATTTGGTTAACATGAAAAGTGCATTGCATATATTGAAAACTATCATAATAATAAAAAAATTGTACACGAGTCTTACAACAACAAGAGATTCATTTCTTATTAATTCTAACATACCAAGGCTTACACTTTTCGAATGATCTTTGACTTATGTTAATATTCAATGGTAAGATTGAAGCATCTAATTTTTTTTTATATAATTCAGTTTGAGTCATATCTAAGAGATGCTTTGGATGAGGTGCACGAATTTTGGAACCCACGCTTAATTTTAAGACATCTCTAATGTTAGGTGATAATCTTGTATTATCATGCCAAAATTTATTGATTAAAGATTTAATTTCATGTCCGATCATGGGAGTCTACCACTAAAACTCCAACATTGATTAATTGGATCCTTTTCAATACTTTCTCTTCTTTTAGCAACTCTTATCAAATTTTTAGGATTTACTTTTATACATTTACTAATCTTACTTAACATTCTTTTATTTGAAGTTTCTTTATCAACTAAAGCAGTTTTTATTGCACAATGAGCCACATTTTTATCTTTTGATCGATTTTTCTTACCTATAAAATAAATAACATTAGCAACACTAGATATGACTTCTTCTAGTGAATCATCTTTCTTTTTTGGTTTTACAAAATTACCTAACTTTGTCATCACTTTTCTCATTTTACACATTCTCATCAATTGCACCATGAGTTAACATTGGAATCCTATTTTTTTTCTATAGAATTTTTTTTTATATATTTAATTTCCATAAGTTCTAATTTGTCTCCAAGAAACTTTACCACAAAGGTTATCTAGAACATATTTTTCAATTATAAAAAAAACATTTTCACCTTCATCTATACAAGGGGTTTCATTTTCATTCACACAACAGGTTCCATTTTAATTTTCAAATGTAAAAGGGATTTCATTCTCATTTTCATCAATATGAGGGATTTGATTATCATTTGCATTCTCATAAGATTTATTTTCATCATTTTTTTGTTTTTGCATTGTTTCAACCCTAGAATTATTGATATCATCAATGGTGTATCCAACTTCATCTAAACAAGAAAAATCAATATTATGAAGACTTGGGTTTGAAAACATACTTGGAGATATTGTTTGAATAGGTGCATTTTCCATATCATTGGGAGGTGGATTTGAAGACATACCCGAATTTTTTTGCATATGTACTATTTCCATATCATTCAAAGTTGAAGTTGAAGGTATAGTTGAGTTTGCCTCCATAATTGCATTTTCTTCCATATTCACCATCTCCACATTTGTATCATCTACATTCATTTCATCATTCATGGCTTCTTCTTCAACATTCATGGAACTAGATGCTTCCAAATTTTTCATTTGATGAATCCTTTCTCTTCTATCCCTTTGTAGTTTTACCTCCATATCTTTATTTTCTTGAATTTCTTTAGGTGTCATTGACTTTCTACAATTTTTTCTCTGTCTTTTCTTTGATCCCATGGTTACCAAACTCTATTTGATGAAAAAATAAATGATTCACTTGTAACCTATTTTCAAATTTTCATCTCCTTCAAATATTAAAATAAAACTATGTACTATGAAGATCTTTTCTTCTATAAACTTTGAAGTACAAAAACATCATGAATACATCCAAAAGCTCTTTTTTTTTTAAATCTTCTTGTAAAATATTCTTGTAATTGATTCCACTTCAGAAAATTCAACCTGCACTTATCTCTTCCAACAATTTGCAATAGAATATGCCCTGCACAAGACAAATTTGCAATAAAAAATACAAAAAATGGTGCTTTCGGACCGTACTACAAAAAATGAATGTTGCAAGAAAAACGTGTTTTATCAATATTTTTCAAACTAGGGAAAAAAATTCATATAAGAAATGCGTACATGTTACCTTTACCCAATGGGTAAAAACATAATGTGTACGCGTTATGAAATGTGTACGCGTTTTATTTAAATAAAACGTATGCATTTTTGTAATGCGTACACATTATTTAAAAATTGAATTCCCATCCCACATGTAGCCTTGGTTTTAGGCTTGGGAAAGGCTTGGAAATCCGAGCCTTAGCCTTTGACCTACAACTAAAAAACTAAGGTAGATTGAACAAGAATGTCCAACTTTGGCAATATGGTTGATGGACTTTTTTTCAGAATCCATCTATAAAATTAAAACCCATTAGATAACATAATGTCTAGTTTCCAATTATATAATTTTTATTAAGATTGGATTATGTTTGCTATTTTTTAATTAATTTCTAAGCAAACTAGTCCTTAAAATTGAAATATCAAGATTTTTTAAAATTTTGATAACTTTTTTTTGGTTAAGTTTCTTGTAAAAAAGGTATATGGCATCAATCTTGAGACAATTATCTACACAATGAAAAAAAAAAATCAATTTTTTTTTAATTTTAGGTCAAATTATGTTGTCCGTATGTATGTTGATTTTTAAAAACAACAATTAAGGCCAATAAAAATTCAATAAAAAAAAAATATTCAACAAAAAAATTTCCTTATCAATCCTCATGTTGATAGCTCTCTTTCCCCAAAAGGAATTAGAAAAAAATTGGTGCTCGTACACGTGGATGGTATGGTTAAAAAAAAGGACTTTTAAAAAGTGGTTTCTATAGGTCCTTATCTGTAATACCCCTTCATTTTGCTTTTTGGACTGGACAATGTGTCCTTGTTTTGTTTGCTTCAGTGTGTTTTTTGGATTTTAAGATACTTTATCAAGTGTGTGTTATTTGATCGCTATTTATAGAGTGACATACTATTTGTGTGATGTGATGTATCTTATTTGATGCTTTATTGACATGCTTTAATTAGTGAAATAATGTTAGTTGTTATAACATGTTTATTGCATATGAGTTATTTGATTATTATGGAACTGCCAGTTTATGATGAGTGTATTGGTGAAGGGGACGGGATCACATCGCTCACTTGCGAGCGCCCTGCGATTCCATGAGTTCCTCTTCATAGTGTGTATTTTATGTTGTTTATATATATATATATATATATATTCATTGTTATCTCCTTTATAGGGTTGCAGGTACATGACATCGACTCTACCTAGTTTCATAGGTTTGAGCGTGTCAACCCAACGGTTAAGTTGAATAGGAGATAGTAACTAGGTAAAATGCGTCAGGTCTACACCCTAGTCACAATGTGTTGTCATTCGTTGTTTGGTGTGTCTTCATTTGCCTTGTTTATTACTATTTAATTATGCAAGGTTTATGTTACAGAAATAAATGTTAAAATTATGCATTAAATAATGTTGGTATTTATTTAATTAATTTTAGATAATATGATAGAAGTTTTTATTTAAATTAATTAATTAAACTGTTTATTAAGAAAGTTGTTTAAGGGAATTAAATATAATTTGGAATTAAATTTGAATATGAAATTATTAAATTATTGTGTGAAATAAATGTGGTTGTTAAAAGATATTTGTTAATTGCCAGCATGTTATAGTTAATTAATTGAGGGTTGTTGGGAAATTAATTCTTGGAGAGAATCTTGGCTTTGGCTTCTTCACAACAAAGCACAAGATATTTTGGAGGATGTTGAAAAATATGGGGAGAGGATTTTGGATTGTAAGGAAATTGTGAAAAATATTAGTATTCTCAGATTTGTTTGGGATAGATTGTTGTGGTGTTGGATACAATACTGTGCTTGGGAAATTGTGTTTCCTGGGAAGAAGCTGTGAAAGCTTTAGAAGAGGCTCAACATCAAAAACTTCAATACTTTAGAAGCTTCATTGAAACAGGTTCCATTTCTAAGTTATTGTTTTAGTTTAAAATTTTAATTGGAATTGTATTACTATAGAAAATTGTTGTGCTAGATTTGTAGTAGATTTTTTTTTTTGTTTAAGAAAACAAGAAATTAAAGCTTCTGTGATTGCCGTGAAGAAATCTAGAGCCTCTGTAGGAAATTTTAGTTACAATGAAACTGAGAATCTTTTATGAATTTAATAGATTAAACATTGAAAACACTAGAGGAAGATATTATAAGATTTAAAAAATCTATTGAAAGCCTCTATGTTTAAGCATAGGAAACCTCTGTAGGGAAAAATTGCAAGGATTCTGGATTTTGTAGATTTGTCGTGGAAAAACCTAGAGGAAATGTAGAAATTTATAATTAAGATTTTCCTGTAGCTTTTTTTCTTTTCTTTTCTTTGTGTTTGGATTTGAGAAAGCTATTTAGAATATTTATTGTAGAATCCTTTGTGGAATTTGGGTATTTTCTGGAAAGTTGCACAATTTATCCTGTAGATGTGTTTTTGAAAATTTTCCCAATTAAAATTAGTGTGTGGAATTCTTTATATATATATATATATATAATACATATACATATATGTGAACATATATATTAAATATATATATAATACATATACATATATGTGAACATATATATTAAATATATATATAAACCCACATATATATATATATATAAATTTTATATATAAATTTACTTTTTGTAAATCTTTACAATTTTGGGTTTTAAAATCGTCGTACGACGAAACTTTTCTAGAAGTCGAATATTTTTATTGTGCTTGGTGGGGGGGTTAAATCCCCACTGCCCACTCATATGTGGGGGGGTGCGACTGCCATGAGGCATCACGCCCACCATAGTGGGGGATGCGTTGTCCCATGGTAGCGCAACCGCCCCTCCTCAAGTATAAATTGTTTATTAAAATCAAACCTTGCTTTATCTGCTGTGGGTATTAAATGGTTTGGAGATTTCAAATTTATTTTATAATATTTGATTTTAATATATTTTATATATATTTTACAATTATATATGTGTAAGGTATATATGTTGTATATATAATTTGGATATATATTGTTTGAAGGTTAAATAATTAAATATATTTAATACATATATATTCTATATGCATAATTATATATTTAAATATATAGTTACGTGTATATTTTATATATATATAAATATATATATTTTAATTAGATTTTATTAAAATGCTTGCATGTTTTTATGTTTTAGTTGGGAAATTGAAAGAATTACCTTGTAGTGAATTTATGTTGTTTTTAAAAGTAATCTAGGGGTTTAATTTCACCGAAGAGGCAATTAATTATTTTAATCAATTATTTTGTTAGGGTAATTATTATCTTTGTTGTGAAATCACTATGAAAGGGAATGGATCTAGAATATCCAAAAGTAGTTTATTTCAATTGCCTTTTGTGATTATTTCCTCTGTGTTCATGTTTGGGGAAATGGGTTAAATGTGTTTTTAATATGTAAGTCTTCTAGAGGATCCTAGAGGATGGGGGTTTTCGTTTTGTGATGTCAATCTTTTGTATTTACCTTGGGTAGTGCATGGTGCCTTGTCAGTGATTTACCCAGTTTCCATGAACAAGGATGATTTGTGCCTCCTTTAGAAGGAGTGAATTATCTGAATTGCTGCCTCCAATATTTGGAGTGAGTTTCATTATATGTTTCCTCCTAGAGTTAGAGTGGTTGTGATATGTAGTTTGTATGCACTTGGGTTCCCTTGGTATTTGATTTGTATATCTATTTTCAAGTAGAAGAGTGGCTTTCGTTAGGGGCCAGAGCCCGTAAGAGGTAAGACTAGGTAACCTCCGAAGGTAGTTTAATCAAGTGATAACTAAAACAATGTACTTAGAAGTTTAGGTAGTACTTCACACTAAACAAGATAAATTCTAGCCTCACTCATAGTCGCGAGTTCTTTTTTAGGCTTGGAGTGAGTGGGAAGGCTTGGAATGGTTAGGTCATCTATCTTGTCCTTACGAGAGGTATTTGATCCCGCATTAGTAAATATGAGGACTGCGGATCGGTTGAGGTCTCCAAGATATCCAAGGCTTATGAAGATCCACAGTGGGTAACTCATTATGAGTTGTGCAATGACACTCGGTCTAGGACAACAATTGGTATTTGGCTTTATGTGTATGGTCTCTTAACATTCTTGATCTATTTTATATCTGGAAGCATTGTAACCTATGTTAGAGTTGTACTTGTGGTTGTGTTGTACATGTGATTGGTTGTGCCAATATGAGTCAGCCTGTGATTAGAGGTTGTTGATTTTTCCATGTTATGTTGTTACTATCTCCTAGCATGGGGGGTGGGCCTTCGAGTACCACTTGGTTGGGTGGAACATGCACCATACACCATTGGGTCCGCCTTCGATCTTCAGTTCGTGATGGCGAGGTATCTAGTTGGAGAGCTCACAGTTTCCTATATTTATATCAAGCAATGTATTTATTTCAGTTTGGCTCATGTTATTTTACCCCTCATTTGTATTCGAGGTGGATATTTGTATATGTATCACATTTGTATTATTGGCTCATTCAGGGAATGAGTGATGTAACCTTATGATTAAGTTAATGAATATGGAGTTTGGCTATATCTCTTTATGTTATGATATAACTTTATTATATATGGAATGAATGAGTATTTGATTCATTATGTAATTAAATGTTATGGATGTTAATGATGTATGTATGGGTTTTAAGTAATCCTAATCTCATAGTCTTTGAGGTTGTTTTCAATTAGTAAGTGAATATGTATGTTAATTACACTTTAAATAAATAAATAAAATTGTGCGCTTAAGGAGTTAATTGCAGCTTCCTCTAGGGTTACGTGGTGGGGAATTACACATGGTATCAGAGCCTGGGTTTAAACACTAGGTGCTTTGGGATTGTGATGTACCCATTAAGCTTTAGTTGTGTAGGTTTTCAAGTGTTACCTTGTCTAATACTTTTGTGTGTCTGTGTAGGATTATGCCACCTAGACGTAGAAGAGGAAGAGCACGAGGACATGGCTGTGTAGGCGGTTGTGAAGGGACTCAGCATGTCTCTCCTCCTCAGGCTCCACATATTCCAGACCAGGAGGAGCAACAGGCATCATAGAATGGCCCAAGGGGCGATGATCGACAACAAGATCCTCTAGGGATCAAAGTTGCACACAAAGCATTTGAGGAGGCATTGGCACACATTAGTCAGAGATAGGTAGATGCACAAGGTAATCCTGGTGTGAGGGTAGTTCTGGTACAGACAGAGATAGTAGCCTCTACACATATGAGAGATTTACTTAGGGCACGACCACCATTGTTTGATGTAGTAGGCAGTGGATTAGAGGTTGAAACTTGGCTCATAGACCTCAATCGATGCTTTTCTGTGCACTCGTGCGTTAGTAATACTAAAGCGTGGTGCACTATCATGTATCTTCGGGGGTTTACATCCACATGGTGGAAGATGGAGGAGCATAAGCTCCACATAGATATTAATACAGTGTTAGAGTGGGCAATAGCAGCAAAGTGCACTTGGAAAGCGTAAGGACTCTCAGTCGTATCAGGATGATGATGGTTATTCACCTAGGAGGAACCAGAACTGGTGGCAAAATAAGCACAATCGATAGGAGCAACCAACCCAAAGTTCACAATCTACGGTTGACTGGGGTATTATGCAACAGTTTGCTACATCGATAGGAGACAAAGGGTTTGGTCGTAACATGAAGTGTTACTCTTGCGGCCAATAGGGCCATCTTGCTAGGAATTGTTTGCATCAGAACACTTCTGGATTTGGTCAGGGACCAGCAGTTTCTGAACCCACAATAGGGGATGCAGGTAGATCACATCATTCTTATGCTATAGTTGATAACTATCAGTCTGGGTGTCAGGGAGCTGTAGTTGAGACTTTTGGTGTTGGATGATCAGTGCAGGATACTCATCCTTAGGGGTTGAGGTTTTGATTTGGTGCAGTTTATTTAAGGGAGCTATATCCCTACTTGTTTGCAAGCTTCTAGGAGTAAGCCTTACCCTAGGGGGGAGGATGTAATACCCCTCCGTTTTTCTTTCCGGACTAGACAATGTGTCCTTGTTTTGTTTTGTTTTGTTTGCTTTGGTGTGTTTTCTAGATATTCAAATACTTTATCATGTGTGTGCTATTTGATCACTATTTATAGAGCGATATACTATTTGTGTGATGTGATGTATCTTATTTGATGCTTTATTGACATGCTTTAATTAGTAAAATAATGTTAGTTGTTATAACATGTTTATTGCATATGATTTATTTGATTATTATGGAATTGTCAGTTTATGATGAGTGTATTGGTGAAGGGGACGAGATCACATCACTCGCTTGTGAGCGCCCTACGATTCCGTGATTTCCTCTTCACGGTGTGTATTTTATGTTTTTTTATATATATATGTTCATTGTTATCTCGTTAACAGGGTTGCAGGTACATGACATCGACTCCACCCGGTTTCATAGGTTTGAGCATGTCGACCTAATGGTTAAGTTGAACAAGAGATAGTAACTAGGTAAAATGTGTCAAGTCTACACCCTAGTCACAAAGTGTCGTCAGTTGTTGTTTGGTGTGTCTTCATTTGCCTTGTTTATTACTATTTAATTCTGCAGGGTTTATGTTACAAAAATAAATGTTAAAATTATGCATTAAATAATGTTGGTATTTATTTAATTAATTTTAGATAACATGATAGAAGCTTTTTATTTAAATTAATTAATTAAATTTTTTATTAAGAAAGTTGTTTAAGATAATTAAATATAATTTGGAATTAAATTTGAATATGAAATTATTAAATTATTGTGTGAAATAAATGTGGTTGTTAAAAGATATTTGTTAATTGCTAGCATGTTATAGTTAATTAATTGAGGGTTATTGGGAAATTAATTCCTAGAGAGAATCTTGGCTTTGGATTCTTTATAGCAAAGCACAAGATATTTTGGGGGATGTTGAAAAATTTGGGGAGAGGATTTTTGTTTGCTCTGGAAAATTGGAATGGGATTTTGGATTGTAAGGAAATTGTGAAAAATATTTATTCGGGATAGATTGTTGTGGTGTTGGATACAATACTATGCTTGAGAAATTATGTTTGCTAGGAAGAAGCTATGAAATCTTTAGAAGAGGCTCGACATCAAAAACTTTAATACTTCAAAAGCTTCGTTGAAACAGGTTCAATTTCTGAATTATTGTTTTACTTTAATATTTTAATTGGAATTGTATTACTGTAGAAAATCATTGTGCTAGATCTGTAGTAGAAAGTTGTTTTTGTTTAAGAAAAGAAGAAATTAAAGCTTTTGTGATTGCCATGGAGAAATCTAGAGCCTCTGTAAGAAATTTTAGTTATAGTGAAACTGAGAATCTTTTATGAATTTAATAGATTAAACATTGAAAAGACTAGAGGAAGACATTATAAGATTTATAAAATCTATTGAAAGCCTCTGTGTAATCATAGGAAACCTTTGTAGGGAAAAATTGTAAGGATTCAGGATTTTGTAGATTTGTCATGGAAAAACCTAGAGGAAATGTAGAAATTTATAATTAAGATTTTCCTGTAGCTTGTTTTTTTCTTTTCTCTTTGTTTGGATTGTAGTAAGCTATTTAGAAGATTTATTGTAGAATCCTCTGTGGAATTTGGGTATTTTCTGGAACGTTGCACAATTTATCTTGTAGATTTGTTTTTGAGAAAAAATTCCCAATTAAAACTAATGTGTGAAATTCTTTATATATATGTGAACATATATATATTAAATATATATAAAAATCCACATACATATATATATAATTTATATATATATATATAAATTTACTTTTTGTAAATCTTTAAAATTTTGGGTTTTAAAATCGTCGTATGGCGAAACTTTTTTGGAGAAGTCAAATATTTTATTGTGGTTGGTGGGGGGTTAAATCCCCACCGCCCACTCATATTTGGGGGGGTGCGACTGCCATGAGGCAACATGCCCACCATAGTGAGGGACATGTTGTCTCATGGCAACGCAACCCCCATTCATAAATGGTTGTGCCTTGTTGAGTGTGGGGTCGACTGTCTTAAATTAGTCGCCCCTCCCCAAGTATAAATTGTGTATTAAAATCAAACCTTGCTTTATCCGCCACGGGTATTAAATGGTTTAGAGATTTTAAATTTATTTTATAATATTTGATTTTAATATATATTATATATATTTTACAATTATATATGTGTAAGGTATATATGTTGTATATATTTATATATATATAATGTAAATACTATATACAAATACATATTGTATATATATAGTGTATATATAATTTGGATATATATATTGTTTGAATGTTAAATAATTAAATATATTTAATATATATATATATATATATTTTATATGCATATTTATATATTTGAATATATAGTTATGTGTATATTTAATATATAAAAATATATTAAATATATATATATATATTTAATTAGATTTTATTAAAATGCTGGCATGTTTTTATGTTTTAGTTGGGAAATTGAAAGAATTACCTTGCAGTGAATTTATGTTGTTTTTAAAAGTAATCTAGGGGTTTGATTTCACTAAAGAGGCAATTAATTATTTTAATCAATTATTTTTTTAGGGAAGTTATTATCTTTGCTGTGAAATCACTATGAGAGGGAATGGATTTAGGATATCCAAAAGTAGTTTATTTGTATTGCCTTTTGTGATTATTTCCTCTCTGTTCATGTTTGGGGAAATGGGTTAAATGTGTTTAAAATGTAAGTCTTCTAGAGGATCCTAGAGGATGGGGGTTGTCATTTTGTGATGTCAACCATTTGTATTTACCTTGGGTAGTGCATGGTGCCTTGTCAATGATTTACCTAGTTTCCATGAACGGGGATGATTTGTGCCTCCTTTGGAAGGAGTGGATTATGTGAATTGTTGCCTCCAATGTTTGGAGTGAGTTTCATTATATGTTTCATCCTAGAGTTGGAGTGGTTGTGATATCTAGTTTGTATGCACTTGGGTTCCCTTGGTGTTTGATTTGTATGTGTGTTGTCAAGTAGAAGAGTGGCTTCCGTTATGGGCCAGAGCCCGTAAGAGGAAAGACTGAGTAACCTTCAAAGGTAGTTTAATCAAGTGATAACTAAAATAATGTACTTAGAATTTTAGGTAGTAGTTCACACTAAACAAGATAATTTATAGCCTCAGTCATAGTTGCAAGTGCTTGTTTAGGCTTGGAGTGAGTGGGAAGGCCTGGAATGGCAAGGTCATCTATCTTGTCTTTACAAGAGGTATTTGATCCCACATTAGTAAATATGAGGGCCGAGGGTCGGTTGAGGTCTCCAGGCTATCTGGGGCCTATGAATATCCGCATTGGGTAACTTAGTATGAGTTGTGTGATGACACTCTGTCTAGGACAACAGTTGGTATTTGGCTTTATGTGTATGGTTCTCTTAACATTCTTGATTTGTTTTATATCTGGAAGCATTGTAACCTATTTTAGAGTTGTACTTGTGGTTGTATTGTACATGTGATTGGTTGTGTCAGTATGAGTCAACCTATGATTAGAGGTTGTTGATCTGTCCATGTTATGTTGTTACTATCTCCTAGCATGGGGGGTGGGCCTTCAGGTACCACTTTGTTTGGTGGAACATGCACCATACACCATTGGGTCCCCCTTTGATCTTTACTTCGTGATGGAGATATATCCAGTTGGAGAGCTCGTAGTTTCCTGTATTTATATCAAGCAATGTATTTATTTCAGTTTGGCTCATGTTATTTTACCCCTCACTTGTATTTGAGGTGTATCACATTTGTATTATTTCCTCACTCGGGGAATGAGGGATGCAACCTTATGATTAAGTTAATGAATATGGAGTTTGGTTATATCTCTTTATGTTATGATATAACTTTATTATATATGGAATGAATGAGTATTTGATTCATTATGTAATTAAATGTTATGGATGTTAATGATGTATGTATGGGTTTTAAGTAATCCTAATCTCATAGTCTTTGAGGTTGTTTTCAACTAGTAAGTGAATATGTATGTTAATTACACTTTAAATAAATAAAAAAATTATGCGCTTAAGTAGTTAATTGCAACTTCCTCTAGGGCTACATGGCGGGGAATTACAATATCAAAATTTAATTTCTACAATCTAGGTATTTGAATAATTTACATATTTAGAAACTAGATTCAAAATGCTAAATATTATATTACTGAATTTTTAAAAAATTCATTGTGTAAGTGCCTCAAATTTTCAGTCCAAGTGTGACAAATTCTGAAAAATAGAAAAAACACTTCCACTTTTTGAGGTTTTTGTGGACCCAATTTCTTGCATCAGCCCATAAGAACACATATACTTTTTTTAAATTCAATAATATCTTATTGGTACAAAGTTATAGTGTCTATTAAGGTATATGATTGAGGTTTTCAGAGTTTAAAGTATGTAAGGTTGTACAAGGTTTATAATTTAATATTTGGTCTTAAGGGTTCATCTGTTGGGACTTTTGATGTAGGATGTGGGGATTTTAGATAGATTTGGTATGTAGGGTTTCTTTAGTTTATGTTTTTAGGTTTTAGGATGTAGGTTTATGATCTATTTTAGTTTAATTTGATCATTTAAATTTTAGTGGTTTACTTTAGTCTAGTGTAGTTTTGATATTCACCTAGTATACCTATCAAGTAGACATATATATATTTATACATGCATACATCCATATTTCCATATACGTATGCAATATTTTACAAATGATATTAAAACATATATTTATTAAAGAAGGGAATCAAAATGAACTTAGAAAGGATGTCTTAATATGATCTCATAAGTGCTAGACATCTAAGGGATGAATTTTGAATGAGAACAATGGAAAAAATGAGGTAAATAATGTTTTTTTAATTATTTTCAAATTATAACTTTATTTTTGTTCAATTCATTTCATCTAAATTTATTTTGAGCAAAACAAATTCATTCCAAAAACCTCACACAAAAATCATTGTCACATTATATTTTCACAAAGCCCATTTTGATTGATTTCTCTAATCAAAATTAGTTTGACCAATATGACATAGTTATCCTAAAATGTGACACAACTCTTATCTTTCACCCTTTAACATTTCTCAGCTAATGCTAAAACTTGTGAGCAACATGGTTTTCAATAATGGGCTATTGATTAATCATCTTATGATATATGCATGCCAATAATTGATACTTAATGTAATTAAAATACTTTAATATAAATCTATTGAAAAATATGAAAGAGGTAATGGTGAATCACTACCATGTTGATTGATTATATCCTCCAAAGTAAAATTATTCTTTGAAGCATAAGCTAGCAAGCAATATGATATTGAAGTAAGTATGACTTCTTAAAATAAATTCACTAATCATGACTTAGTGAATAACACAACAACATAAAAATACTTGTATCTTCATCCAAATTATCCTTATAAAAATAAAAATAAATAATAAAATATTAAAAATATTAAACTTTAGTATCTATTTCATTCAATTTATTTGTATAAATTTTAATATGATTTGAATACAAAATAAAAATTTAATTAATGTACTATTTTCATATTTAGTTGGTATTTAATCTATTAAACATAATTTATATTTGAAAAAAATATGTTTATTTATATTTAAAATAACAAGAGTTTAGAAATCTAAAAAATTCTAAATCTCAATGAAATATTTATGAATCAAACAATATTTTTCTTTTCCCAACACAAAGATTTTGTATAGCAATTTAAACATTCTTGATCTTTGATTTTCTTACTATAAAATTTATCTTTAAGCATATACTCAAGGAATTTTTTATTTTATTTTCCTAATAGGAAGTAGTATGCAAGTAAATGTGTATCAATTATTAATTTCAAATTTGTTTTCTCTAATATTAAATGCAAAACTTTCAGTTAATTCCAATAATGTGTACATAAATTAACTCCGGAATGTTAAGTTATTGCAATATGAGAATTTCACAACTTATAAGAATAAGACATTTTTGAAGAAGAAAACCCGTTAAACTAGAATGTTTAGTGAGATAGATACAATTTATTAACACACAACAATGTTATGTAATTTATTAAGTTATATATTGAATAGAAAATAATTTGATAATTTTAATTTATTGCATGTATTTAAAATATGGTAGTTGCAACTATGGTTGCATACTTTAAGTGGAAGCATTTCGTTCAAGTGTTAATGCTATTCGGGTTGACTGTTTCAAATATTCATCAATTTGTATGCTATTGGCTGTAAGGATCTCTGCATATCTATTGAAGAGAGAGTCCACCAACTTTTCTCCAAAATGACATGAAATTAGATTCTCTAAAACTGCTCTGATTTGCTTAGAAAGCGAATTTCCCTTATCATTATCATCATACTCATCTGTACGAGTATGACCAGTGATAACTTCAAGTCCAACAGTAGTAAAGGAACCTTCTTTGTGCACTTCATTTCTTAATTCATCTTCTGATACAGAATATACTGGTATGTTGAAAGAATCCAACCTTTCCTCTTTAATAATTCCCTACAATAAAAGTTAAAGAACAACAAACTAAAAGAATTAAAAATAAATAAAATATTCCAAACTAAAAATAACAAAATTAACTTCGACTCTATATACTAAACCTGAGAGACCAAATCCTTGATGGCAAACCCCAAAGTCTCCCAATAGAAGGCAACGACAGTGGGCCGCCGTCTGTCTGCACTTGGGCGGCTACCAAGCACCAGAAACATCCGCCCTCCTTCCACCACCTCTTTTGCCCGTGCTCTCAAAAACCCATTGAAATCCTTCTGAAATTGTGCAAAGTAAGCATCTCCAATCTCCGCAGGCCCCTGCTCCGATATGTGTATTCTTCCTTTGTTCCAGCACCTGCTATTCTTATCCTCTATCTCTGGAGGTACCTGCCTACATAAAATTTATATACTCAATGGGTCTCTAGACATACTCTCTACAGATAAACGAGGTGCTTGAAACCAAATTACCTGAGAGAGCCAGTGTAGGCTTGTAGAGGAATGGACGAAGTGGAGACTGCGGGAAGGAAAAAGTCTGGTGTAGAAGGAGCCGGGGACAGCAGCAACCAAGTACGATCTTTCAGCCGGTGGGGCAGCAAATAAAAGTTTGAAAAGCGTATTGAAATCAGTAGATGGAAGGTCATTGTAGAAGACCTGAAGCTCAGGAGCACTAATTCCTTTGTGTGCATATTTGTTTCGGATTTCTGTTGTGATAAGTTGGGTGACGAAGAGTGTATTGGGTCCGGATGAACAACCCATGTCTGCAATACACAGCGTCTCGCAGTCCAATATGGGTTTCCATGATCTAATGCTTTCTTCCAGCAATGGTTTTGCTCTCAATAATATGTTCTTCTGTATTGCGGAGCAGATCTAGTCAGGTGAGTCATAGATAACATCAATCAGAGAAAAAAAGAGTGGGGGTTGGAGAAGAGAGAAAGATATCAAACCTGCAAGAAAGAGGAATTTTGAGCATAGCTTGAGTCGCCATCGCCTGCATTCATAGAAAAAACCTTTTCCATCTTTTCTTTGGATGTGGAACCCTGGAGCAGGAATGTAATATAAGAACGAGTGAGATGAGATGGTCAAACAGGTTGCGTTCAAGAACGGTGGATCAGGAATGTAATATAAAGAACGAATGAGGTAAGACGGTCAAACATGATGGCTTTGAGTTTGTAATGATGTTGAAGAGACATTCCTGAACGACAGGGTCAATGCATGTTTTAATCTATGACGCAGCCATGAGTGGGCATAGTTTATCAACGAATGCATCCAGAACTGAAGAATGGAAGACAATATCGCAGCACACAAAATTACGTAGGTATTGTTATTATTTTAAAGTCTAATTTAGAAAAATCTATGTATAGAAATTTTCAAACTCCATTTTATCACGATAAATGCCTCTCCACGTAATAATAGAAGGGTTGTCAAAATGTTTTAGTATTCATTATTGATAATATTATGTTTGTGTACAGGAGAAAAGTGATTTTAATGTTTTTAATAAATTTTATCATTTATTTATTTTATATATTTAGTGTATTTTTTATTTTTAATGTAGTATTGAAGGGGGAGTTTATGGTATTAATGAAGTGATAAGAATAAAAGGTTATGTTTGCTATTAAGGGAAGTTTGTGTGAGAAGATTTGTAAAAGAGATAGAGTTAAAGTGTTTTTGAATTTGACAACATTTAATATTTTTGATTTAAAATATTGATGTAATGTTCAAAATCATGGATATCTTAATGTTGATTTCTATTTGTAGACAATTAGAACATTTTGTAAGGGTTGAAAATTTATTGATAAAATATTGGATAGCATAAGAAAATAGTTGGAAACCTGTTATTTTGGTATACTTTTCTACTTTGAATCTATTTTCAAAATCCTTAGTCAATATATCTTTTATTTCTAGCACTTAGTTGATGAATATTGTTTCTCGTCCATCACATCTTTCATAAAACTAGTGTCCTACTAATTATAAGATGCTGGTCAACATGAACACTCAAAAATCAGCTATGTAAGATCAATTTAAATCTATACTTAAGATCAAGTAGATGTTTTAGTAGGTATCATAGTTGGTTCCCTTTAGAGATTTCACCTTTTGGGACCTTGGTTGTTTTTTAGGGCTAAATTAGGAATTATTTATATTAAAAATAATTATTCATTGGTGAGGTGACATTGAAAAACAAAATTAAGTTTTGAGCTATTATCTTCTAAACCCTTATCTTTTATATTTTTTTCATAGAAATAAGTAGTTTGGATTAGTTTAGGAATTCAAAATTATAACTCATTGGTTTAAGGTTTGTATTTTATGATTGCAAGTAAATTTATTTTTTGATTTTAACTTAAAAAGTGATAGTCAATTTAAATAAATATATTTAGTTAGTGCTTTTTTATACATAAACAAGAAGTTTGTATTCATTTTCAAAAAATATTACATGATTTTCAAGAGCAATTAGAAGCCGCAAAATTCTAGTTTCTAGGGATGTGCCAATCCAATTACAATTTTTGTTCCTAAACTACCTATGTAAGGCACTATATAGACTATATCAGACTATCAATGCTACATACAACCTGCCATGCACAAAGCCTAGAAGCTTTAATGTATACAATGCAAACCACAAAATGACAACCAACAAAAGCCCCCTTACATACTAGTGCCTACCTACATATATTTCCCTAATGACAAACCAAGAAGCTAGACAAAATTACCTACTTGCCCAAACAATTACACTTTCAAATCCTCCTACAAATATCTTACAAAATATTTGACCCACTCGAAATCATAAACAAGTTCCATATGCAACATTTTGTTTAAAAATTTTACACCCACCATTGCTCTATCATAGTGAATTTGCAGCTCCTCCTCTTTAATCCATAGAATAA
Source organism: Sequoiadendron giganteum (assembly GCA_007115665.2). Taxonomy (NCBI): domain Eukaryota; kingdom Viridiplantae; phylum Streptophyta; class Pinopsida; order Cupressales; family Cupressaceae; genus Sequoiadendron; species Sequoiadendron giganteum. The sequence continues at coordinate 546,042,764 of CM021101.1, forward strand.
TAAGGTAATACTCGACATTGGCCTCTAGCACCACCAATAGGCCCAGGTAGGCCTAAAATTTGATAGCCACCCCTATCTATCATATAAATTTTTTTGACAGTTTGATCATTTAAATGCCTTTCATTTGATGTTGTATGAAAATATAAATTGTCAAAAAAGTTTAGTTTATGAATTTTTTATTAAAAATATTCTATATTAAAGCATTTTTAGTGATTTTATTAATCGTACATATTAAATATGAAAAAATATTAAAATTTCTATTTTCAAAGTAATGCAAGTAATTTGGTTATTTTGAGAAATATATTATTATGTATCATATAAATTAATTAAGTATTTTTTATAGGAATCACAATTCTTAAAAATACCAATAAATAATAAAAATAAGTTCTCCAAGAACTATTTTTTAAATTATTTTTAAATTGAAATACAAAACTAATGATGCATTACATATAAAATAAACAAAAACAAATGTTATCAAAGGTGAACAACTCTTGTTGACTTTGTTTTCTTCCATACTTGATATACTTTACAAGCATGCAATATCTAAAATAGGTTATGGTGAATTATAAGCATAAAATAATAAATGGATAAATGAAAATTTATGATATACTAATGTTGTCTTACTCATGTATGCACAAGTGGATGCTCAAGCAATAAATTGCAAACCATTTGATTGATTGACTCAACTAAGAAGTGAATAAACAAGAAAACATAGGAAAGACACAAACTTGTTCAACACAATAAATTAAGGATTATTATATTAACCTGACATGTTTAAATACATCTATAGACAAAGAATACAGTCCAAAGATACATTCCAAGGAGAGGGACAAGAGACAATGCAAATAGTGTGCAAAGCTCATGGAGTAATAAAAAATAACAACCCTAATCTGAGAATTTTGATGCTACAATGTGGAGATTTTGGCAAAAGATATGGACAAGTTGAGAATTGGTATTCAACAGGAAATGAGTTGCTGATGTTTCTCCAAAGTTAAATCTATAAGTAGAAGAAAGTTAAATCTACAAAAAAATTGAAAGCTCATCAATTACCCGTAAAAGCACAAATGTTGTATCTTGAAAAAAATTGAAAATTATTATTATGTTATTAGTCATATAGATATACTATATATATTAATAAATCAAAAAATCTTAAATTTACTTTTACAATTAAAAATAAGTTTCTAAATTCATATTAAAAAAATCTTCTTAAAAATATTCTACAAGTTAAAAAAATATATATATTGTATTTTGAAAAGATTTTGAATTATTATATATTTTTATAATAAATATTATAAATCACATATTAATATAAAGAAATGTTAACTAAGCAAAAATGTCAAAATATTAAATTTATTGTTAAAAATATTTTAAAAATTAGAAAGAATTATATTCCCGCAATGTTATAAAATTGCACCCCTTGCAATTTCACATACATTCTTGCATCCGATTTAGTGATCACTCCCTTGGCATCCTACATAGGCTCATTTTAGCCCCTACATCAGCCATTTTCCTCTCAAGATGCTCAACACCCCTTTTCAGTAGCTACCCTTATGTGACAACTTTGCATTGAATTTTGTGTTTTTCCCATTAACATCGTTTTGTAGCGTGACGTGTCGAGACACTAACATGTTGCAAAAATGTTTGTATGCCATGTTAGTGTCCTGCAATGTTTCAATGTTCGAATGACCATTTTCATGCATGTTTGCCACTTGTCACCTAGTTTTGTCAGTGGTAATGGCTTGGGACACCCTAAAACGGCTCAGGAAGCTTCTTTTCCCTCCTATTCTCTCTTTTTAATTCATTCTTTCAATCTATTTGGGCCAGGGATAACTTTAAGAAACCCCCCCTCAGTGTAGGTGTAAAATCCCGGCGAATCCTGTATACTTCTCGATGAAAAATATTAATTTTATTGGTGATTTTTTTCATTTTTCGAGAAAAAAAAATAATCCCCATTGGCAAATCTTTTATAATCCCTGGAAGTCTATGGAAAATCATGGTGAATCACAATTTTTTTAAATCAAATAAAATATTTTTCATTGGCGAATAAACCCGTTTTTCAAACCAGAATTTTTTTTCCATTGGCGATTAAAACCTTTTTTCAAAGCAAAAAGTATATTTTCATTCGCGAATTAAAATGAATCTCAAAATAATAAAAAAATCCAATGACGAAATAAAAATCATATGGGTTGTTCGATGGACAACTGTAGTTGCATTTCGGAAGTAAATCTCTAAAGCACTAGACTTGTGATTTGAATCCTCCGGAATATCACTAGAACCGTTAGATTTTTAGAAATCAATGGTTGAGATTTTATTACCGTACAAATGGTTATAAATTTATGTTTCTCAGCGATTGGGTGACCTCGGCACTATGCACAAATTTTGAAGTGACAACTCATTTAATGAATTGTACGATGCCATTAAGGGATGTCTTCTCAAACATCAACTGGATAGATTTAACGTAATATTTTAAATCCTCTGAAAGGATAGATCTTAAATAAGGTATTAAGGAGTTTGGAGAAATGGATTTAGTAGCACATTGTCACTTCCTGTTGGTAAAGTTAAGTGAGCCTGCATACGAGGAAAGGTGGCAGCATTTTGAACTCCATACTGAGAGTTTCCTAAAAATGGTACTTCCAGCCGATATTAGGGTATGGGAAGATGAAATTGTTGCCTTCATGCAACCAAATTTGAATTGGCCTAAAGAAGATCAACTCGACATCATTTCCTAGCTACGTTCAGTGGCGTCAAAAGAGAAAACCAACTATGCCAAGTACAACAGGGTAATTTTTATTTTAGAAGAAGAAGAAGAACACGCTGAATTTCATAATTTTGTTATGTAAATGTAGTTGGAACTGTACAGAGTCCCGGAATCTCCAGTAGTTTAACAACATACATGAATCCTTTAGTGAATTATGAATTTGTGACACAGAATGATAAGGGGGCGTAGTTTCAACTTTTGAGTGCTTTTTGAATTTTGATTGTACAAGGTGTGGGGTAATAGGTCTATGAAACCACATTTTTGGCATTTGAGAGATAAAATAATATATTTCTAAATCTTTGTATTTATCAATGCTTCCTTTTAATTATAAATGAATTGTGTTTCTTCATGATAATTGTTTAATGTTTATTTGTTAGTGTTAGGTCAAATTCAGAATGCTTATTTTTTCATCTCTGAGACTTTGTGTTCAGATTAATTCATCACTTATTCACTATTTTCAATGCCTCAAATCTCGATGTTGTACATTTCATTTCATTTAAATTCTCAATCTTTTTGAAGAAAGTGTGGTTGGCACTTGGTAGCGGTAGTGGCAGCAATTAATGCCATATGTGATATGAACATCCGAAGCAATTTCTTGGACAACTCATAGCTTTAATGAAATAGGATTTGTAATGATTTCATATCGTTTGAATGAGTGATTTTGATAGCTTGTTAGCTTGAGGTAGAGTTCAAGTTGGCACGTAGCAAGACGTTAATCAAATTAGAAATTTTAATTATATAGGTTGGTAGCGGCACTGGTGGCCCATAAATAGGGATAGTGATTCAGTGATTAGTAGATAGTGCCATAAGGGTTTTTATTTTCTAGGGTTAATAAGGATTCACGAAGAAGATGATGCAGTATTGGGGATACTATAAATTCTCTTACCTACAATTATGTAGTTATAGAGTAATCAGTAAAAGACGATTTTCCTTCAATTTCAGAATGGGTGGAATTGGAAAGAAGTTGATTTGGTTAACCTGAATTTTCAGATGGGTTTTGAACCAGGATGAGGAGCTCTGATGGAGATAAGTGCTATCCAAATTCATAGAGGTTGCAGGTAAAAGATGGGAGTAGATTTGTTTCTCCTTTTGTATTCTAACAACTCCCATTTCCCCAGCATGGTTGGCCAAGCAAGCTCCATGCATTTATTTTCAAAGAGACATTTGTTTTTCATCTTCTATATGACTCTGGTTCTTGAAGGGGATAAGTACATTTTGTATCTTCACGGCTCCCATTTCCCCAGGACTGATTGGAACCCCCTTTGCCTAGCATGGTTGGAAAATCCACCAGCAGAAGCTTGGAATCAGGAATTTATTTTTAGAGCCACATTTATTTTTAGAGATAGATGTGTAGTAAGTTTTTAGCAACAAAGCTTGGAAATTGGAATCAATTTGTAATCCATTGTAACGAGCAACAACTTGGAATAAATTATATAATTTTGTCTATGTAAAGTACTAAAGTGACACACTGACATATGTTATTTATACAAAACAGGAGCTACAGTGCTACTCGTCTGTAAAAAGATATGTAATAATGTGACATTGAAATTCAGTTGCAATAAAATAAATGGTTGTGTTGTGCTATTCTTGAATCTTGATTATTCATTTATGTTTAAGAGTAAAGAGTTGTTTTCTGAGTTCAGAACTTCAGTGTCACTATCTATTAATAACTTAATATATTCAAATCAATTTTTTTTCTTTTGAGAAATTAAGTAATATACTCTATGCAATATGCACTTGAGAATTCATGGTTATATCGGGCCATCGGGGGAATGCAATCATTCGTTCCACCAATGTTTATGTGTTACAATGATGTGCTTACTTTTGTTGATTTTATTGGTATATCGAGGACTGGGAGCGCACCTTATGAGTTATGAGTCTTCGCCTTTGGGCCATCGGCGGGGTTATGATGGGGGTTCCACCAATAAAGCATTGTTAGGCCGATGCCTATGGTATTGACTTTAAAACACATGTGTCATGTTAATTTTTTTAAGTTAATATCATAAATTAGTAAATTACTCAAGTTTCAAGTTCAACCATTGGATGAACATTTGATGTATGGTTGTAGTTACATTCTGTAATGAAATGAACAGAGCGATGGGCTTCCCAACTTAAACCTCTGGAATCACCCTATAACTGTTAGATTTAGAAAGATCAATGGTTAAAATTAAGAATTTCCAACTTGTAGAGTCTAGACCTAAGATGTGTCATTCACTTTAATGTTCCAATTTTGAGAAACAAAGCATTTAAAGCACTTTGTAGTTTGTACTGCTAAGTGTCAACTGTCAAGTGATTAGTGTTTATTTTTAAACTTTAAAGTTAATATTATGAGTTATGAGTCTTCGCCTTCGGGCCATCGGCGGGGCTATGATGGGGTTCCACCGATAAAGCATTGTTAGGCCGATGCCTATGGTATTGAATTTAAAACACATGTGCCATGTTATTTTTTTTAAGTTAATATCATAAATTAGTAAATTACTCAAGTTTCAAGTTCAACCATTGGATGAACATTTGATGTATGGTTGTAGTTACATTCCGTAATGAAATGAACAGAGCAATGGGCTTCCCAACTTAAACCTTTGGAATTACCCTTTATCCGTTAGATTCAGAAAGATCAACGATTAATATTATGAGAATAGAAAACAATCAATATGAAAATTTTATGACGGTTTGGTCATTTAAATGCCTATCAAAAAAATTGTTTAATTTATGAATTTTTATATAAAATCTTTTATAAATGGATTATCTTGAAAAATTAGAAAACAATCATAATTATTAGTGATAAATATAAAAATCTACTGTTATAATTAACAATTAACAAAAATTTCTAAAATCATATTAAAAATAAATCTTGTTAAATATATTCTAAAATTTAAAAATAATTATGTTTTATTTTGAAAAGATTCTAAATTAATATATATTTTTATAATAATATTATAAATCATATATATTAATATAAAAAATGATAACTATTATGAAAAAGTCAAAAGTTTCTAAATTCATATTAAAATATTCAAAAAAGTTATATTCTATTTTCTTTTTATAATAAAAATTATAAAATGATATATATTATAAATTAAAATACTATATAATAATTTTTTACGGTTTAATAAAAATATAGCAAGTCAAACTATATGGTCTAATAAATTTTATAGCTATAATATATGGTCTAAAATTGAAAAAATGGTCAAATATTTAATAGACCATCAAATTCTATAATGACATGCACAGAGCTATGGGCTTCCCAACTTAAACCTCTGGAATCACCCTATAACCATTAGATTTAAAAAGATCAACGGTGAAGAATTTGCAACTTGTAGACCTAAGACGTGTCATTCACTTTAATGTTCCAATTTCAAGAAACAAAGCATTTAAAGCACTTTATACAGCTAAGTGTCAACTGTCAAGTGATTAATGTTTATTTTAAAAGTTAATATCATTAACTACTCGAGGTTTCAACCGTTGGATGAACATTTGATGTATGGTTGTAGTTGCATTCCGTAATGACATGCACAGAGCGATGGGCTTCCCAACTTAAACCTCTGGAATCACCCTATAACCGTTAGATTTAAAAAGATCAACAGTGAAGAATTTGCAACTTGTAGTCTTCTAGACCTAACTCCTAAGACGTGCCATTCACTTTTACGTTCCAATTAAGAGAAAAAAAACATTTAAACTACTTTGCACTTTGAAATTATACAGTGATTTTTAAAGTCTTCAATCTTCAGATTGCTCATTGTAGTGCACCACCCTATTTTGGATTCCACAGTTCCACTTCCAACAACGCCATTCCAGTTTTCAAGTGTCGGGACTCATAATCTGGGTAAGTGAAAGAATTCCTGCAGCTACATTTCAACTTTCATCGTTTGACATTTCTTAAAATGTTATTTTGTCAAAGTTTGAAGTTTGGTTTTAGACTTTAGAGACTCAAGAATTCATTAAAATTAAGGAGGACTAATAGGTATTACTTATTAGGGAATTCAAATTACAAAACTTCACATTTGTACAAGCATGTCTACCACCAGTACCACTACAACAATGTCCGATAAAAAAATGCATTATGCAGAATTGCTTAAAACCCCAGGTTTCACCGATGGGTACCATGATATTTTTGATCCAGAAATCTATGGTAGGCATACCTCAGAACTTAGATTTTTATCTCAGAATAAGGCTGCAAAGAAAACAAAAGTTGATAGTATCAGTGCACCGTGGGTAACTGGATTAGGGCATATGATGTTACATGAAGTTTTCCCTTGCCCAGAATTTATCATGGTCTGTGCCAAAAATTATGATGATAAGAAAAGAGCAATTGTTAATAAAGATAACCAAGAAGAATTGTTATCCATTAATACAAAGGAACTTGGAAAAGTGTTGGGGTTTACAACCGAAGAATTTGGAAACCACCACATTGACCTAGAAAATCTTGCTAGTGATTATGAAGCAGTGGAAGAAAGGCTAAAAAATGATTTCTTAAATAAAATAGTTAAGGATAGAAACAAATTGAAAGGTGATCATAAGCCTCCTTATAATTTGGATATTTTTAAACCATGGGTTCAGGATACTATTTCCATGCTAGCATTTTGCCTCGGTCTGGATAGCAATTTGGAAGTGGGTGCAAGCCTCCTTGAAATGGTATATAATATCCATTATACTAAAGAACATGACAAATATAATTATACACAACACATTGTAGAATCCATGCATAAACAATTTTTAATGATTAAAGCAGGTTCCACGAAGAAATTTAGGTTCACAACCTACTTGTGCTATTTTTTTCTATTCAAATTTAGAGGAATGTTTCAGACCAACAAGCTTCAGATTCAGCCCTATAGTAATGCAGAGGAAAAAAAAATGGCTCTAGTATATGAATGGACCAATGAGATAAGGATGCATGATTCTCGAAGGAACTACAGTCATTTTGTAGACTAATTTTTGGCTCCATTGCATCAAGTAATTACAAATAATCCAATGCCTAGATTGCCTATGTCATGTAGAAACTACATGCAACTAGGAAAAGAAATACAATTGGCTGATTGGTACTTAATGGAAGAGTATACTGTGCTAAGATTTTATGGATCGAAAGTACAGCCATACAAACTTGCAATACATGTGACAGAAAGGGTTTTTGCATTGGAATATGTAAGGCAAATGCAGAGTGCTGATGAACTACACTTTCTTAGTCAGCAAAAGAAGACCTTATTTCCTTCTTTACCTTTTTCATGTGGAGGGTTCACATTTGAGAGAAAAGCATTTAGTGTGGCACATAATCTTTTGAATTTTTTTGACTTTGATCCTATTTGTCACTGGCAGTATGATCCATGTGACATCATTAAATCAATGATTGTGGCCAATAGGAATGCTGCAAATAGAATTCAACATCAAAGTAAACCCTTGCTTGAAAACTTTAGAAACAAGGATTCTTGGGATGAGGTCGAAATAGCAATGGAGAAAAGTGGTATTGAGAATGGTATTTCTTTTGAACAATTGTCAGCAAAAATTATGGCATTGCACCAAAAGACAATCAGGACATACAAATTTTTTTATGTAAAAAGTGATAAACCATCAGTAGAGTAAAAATTCCAGGTTCTCTAGAGATGGAACTTATAGATAAAAAATGGTCACGATCAAAAATTACTGCCTTTTGGTCTATGAGGAAGGACCTAGGTGATCCAAGAGCTCTTGAAGAGTATGATAATAATGAAGAAGATGAAGAATTTAGCAAAATGTGGAATATAGAGCATGGGCATCTTGATGGATGTGATGAATCTGATGATGATATTGATATGGAAGAAGAAGAACAAAGCCATGCCAATTACCAACCTGGTTTAAGTGAGGCCGCAAAAGCAGAATATGCTTCAACATATACTTTAGGAGCAGCCATAATTGAAAAAAATGATTATGAAGGTGGTCCTTTGGGGTCCAAAGGACAAGGCAGAGGCCTTTGGACAATAGAAAGTGTTGAGCATAGAAAAACAGTTGATAAATCTGGCCTTGGGCTTGGAGGTGAAAAAGTAGACCAAGGGGATACAAGACAAAATCAATTTGTTAGAGCTTCTAGTCCTCATCCTCATGGTTAGATACAATCACAACTAGGACATGCCCTTGGTGGACAGCTTAGTGCAACTGGGAGTGCCATTGGTGGTGATGTTATCGGTAGTAGTACTAGTAGTGGTCAACATGTGCAACAATGACAAATTACACACAATACTAAGAGGAAAACAAAAAAGAATACCACAGAAACACCAGGTGATCAAGGCAATCAAAATAGGCAAAGGATTTTGATAGGTCAAAGTCACACTATCAGTGGATCCACCAATACCACAAAGGATTTATTTCCATAAACTCCCACAAATCAAGTTAGTGTGGGTGTGACATCATTAGCAACTGCAAGTACTCCTATTCCTTTTCCATTCAAGAATTCCATTGTTCCTGCCTCCCTAGGTTATAATTTCATTGAAGAGTTTAAAAAGAAATCAGACTTGATTAAAAAAGAAAAGAAGCAACTGATGGAGAGTGCATTTGTTGTAACTTCAGAGACTGCAACAACCATGGTATTACCCACATTTGACACAAATAAAGAAATTGTGGAGTACATAATTGTTGTTCCCACAGTTCAAAACAAACCAACAAATCAAATGGATCGATCTGAATACCAGGTAACCAATTTTCAATTGGATTTTTTTGGCCTGAAAAATACTAACAAAATTAATGTATCAAAGAAGAATAATGAATTGGTGTACACATCATTGCTAAATCAAGATAGAGAGAAGAAAAGGTTGCAAACCTAAATAGAAAAGTTACAGGCAGACCTAGCAAGTGAGAAAGCAAAGAGGGAAGTAGCAGATAACAAGAGCAATGAATTAGAAAAAAGAATAATAAAATCTACCTCTACATCAGCAAGAAATGAGGATAAATCAAATGAGAGAGAAGTGAATGACCTGAAGTGAAGGCTAGATGAGAGCAACAAGAAATATGATGAGGAAAAATCCACTTTAGAAAAATTAAGACTAAACATTGCGAATGGAAATGCATAGTGGGAAAAAAGTTTGGAGAAACAGAGAAAAACAAATGAAAGATTGGAGATAGAGCTAGCGGAAGCAAAAGAAGAAATTAAGTCCTCTCAAAATAAGTTATCTGCATTTTGTAGAGATACAGTGAGGCATGTGAAACAAAAGATATGGGATGAAATAATGCAGAGGTTTGATCATTTGTGTGACATGTTTCAATTGATTAATGCTACCAGACAACATTATAAGAAGCTCAACAAATATTTAGTGAACAACAAAAAGGTGTTGGAATTAGAGAAATCTACAAATGAAGTTCTACAAACAGTCTACAAAGCCAGTGACAATGATCTGAAATCAAAAGGGATTGCTAATTGGATTGAAACCTCAATGAAGTTGTCATCTATCATTGAAAAGTGTTCGAGAATATCTGGAACAAAGGAATATTTGCATTTGGTTACAAACAAGATGAAGGTGGTGGATGAAAAGGTAAGGAACTTCATAGAGCTTGGTTTTCAAGAGCCTTTTGACACGAATGAGTGATTCATTGGAAAGGATGCTTTCAGAAAGAAGATGGAAGGTGCAAGGAAGATTGATTTGGACCAGTTTCCTCAGAACAAAGATGTGAACTATTTGGATTCCATCAGAACACGGATAACCTTGAATGCAAATTGACTAAATAATTCAAGACAGGTTCCATTTCCAATTACAATCAAGAAATGTTAACAAAACTTCAAGTCAAACAACATCAGTTAGAGAAAATGGCAATTCCACCACTTGAAGAGTGGAAGTTGCTAGAAAAGTTGATACAATGACTTGATTTATTATTTTCAATCTTTGTTAATATGAGTTTCCAAGTTCCAACTCAGCTCTGTGTAGACTTTTCTTTGGGCATTGGCAAGACTTTGCATTGCCAATGCCAATATGTACTCCTTCATGTGAAATTCAATTAAAAAGCTCAAATTCAGACTTCAGTAATGTGATGATGTTCAATTATCTGGATTCTGTATTATTTATTTTATCATTTGAACTAGTGATGAACTGTTAGCTCATTATATTTACTTCTTGGTAGAGCTTCCATTTCCAGGTTATGGATGTTGAACTGTTACCCCATTATATTTACTTCTTGGTAGAGCTAAAGCTTACAAGTTATGGATGTTGAACTGTTAGCTTCTGTTATGTTTTGACTAAAAATCCTGATCAGTATCCACAAACTTACACCTCACCCACATCCCACATACTGCAAAAATACACTACATTTGATTTTATGATTAGCACAAATTGCAGGGATTTGTGTGACAAGATCCATTTTGTGGCCCACATTACTACTTGATCAATGATCATGTCCATAAATAAATCTAAAACCCCATGGTCACAACCCCTATTCCTAAAGAATTCAAATTCAATGTACTGACAAATTGAATAACATAAACATCCACTTTGGAAACAGCTAAATAAGTTAATAACTTATAAGCATATGAATCCACAACAGTTGAACACTCGAAAGAAAATCAGTAAATATGTGTAACCTTCTCCATTGTATTGATCTTCAAAGTTCAAATGATATGCATTATAAAAATAGTTTATGATATGAGATCGATGGGCGAATTGGTGCAATCTATTATCTATCTTCTTACTATTTTCTACTCTAAAATCTAATTAAAAATGATGTGATGATCCATTTATCTACTATTGGGGTCTTGATCTCTCTTATATATGAGAGGCAACAAGCTGCAAACCCCTTGCAAAAATTCATGATGTTTTGACAACTAAACATAACTCAAATTATAAATAAAACAATGTCACAGGTGAATGCACCGATCCGTTAATCTCCAAGTAGAAGCCCATGACCACTGACCACCTAAGATCTATTCAAGGCTTCTACTCCATGATATGGTGCTCATCATGCTGTCGACTGGCGTTCTTCCTCTGAATCTGATGGTTGTCCCGTTGGATCTGATTCTAACAAATCTACAGTTTGGCTAATAAACATATTGACTACAGAGAGGTGATGGATGAACTCCTATTCAACATAGGTGTCCATGTTAGAGATCGCCTTTTTCATATCATATTCCAAAGACATTATTTTTTTGAGTTGCTTATGACTATTTTGTAAAACCATATCCTCATCATTTATTTCTTGCAATGCATCAATCAAAAGCCCATCAAGCTCTTCCTTCCAATCATCATACTCTCGCAGGTTTGTAATGCCAAAATGAAGTGTCAGGAGTGGGACTGAATCAAATCAATCAAAATCTTTCCTAAGCCTGTTATGATATCCGTTATGTGATTCTACCAACTTGTTATATGTCAGCAATATTTGTCCTTCCATAGCATTCTTATCTACGAGCTCCTTTTTTTTCTCCATCATTCTAGGCTGCAATCGTTGATTCTCCACCAATGCAATGCATGTTTGATTGAATACTTCCCAATATTCAATAGCACATTTCATCATTTTATTGAACCTTTCTTTTATCATTTCAGATACAGTGTTATATTTGATGGTTTTCACTTCTTTCTCCAATTCTTTGCATTTCCCTTGGGATTTCAGATGGCAATTCTTCCAGTAGGCTGCATTAGCCAATGCATCAAGCACTCTCTTATCTTTTTCAAGCCATGGGGAGTACAAATCTGATGTGGAGGAGGAAGATGTTTTTTCTCGCTGATTTGCTAGCTCCTTCTTCAGTTTGTCATTTTCCTTAATCAGTTTATTGATCTATGCTTTGGTAAATTTTGCCACATTTATGTTCAATTTTGTTGTCTCCATAGGGTTGGTATCCACTACTCGTTGAACTAAGAGATGACCAAACACTTGGTTTGGATTAATAATTATAACATGTCTTTTATCGTGGGGATACAGTGACCAAATAAGCAAGGTGGCTTCATCTGGATTGTACCCAGATCCTGAATACATTTTTTCACTTGCTTCTTCTGTTAAGTTCATTGTCATATCCCCTCTTTTTTTGAAGCTATCAAATACAATTGAAGAGCTAATATCTCACCCTGGCAAGAGCAACACTCTAGCTTCTTGAAGCAATTCCCTACCTCTTTCAGGAGTGATGGACTCCATTTCCTTTTCTACCCCCCTTTTCAATTCCTCTAGAGCGGTTCCCTCATGTTCAGGACTGATATCCTGTATCTGTTGTCTCATTTTTCTACCTTTATATTCATAAACAAATGATTTAAATTCAGAAGATTTAACAAAATCACAATCAGAAATAAACTATTGTCCAGCCATGACCCTCACATCATTAGATAGTTCATTTGATGCCTCAAATCTTACAATATTCTACTCTTGAGGGGGATAGTACTGTGCAATCACAGGATCACTAATTTGTTTGACCTGCTCACCCTCTAAATCACTCTACTCTTCTTCACTTATATCAGTATCTATAGAAAAACATACTCGAGGAGTAGGCTGTGAAGGTATGTAATCCAAGGGCTCTATGTCTTCAGCTTGTACTCCTGAATAGGTTGCATGAGGTGCATCAAAAACAACTGGGGGAACATCCTTTACCAGTTCATTGACATGAGTGATGAGTTGCTCAATTCTTGTTAAAGAATCCTATATCTCACCAAATGCCTTTGAATAAGATGGGACATTTTTCCTCTTCCATTCCTCTGCAAGCATAATCTTGTTATACACGACCATTCTTTCCTTGGTGGAAGCCTCATCATGGTTTCTTATGACATCTTCAATTGAGAACAAATGTTCATAACCTAATAGCCCCTGCAATAATCTCGCCTTGTGAATAAACCCTTCTGCATCAAAGTGTTTCCTTACATCACCTAGAGGTAGGTTGTACTATGCTAATTTACCATCAATTTCTCCATATCCTTCATTGGCAACCACTGTAAAGTCTCCAAAACATAAGGTGATGGGCATAATTGATTGTTTGCTATGTCCTTTGAGGTGTTTGGAATCAGATTTTGCCAATTGCCTCACAATTTCTAAAAAAGCAATTCAATTAGGAACTACTCATGGCATCAAGTGTGGAGCCCCTTCGAACTCATAAACCCTTATCACTGTACAATCAGGGAAAGCATACCAGTCTCCCCAGTTATGATTCACTTTATTTCTCCGATCATTTTCCTTTGGTCTTAGAAATCTTTGTACTTATGGGGATAGGTTATAGTTGCATGGATACCCCAGCAACTTCATCAATGGTTTTACAAAAAATTCTTCAAAATAAAGGTAATGAGACCTACCAAATCGGTTGTCCCACAATGAAGTCCACATTTGTACAGGTTTAAAATCTCCATTTTCATCTATATCTTTTATCCTTAATTCTTCACTCCAGACCCCTCTGACTTGTCCCTCGTACAATAGCAAATGCATAAGCAAAGAATAGTGTTCAAAATTAATATTATCACTATTATTTTTAATCTTTTCAAGCCCTCGATGTAGGGCATTGGCCAAGTAGCTAGCATAATCAAATGGCCTGGCATCCTTGCTTTGTATGTATGTAGCTAAGACCATTGGGGAAATCGACATGAGAGGTGGCACCTCTACTCCCAAAACCTGACCAGCTAAATAATAGGTGTATCGGAAATACTCTTCAAACAAATCTTCATGGAAAGGAGGGTTTTCACTGCTAGAGAACCTCCTGAGTTGGCCTCCTTCATCCTTGGGCCTATGCAAAGGTAATTTCCATCTTTTATACCTGGTATCCATGTGGTGATACTCTGTCAAGAGATCTTTGAGCGTGAATGATAAATTCAGTGAACACTCTAACTGAAAGACATTAGAAATGAGATCCCTAGAAATAACAAGCATGTCACCCCTGCCATGTGACTGAATAGTTATTTTCTTGGGGTCATATCTGATAGCAAGAGCTTTAATTAGCTCTGCGTTCACAAACACATTGGGCACCACAAGTCTTCCGAGGTTCAACCTCCATGGATTGCAGACTGGTTGGAACCTAAATTGTTTTCTGTAATGGTACATGAAGAGGTCGTACCCTCGTTGCGGTGTCCAAATATCCCCTAAGCCCTTATGTTTGTCCCATAATTGATCCATGGAAGGATTCATTTGAGCACTCCTCTTGGGTCTCAGCCCCGACCCAGGACAATGATCTATTAGGTCTTCATTTAGGAGTCACTTAGGCTTTTCAATTTTCTATTTTTTAGCTTTAGGTTTGTCTGTACTCTCTTCCATTATTTAAATCTCAAGCTTTTGAGTAAAATAGCTTCTCAGCTGGGTCTGAAAGTGAAGTACTTACGTGAGTCTCGCCGAGTCGCCTCCACAGTCCACTAGTCTTTTCTGCGTCAGAACTCCAAGTTTTTGCCTTTCTGCTTTTGCCCTAAGCGAAATCTTCCAGGATTTTGTAACTATGCGATCAACTTGTGATATAATTCACTTCAATTCTGGTTCATAAATGCACCATAGCACGATGCCATGGGATGTCACATCAGTCATTCACCGATAGCCACCCTCTCCACCGATGGACACCTATCCTTCGTTCTATCGGTGGGATGCCAGATAATGTTTCCCCGATGCACCATAGTTCCCCCGATATACTTTATGCATTCGATAATTCATGCTCATGGCCATGGGCCATGGTTACAATTCATGGTTAATTTTGTTGACAACTTGACTCTATCGGTATATCGGGAGAGCACCTTAGGAGTCAGCCCAATAGAGTATTGTTACACCGATACTAGGTTGTAAGCTATTTTTATCGGGCCATCAGCAGAATTGCGATGGGGTTCCACCGATGAAGCATTGTTAGGCCGATGGTATTGAATTTTGTTAGGAATGGGGGAAGGACTATGTCACTACGGAATTTCAAATTTTGTTTAATTACGTTGAAAGCGTTTTATAGTGAAAGCAACAAAGGAATATTCGTAAACTGTTTGAAGCTTCATTGAAAATGACAGGGAAGTGGAAGTATGTGCTGCTTAAAAATAACAAGCACATAAATTTTTTTTTTTTCTATTTTTCAAAATTTTTTAAATTAAAAGCTTCCCAATAAATAGTTGTTAATTTAAATACTTTTGGATTAAAATTACAAACTAAGATATGTATGCTTAAATAGTTATATATATATATTATTAATTAATATATATATAAATAGTAGAAATAGCTTTTTATATATATTATTAGTTTTTCATATATTTTATTAATTAATATTATAATAAACAATGTTAAGTATTGATAACTTTCAGCATTCTTTATATATATTATTAATTAATATATGTATACTAGTATTTATGGATGCAATGTGAAAGTAGGCTATAATATGGATCTTGTCAAACAAATTTCTACAATTTGCATTCTTCATAAAATCAAAGTGTGGTATATTTTTGTGATTATTGATAAAATAAGATAATTCATGACAATGGTCATAAATTATAATTCATGGTTACTTTTGTTGACAACTTGACTCTATCGGTATATCGGGAGAGCACCTTAGGAGTCAACCCGATAGAGTATTGTTACACTGATACTAGGTTATGAGCTATTTTTATCGGGCCATCGGTGGGATTGTGATGGGGGTTCCGTCGATGAAGCATTGTTAGGCCGATGCCCGATGGTATTGAATCTTATATAATTTATAAAATATCATCAACTACGTTACTACAGTTTGACTTTGGCATATGTATTATGATTCATGAAGTGCAATATAATATAAAATATCATGGAGACTTGGACTGCAATATAAAATAAAATATTCTAAACTTGAAGTGCAATGATACACAATTTATTTGAATACAATATATAAAATCATCAACTACAGTTTGGAATATGATTCAAGTTGACATGCAGTGCTTGAGTGCAATATAAAATAAGATATCATGAAGTGCAATGATTCACAATTTCAATGTGTATTGAATACAATATAAAATATCATCAGACATCAACTATAGTTTGGACTTTCGAACAATGGAAACTGATTCATGAAGTGTAGAAAAAATACTTAAAACCTGCTAATTATCTCCCATTTCCCAGACGGAGTTAGGGTCCTAAAACCGAGCTTCATCTTCAGATAAAGTAAAAGAGTCATATTGATTTTGAGACTGCTCTGCAGTTGCTTCGGCCTGTGTCTCAAATTCAACATTCATTGTTTGATTTGTGTCAATTTCAATATCATTGTCATCTATCCCAGGCCCAGTCCCACTGCCACTACCACTAGTACCAGCGGCTGTTGGAATTGGAGAGCCTGTGTTGCACAACCCGGTCCCTCTTCTTTCACATGTGGACCTCCAGATTGTGAGTGCCCTTTCAAAAGGAAATTTTTTGACATTATACGCAGTTCCTTTCATCCTCAAGAAATTTTCCAAATTCTTGTCCAATTTGTTTCTTAACTTTGATTTCAAAAACCCCAATGTACTGAAAACTCTCTCATCCTCCACCGACCCCAATATTATTGTTTGACATAAATCAAGAAGTTTGAAATATTTGGACATCAAACCACGCAATATTCCACTCTGAACTAAGCTTGTCCAAACCTTTTTTATTGATCTTGATTCAAAGGCCTTCTCCTTGCCCATGGATTTATACTGCTCCCTCATAGTTGTTGCAAAAATCCGAGATTGCTTTCTAAGCTTATTTTCATCTAAAATTCCTTCTATTATTTGTTCATTGTATGTGACCTTTTCTGAAAACTGTTCGATCAAGATTTTTACTTGATCATGAAAATATTTTGGGTTATCTCGGTTTACCCAAAATTGAGGATACACAATACCCATGGCTTCAAGTATTTCATGTCGAGGGAATCTTTCACGAATCTCTAAGTTAAGAGATTTTGCAATTTCCTTCAAATTATCACTAACAAATTTAACAATGCCGTTAAAATCTTCCTCGTTAACAGGTACTTCTTTTCTAGAGCGCCTGCTAATGCCTGTCTTACAATGGTACATTGGTATCTCATGTCCACGTACACAAATACATAAGTTCCCACTTGCATTAAACTGTAAATAATTATCAAGATTATTCAAATTAGTAATTTTTCACCACATCAAATAATTTGCGCCTTCTTATGTTAGATCTAGATATAGATGATCGAGGGCCAAGCATGTAAGTTTACGTAGATTGGCATATTCATAAATATACATAGTTCTATCTTGGGCTTTCTTCACAAGATTGTTCATCTCATCCAGCATGGGGAGAAGACTAGCTAAAGTCAAGAGTGTCTCTATATCGCTTAACCTATGTAAGAGGTCAGGAGCTTTGTCTACTATGATGCGATGCTCGTACATCACTGCAATCAAGGATTGATATTCTGAAAGAACTCGTTGCATTGGTCCATGCAGGGAGATCCATCTGCTATCGACATCCTTGAGAAGCTTGTTTCGAGGTGTTATTCCCTCAGAAAAATGTTGAAATTCAAGGAAACGTTTGAGACTTTGGCAGAAGTATGTGTAGATCTCGTGAACTAGATTTTCAACTTTTGATATTGTAGGAAACTTGCTTACAATTTTGAATGCTAAATTCATTCAGTGGGCCATGTAGTGAATGCCATGCATGTATGGTGCACAAGTAGTTTGTAACTTTGTGTAGAGACCACTCCTTTGACCTTGCATCACTGCAGCTCCATCAGCTCCTACACACACCAACTTTTTGGCAATTGTCAACTCATCCATACCTACAAATTCATTCAAAGATTTCTTGACTAGTTCAAATAGATTTTGCGATGTTGAACTGTCCTTCATTTTATGAACACAAAGAAGATGAGCTTGGTGAACATGTTGTTCTATAGTATATGAATGCATACAAACCCAAGAAGTATTTTCTACCATAGTAACTTCATCTAAAGATAATGCAATGAAAATTGACTCTTTTAATTTCTCCTTTGAATCTTGCTTTTCCACTGCAGCAAGACAGTTCGCCCATTCCCATCCAGCATTTACTGACCAATGTGAGAAGGGAAAGTGGGGAACACTCAAATAAGATAATAAATCAAAATATTTTGGGTAGTCTATCATAGGACGCCCCTTGGATAAAATATGAAAAACAACACTCATTTGAATAGTTTTTGACAGATTTGCTGCTACCATGGCTTTTCCAAAATGAGCCTAAAGTGTACCTTCACATTTTTTAATCTTTGAAATTCTATGGTTATGCTCTCCATAATCTATGGCATACTTAACATGAAGACATACTTCCTTTGATTTCCATCGTACGACTGATTGTTCCTTTCCGTCTATGATTTGTTTTTTTGTAAACTTTGCCGATATGCTTTTCTATAGTATCAAGCTTTAGTTGCATCATCTTATCTCTTCCACATTTCCAACTACAAATCTTACATCTGACCTCTGTTGCCCTTTCAATATCATTTTTGTTTGATACTCCCACTGGTTCAAGGAATGGGTACTTCGACAACCAACCAATTTGAAAATTCATTGTCATTTCCAACTCATGCCCCAATTTTGCTTTGCCTTTTCTTTTCTTGCTACCAACATCATCCTCATCCAAGTTGATTATCTCATTCTAGCTATCTAGGGTATCCCTTGGAATATCTTCTGTGGTATTTCCATCCTCATTTAATACATTTTGATTTAACACAACGACAATCTCACCTTGACCTTCCTGTGGCGGAAGAGTTGATGATGTATCTCCATCTTCAATAATATTTGGTGGAAGAGTTGATGGTGTAGCTCCACCTTCATCTAATGGATTAGAAGCTTTGCCAATTCCAAAGTAAGACTGTGTGGTACCTCCCCATTTTGGGCATTTTGATGGCCTCCCAATCTCTTCATTACCTACCTACTCAGGAGTCTTACCCTTGTTGCTCGACATATTGATCTCACTTCGAATAAAAGTTGGAAAAAAATGTCTTCTTGTTTAAGAAGGACAGACCGGCAAAGAATATAGATCCCATTCCCTACTTAAAAATATGTTTAAGACTGAAGCAAGAATGGAAAATAGATAAAGAAATCTTATTATTATAACTAATAGTCTAATAACTAATAACAGTATGAAGAAATGATCACTCACCTTTGAGTCTACATTTTCAGCTTTCACTGACTTCTAAATTGAGAAGTAGAAGCTCAGAACCGAACAAAATGTGTAAGAACAAATAACAGTTTCAATTGTATTTATATCAATCCATATTTGGCGAATTTCGTGGGATTTTGAAATGGTATGTTAAAAATTTGGTGAATCCTGCCTGCTTATACAATGATACCTTGAAATTTTCAAGGCGAAATAGGTCCTCATAAGCAACTATTTATAAATTTTAATTGGCAAAATGGGTCTTCACAAGTAACTATTTGTAAATTTTAATTGGTGAAATGGGTCTTCATATAATGTTGTTTTATTAGTATTGGTGAATATGTAGGTGACTTTGACATGCTCCCTGGGATTCCAGGTGAAAATATTGATTGGTGCATTGGAAACGCGTAGTCTGTTATGGCAAATTTATTGCCTAAACATGCCTCATAAAAATAAACTGCTGGTGAATGGACATGCATTGGACCGATAGTCCATGAATTCCTGGCGATTTGAACACCCTGGTGATTTGGGCTCTCCTTTTCTTTCTCACTCTCTATTGCTTACACAACTCCATACAACTTTCTATAGCAGCATTATCCTATCCTTGCAATACTCTTTGCAGTGTTGTTGGCTCTTGTAGCTCCATCTCCCTTATGTCATGCTTGTGAGCATCTTAGGATTCCACATTTCCTATCTATTGCATATTTACTTTGTGATATGGGTTCTCCTCCTCAAGCGGGGATTGCTTTTATCATCTATTCTATGATACATGTTCTCCTCCTCGAGTGGGGATTGCTTTTATCACCTCTTTTGTGATAAAAGGTTCTCCTCCTTGATTAGGAATTGCTTTTATCACTCATACTTGGTGGTGCGGGTTCTACTCCTAAAGCAGGTTTTTCTTTCATTACATGCTTCATCTATTTTGATTAATTTCCCTCTATCTATTTGGCTATCTGTGGATGTGGGAACACCAAAATGGGGGTTTGACTGAGGAAAATACCTATATAGCCCCAACACTTTCTCCAGATACCACACATGCAAGGTATTGAATACATTCACATGCTAGAGGCTTCATTACTTAGCTGGTTGTAAGCATCTTCTTTCTACTCTTTATCTTCATCATTTACTTTATTTAAGTTTTATCGTATTCTATCATCTTCCCACATTTTGGAAGTTCTCAAAAAATAGAGTAGAATTATTCACTTTTTTATTTTCTATGATAAACTTGCTTTGTGGTCCGTACGAGATGCCAACAAGCCTCGGGGACACTAGCGCGCTAGCGTGTCACACTATCGTTCATTTTTTGCGTTGCCATCCTTTGGCCGAGAACTTGTCAATTTGTCCAAGAAATCTCTGTGACCTATTTTTTCTAATTCTAGAACTCTCGTTTTTGTTCCTTGAGGTAGTTTAGGGTAGTTCACCTTGTGAGGCTCTCTGAGTGAAGAAAAATCGTGAGTAGTGAATCCCCCTTCTCTCAAATTTCATCATTGAAAAAATTCTAAACTAATTGATGTTTTTATAATAAATTTTATATATATATTAAATTTTTATAGTCTAATAATAATTTAAAGTGTCATATATATAGTTATATAAAAATATAGCAAGTTAATTTATATGGTCTAATATATTTTACAATTGTAATATATGGTCTAAAATGCAAAAAATGACCAAATAAACCATCAAATTCCAGACTTGACCC
Source organism: Sequoiadendron giganteum (assembly GCA_007115665.2). Classification (NCBI taxonomy): domain Eukaryota; kingdom Viridiplantae; phylum Streptophyta; class Pinopsida; order Cupressales; family Cupressaceae; genus Sequoiadendron; species Sequoiadendron giganteum. Next base: position 546,064,162 of record CM021101.1, read on the forward strand.
AGATGCCTTGGGTGGAGAATTCCTACCCCGGCTAGGCATAATTGACCACACCCTCGACGCACTCCCCCCTCTCACCCCCGCCTCCCCCCCTCCCACAATTTTGACTTGATTAGACTCCGAGCCAATTTTGGAACCATATGTCCAAATACCTAACCCAGATCCCTTGGGTGGAGAATTCCTACCCTGGCTAGGCATAATTGACCACACCCTTGATGCACTCCCCCCTCTCACCGCCGCACCCCCCTCTCCCCCCCCAATTTTGACTTGGTTAGAATCCAATCCAATTTTGGAACCCCTAACCCCCCCTCCCCCCCCACAATTTCGACTTGGTTAGACTCCGAGCTAATTTCAGAACCATATCCTTCAACAAATTCATGTCCAAAAGAGACAAAAAAATGTGACAAATTGTCAAAATTTCCCTGATAATATTCTTCAGTGACCAAAAAATTACTGCCTAGCACTAGTTTGATTGCACCCAACAATATAAAATCATGGTCCATGAACACTATCTTGAGTTTGTATTCAGTGACCTCACCTAGAAAGGCCATTTGGATCCTGTGACAAGTAAGCCAAATGTGTATATCCATGAAGCCACCAACAAGAAACAAATCTTCCAAATGGTTAGCCAAAATAACTGATTAAGCCATCTTAAATAAACCTTCAGAATCTCAGATCATGCTAAACATACTAAATTATGAATGCCCCCCGCTTCGACGTGCACCAGAACAGGTTGTGTTACTTGTCGTGCCAATTGAAAAAATTATGAGTTTAACTCAGCTTTTGTTCGCATGATTTAACCAATCTCATTAAAAAGCCACCTTCCTTTGAGTGAACGATAGGGGGAGATCTGACATCACGTCATTCCATAAGTTGAACGTCGTATCATCCTTAAGTGGAGCCCAATCGTTCAGGCTCATACACAATGATAGGTGTGGTGTATACTCCAACATAAAACTTTTTCCACTTCAGATCCAATGTGGAGTATGACTACACAACATAATATAACAATTGTTGCCACCCTATAACATGCTAACGATAGCAGGTTGTGATTTAAAACATAACTACTAGCTAGTATCACCAATACAAATTCAATAAGCTAGCTAATTAAAGGCCACACTCGGCATAGTGATTCACATCCACCCCTAAAGTGCTTACTGACCAATCGACCCCACGATCCTCTGACTTATGCTATCTTCCCCAATATTTGTGAGAGTATTTGAATCCTTATTTGCCTCCTTATAGAAATGCTTAATGCTATAGCTTTTGAAATTAGCTAAGGACAACAAAATATGATCAAGCCATGTCTTTAGTTTCCACTTTTGGCTTTAACTCTTCCTTACTACATTAATCAATATCATTATGTCACCTTCAATCTCAATATCCCATACCTTGAGATCATGGCAAAGGTGAAGGCCAAGAAGTAGTGCCTAAAACTCAACATTAATTTTTGGATCCCCTTGTTAGAGGCTTGGTGACCTGACAAATAGAATTTCCTTCCCAAACTCTCACTATGCAACCTACACCAGAGACCTCAAGATTTCCCTTGACAACCCCATCAAAGTTCAACTTGTATCTCCCAAAGGAAAGGGGGCCCATAAACTATTGTCTCTTGCAGCTTGAGTATAGCATCCACCTTCCCCCATTTTCATAAGGGCTTTTAAACCAAACCAAACCGTTCTCATTTTTGCATCCCAACCTAAGAATTGGTGATGAGAAATCTCTTGCCTATCTTTTGTTTTGTTTACTAATTCCACTAATGCTACCTCCACTTTTTTTTGAAATGAAGTCAGGTTTAGCTCCTTTTCTTAAAACAACCTTCTATTTCTCTCTTTCCATAGTTCTCTCACCAACAATGAGGAGATTACTATCCAAAGGTAGGTGTACATAGACTTCATGTTGAGGAAAGGCTAAGATTTGAACAAGACCAATATGTCATTGGGGAGTTCACTCAACTAGCCGAGCTTAGTGCAAAGCCATCTTCACCACGCTTGGGAAAAGGAATAACCTAGCAACAAATGATTAGTAGTATCCTCTTCATTCTTGTATATTACACAACACAAGGGGCCTTGAAAGGCTCATTTTTTTGAATTTGTCCGCTGTTAGTGTTTTCATTTGAAGAGAAACCAAATGAAAGCCTCACCATTAGGTAGAAAAATCCTTTTCCAAATTAGGTGTAGGGGAAGGATTGAAATCTGCTCTTACATGGCTTGAATATGATAACCATTCTTGGAGTTATATTCACATGTCATTGCTGCTGCCCAAACAATCCTATCTTGGCCATCCCTTAGAGAAATTATTTTGGATGCTAATTGTTTCTTCAATTGGGCGAATTCAACCTAGGGGAAGCCCATTGTTCCAAACTCATTTCATTTACATGAAATAAAATGATCCTTAACTTGCACCTACAAGTAGTCCCACACACCCCTAATTTGCATTAGGCTTCTCTTTATATGGTCTACTTTTATAGTGCTATCCAAATTAGGAAATCCACTCCATGAGTCCTTCCACAAAAGGGTTGTTCTTCTGTCATATATTGAAATATACCCCTTAATTTTTTGCCTTTAATTTTCAGTTACAACAATGTAAATCATGCACCCATTAAGAATTAGCTCTTAAACCAAAACACAACTGAAATAAATCTAACCAAGAATGCGCCCTAAAATCATTTAAGGAGTGGCGAGCATATGGTTAGAGGATCCCTAGGATCTAATAACTTGAATTACAATTGGAAATGAAGAGCTAAACTCAACACCAAGAATGTGCACGCAAGATCCTTTTGCAAGGCGAGGTGCTAACATATGGTGGAGTGCTAGATTAACTGAAAGTAAACTTCTTCTCCAAATGCAGGCATCCACAAGAGGTGGGAATACTCCACTTATTACGTGGGCGTGATTCTTACAAAAATTTATAGGCGGCAAGCCAACCAATTAACCTCACTTCCACTTAAACTATGGGGAGTATACAATCCACACAACCACTTTATTTTGTGGGGGGAATTACAAACAAAGTAAATTGCAGCAAGTAAACAAATTGTTGTTAGTACTACTAAACAACTTACAAATCATTAATAAATAGTTGCAATGTATCAACAAGAATTCCCAAAATAATCAATGGTTAGAGTATCACTTCCTCTAACATTTACAATAAGAATAGATGCATCAATCAAGCTCAAAACAACAAGATAATTAAACTCAACTAATTTGTTTAGAAACAAAGAGTACAGAAAATCAGACTAGTAGGTTAGAGAATCACCAATTTGGACATATCTTTCCCAAAACCACTCAGAAAGCTCCCAAACTACAGCCAAACAACAAATAGGAGATGTGTGCCCAAACCTCAAGGAGAAAATGAGAAAAATAAAATAGCAAAATGAGGCACATTTCCCAATGCATCCAAGTGAGATGGTATGACCTTCCAAGAGGGTCGACCTTCTCTCAAAAATTCCACACTCAACCAAAAATCATGAAACTTTCCAGAAAGGGGTGCCCTTCATAGTAGAACAACATGGATGATCACCTAGAATGAAACAAAAATTTGACTTGAAGCTACGAATAGAAAACAGCTTCAGTCAGGCCAAAATAACAACTTGTAAAAACAGGTTTTACATCAGCAACCTATTTGATTCCAACAATTGAAGCTCCCTCTATATTTCAAAGTGAAATACAGCCATGATAATCCACCTAGGAAGCCATAGATGCAGGCGTAAAGGATGGAGTGAATTCGCTAAGCTTCCCCTTAGCTAGGTTTTGGTTTCAAACCAACAGCATAACACTACTTTGTAATTTTCAAAAGCCCCGATACAAGGGAAAAGGCGCCAATATATAAGCTTCAATTGGCAACTGAAGCAAACTGTAACTCCCAACAAGAAACTATTCCAATTCCTCTAAGGGACGCCATTAGTCATCTTATTTTGAATTTAAATGAGATATTAATCCTCTCCCTTTTTGGCATCCAACTTAAGTTGCAAAATAAGATTTAAATGTATATGGAAATTTGACCCCCTTGATGTCCCCTTCATTAAGACAACTTGAAGTCATCAAGCCTAGGCACGGGGTACAACTTCAAGATATGAAAATTGACTAAGTCTAAGACATAGTCCAAGGAGAGATAGAAGCCAAGACCAAACCCAACACTCCAACTAATTTTTCTAGAAATAGAATGATGACTTGAGCAGGACTGTTGATGGTGCCACTGCCATAATTAGACTTACTAAAAATAGCCAATGCCAAAAATAGTAAGTTAACTTCAAAACCCTTCAAAAATCTAGCTAAACAACCACAATGCCCAAAATGTGAACTGCAGATGATTGAACTGCTGCTAGAAAGATACTTCTATAAATAGACTAACTAAAAATAGCAACTACTATAAATAGTAAGTTTGCAAAACTTCATCTGAGCAGTAATTCATGACTTACTATAAATAGTAAGTTTTTCCAAATGCCTTCTAAACACAAACTGGGAAGCCAACCTGAATTACTATAAATAGTAAGTGCCTAGAAAGGTTATCAGATGGAGATGCATGTTACACCATTCTGAAGCTCTCTGAAAACCCAAAAAACTCCCAGAAACACACTTCCATAGTCCTGCATGCAAGCCTTCAAAAATGCATCTGAAACCTCCTATAAAATAGGAAACCCTAATTTTCCATTTTGCTTAGCCTACAAGTTTTTGGAAATGGGCTAAAACCACAAGAAGAGTGTAGGGGAAAATTGGGGGCATTACGGTCCGCCCTATAGAAAATTGCTTGTCCTCAAGAAATACCACCACACTCCCAACAACAGTTTGATCCTTACCATGCCGAAAGGAATCCATTCCTGTAAAGATCCACCATGCTGATGTTGCACCTCACTAATTTCATCAACACAATCCAAATTCTGAAAATGTTTGGTCCTCCTTGAACAAATGTAACCCATTCTGACAACCCTGACATTAGTGAGGACATAATCTTGCAACATTCCTTGACCGAAAAGCTCTAAAGAGTCTAAATCTATAACTGTGCGGTCTAATACACTTTTGTGCAATAATGGAAATAATCTTCTCAAAACATAAGCATACTCCAAAACATAACTCCTCATAGCAACAAACTGAATCACGACAGGATAAGTGAATCTCCCAATACTTCTTGCGAAGGCAAGAGCAACTTCTTGCAAAGGAACTTTCATCACGTCTTCAAACTCCCACTAAGACGTAATGTTTTTGGTGAGTCAAACTGATATAACTTATATGACTGTGAGAAAAACTCACAAATTTCACCTCATGAAACTTCACCTTGTAAAAAAAAATTTCCAACTTGCTGCTCCAAACATTGGTATAGGAAAGAACATAGAAAAAGCCGCTGATCTTCATTAGAGAACATCTCTTACATGATTTTTGGCTATACAGAAACAATCCTTTTCTCTTTTGAGCCCCAAAATTAGTCATGGCAGTTGACTGAAAAGTCTGAAAATGAAGACACACATCAACTAACAAGTCTGATTTAAACATTTCAAAATCTGATTCATGAAAAATCAACATCCCAAACAATAAGCAACAGTTGCAATATGAAAAATTTGCAACAAAATAAACGTAACTGCTCATGAATAAAGCTAGCGACACCTTAATCAAAATTCCCATTGTCACAAATGAATAATTTATGATCATGATATCCCTCCAAACCTTCACCTTATAGGAAGAATTTATCATCCAAATGTTGATTAAAGAACAACCTTCAACACCTTGGTGAATGAACATAACACCATGTGTTGATTCCATCCCTCAAAGCTTTATTTTTTCCTCAATTCGAGGAAATATTCCAGGATCCCAAGTCATCAGCATTGAGGAACCATTTCTGAGATGAAGAACTACCCTTAACTGAACCCTCAAATTCAGACGTTCCATCTGAATAGATACCTCATGAAACTCCAAGAAATATTCAACAAATTTGAATTCAAAACCAAGAGTTGTGAATTGTCGAAGAGATTCAATGAATCCCTCATTAATCTCAATTCTAAAGTTAGTTACTCTCAAAGAAGATGGAGCAAACATAAAACCAGACATAAAATTAACCAACAACCTCATCAAAAATTGAATAAATTCTTCATCAGAATGCCAAGCAATTCTTTGTCGTTGTTTAGGAAGAATTTCTTCATCCCTTCTCACTTTCAAATTCTCTATTTCCTACAAAAGGGATGAGCTAGGAACGGAGATGGATTCATCCTCATGCCTTGATTCTTCAATGCTAGAATATCTTTCTCCATCAATAGGACTAGAAGAATTTCCCTCATCATTCTCAAAAAGAGGGTTTTCATAAATCCTGCTAGCACCATCTTCATATAAGGCATTATCAAAGGCCTGAAAAACTTGCTGATGAAAACTCGGGTACTTCTGTCTTTCAGGACAACATTCTAACTCAAAATTTTCTTGTATGAGATCAAGCTCATCAAGAATTTTCTGAATCTCTTCAACTCTTCCTTTATTTTCTTGTTCCCATGAACATTGAGCTGCAAAAATCTGATTCTCAGCTTCCATTAGAGCTTCATGTACTTCTTGCAATTTTTCTTTAGTTTGCTCATTCCATTCCAACACCTTGTCAGCAATATTAGCCACTTTGTCTTTATCACGGATGATGAGCACAAGACTTGACCTAAATTCTTGTAAGGAATTATTAATTGACTTCATATCAGCAATAGATATACAACACGTATCACGGTTTCTTGGTACCTCATTAATCAAATTTTCTATTTGTTGATGAATATCATCAAGTCTGGATAAAACTTGAATTTCTTTTTCAAATGTCATTGAACTTGAGCTGCATGCTTCATGAATTGGTTGAGACGGGGTTGTGCTGCTCTGGTGTACAAAAATGTCAAAGATGCTTTCAGTTGAACTCCTTAAATTTTCACGCATATGTTGTACACTTTTTAACATCTCATCAATGGTACTTCCCAATTCGTTAGTTTTTTGTCGCAGCTTGGCTTTGAGCAAGGAAAATTTTGTTTTATCTCACTAGACACCGGTTCCTCCATGTTGTCTTCAACATAGGATTCAATATTTGTGAAGGATGGATTTCCCTCGATTACATCTTCCATTTTCTCATGTTGTTCTAACCAAAATCCTCCTAAATTACGAAGGTGTAGAAGAAATTCATTAGCTGATAAGATATCATCAACTGGGTATGTGCAGGATCATGATGGCCAAAAAGTGGCAATGAGAAAAAATCACGTTTTGGATCAACTCAAAAACGCGAAAAAATGCTGAGTTGACTTTTCTAGGTTCGGGTGTCAATACATTTACCCAAACCAAAAACCAAACCTAGTTTCCACAAATTGGATATCTGATTTCTGGAAATAGTATATAAAAAAACAACCGACTCTTTCAACTTCATTTCTCACAGTTTGATGCGGGCGCAAAAGGAAACACCCAAATCCGATATCCGCTTTGATCAGATATCTAATTTCAAAGGTATGTATTTGGTTTTTTCAATCTTGTAATCAAATTTTCAAGTAGATTCTTTTAAGTTTAAGTAGGTTTTATTAAAAAAATTTCAAAAAATGGGTTTTCTATTGACTTTTTTTTAAAACTAGAGTTTACATTGATTTTTTATTAAAAATTTATGTTTTGAAATGGATCTTGATTAAAAATTAGTGTTTTTGATGTATTTTTATCAAAAATAAGAGTTTGTTATTGATTTTTGTGAAAAAATATGGTTTTTTGGGATTTTTATTAAAAACTAGGGTTTTTTTACAATAATTTCATTTATATTGTGTAATTTCAATTAGTTTAATTAGTTTTTAACTTTAATCAGGTATTATGGCTATGAATGAAAATCCACAAATGCCAAATGCTCCACCACCTCCACAGCCAAATGCTCCACCGCCTCCGCAACCACCAATTGAAGACTTAATTGGTGAAAAATTGGGGCAATTGAGGGGCATTTGTGAAATTTATTAGACAATTCCTCGTTTAAGAGATATGACAAAAACATTGAAGGAAATAATTACAAATATAGAAACCCTCTGCACCCAACATAATTCCTTTTATTCATGGCGAGAATACATGAGGGAATATTATCGATGTGGATTGTCTTACGATGATGTGAAAGATCTCCAAATAACCAAAACCCAAATAGCCTCATTTTTCATTGACCCCTGCACCGGTTTTCTAGTGAATGTTAATAAAACAAAACTTTTCATAAAATGGTGCATGCATAGGGACATTGTAGCTAGCTATTGGGATCTTTGGTGTATGGTTTTTGATAAACCACCGAACAATAATTCTGACATACCATTTTACTTTATTAAAAAATTATATTTTGAGTTTGTGTTAGGGCATCATGTCAATTACTTTGACATTAAACCCTTCCAAGGCATCGGTGGAGGTATGCCATAGGATAGACCAAGGGTAGTTAGAGTAGTCTCGCGCCTAAATTTTTGCCTTCCTCCTCTTCCTCTACCACTTCTAATATATCATCCAGAGATTATCCAGGATGCATCCACATAGACTATTCAGGATATTCACTCTTTGAGTGGTCAATTGGTTTTGCATGCTTCTACAGTAGCTCAGCCACATTTTGGTGATGTTGGCAAAGGCTCGAATGCTGATGTATCATCCTCCTCAGGTCCACATATTTGTGTGCCACATACTTGCACTATGTGCCGCCAGATATGCTTGGGTCCTCTTGTACAGCCCGTTGAGCATCCCTTGGACACTTCTGATTATGACCTCCATGATGTGGACATTATAGATCAGTCGCGGGGGAGTGGAGTGCACCCTACAGAGTCCTCTCCTGCTAGAGAGGGAGATGATGGAATAGTGGCATAGGTAAGATTTAAGTTGTAATTTCATAACTTGCATTTATTTTTAAATGAATATTAATAAGAGATAGTATCAATTACTAATATTTATTTACATGGTCTATTTAATAGTTAATGTCTGAGGAGGAGCTCAGGTGACTGATAGCATCCTTAGGGCCATTTCATTTGGCTTGGACACACACACAGTATATATTTTTGCACTCACTCGTTTACATTTTATATTATATACTTGCTTGTATTTGAATTGTCATTAATGAAATTATATAATAACTTATATGTTTATCTTGTTTTCCTCTTGTAGGAAATACCTAGTGTGAGTGAGGTGTAGCCTCGTCCAGACTATGGAGGCACAAATCTAGATAAGGGGAAGGTAATTGAACTCAAATTGGATTGAATTAAGATTTTTAAGATCTTATATTGATTATACATACGTCGACATAGATTGGTAGTTTCATATGTACTTGTCAATTTTATGTATAGGCAATTATGAGCTATACAAATATGATGACAAGGGACATACCGCCTAAAGGAGTATTTATTGGAACACCTCAAAGAGTAGGTGTTGAAACACCTCAAGGAGGAGGTGTCAAAACACCTGAAGAAGATAAAGAAAAATATCAACCTAAAGAGGTATGTTCTTATTTTATTTTTTGTTTGGTAAATAATTTTCTATTACTAATAATCGTATGCTAACTTGGATCAATTTTATGTTTTTGTTCACATATATTGTAATGCCTTGCCTTGCAACCCTAAAGGAAGTTGCAATTGACGTCTTAAGTGAACCAATTTTTTTTTTATAAAGTGTAGTTAACATACACATACACTTACTAATTAACAACAACCCCTAAGGCTACAAGGTTAGGATTACTTAAACCCACACATACATATTACATATAACCATAGCATTATAAACTTTATGAAATAAACATCATACATAATAGGAATACCACATATCATAATGAGATAATCAACCAAGGTACCATCTCATAATCATTAACTTAATCCAATAGTTACATCACTCATTCCTAGAATGAGGCAATAGTACAAATGTATTACAATTACATAATCTCACCTCATAAACATAAGAGGGATAAAATAACTTATACAATATGAAATATTACAATGCAAGAAAATACAATAAGAACCGTGAGCTGTCCATCTAGATGTCTCGCCTCCACGAACTAAAGAACAATGGGGACCCAATGGTTTTGGTGCATGTTCCACCCAACCAAGTGGTACCTAAAGACCCACCCCCATGCTAGGAGATAGTAACAATGTAACATGGACAAAGACCTACAACCACTAACCAAAGGCAGAATCATATTGACTCATACTGATATAACCAAACAAATGAACTAAACAAGTACAACTCAAGTACAACTCAAACATCACTGACATAGGTCACATTGCTTCCAGACATAAAATAGATTAAGTATGTTCAGAGAACCATACTCATAAAACAAAACCAATTGTTGTCCTAGATAGAGTGTCATCGCATAGTAGTCATGAGATCTCCTCTGGGCATCCTTCATAAGCTTTGGTAATCCTGGTGGCCTCAATCGAATCCCGACACTCCTACTCACTCATGTGGCATCAAATACCTCTCGTACTGACAAGATAGATGACAGCCATTCTAGGCCTTCTCACTCATCCCAAGTCTAAACGAGTCCTTCTGTCTATGAGTGAGGATTAATTATCTTGATTAATGTGAATGCATCCTAATCATATAAGTACATTAATTTAATTATCACTTGATTAACTCACTTCTGAAGGTTACCCGGTTTACCACTTTGGGCTCCTGCCCCTAACAAAAGCCACTCTTCTATTCGACAACACACACCCAAACAATCCACCAATGGAAACACAAGTGCATACCAACTAGGCATCATAATCCACTCCAACACAAGGAGGAAACAAATAAAAGAACTCACTCCAAACATCTTGGAGGCAACATAACACATAGACCACTTCTTTCACAGGAGGCACAAACATCCCCGTTCATCGAAACTGAGTAAAACTGAAAAGACGCCATGCACTACCCAAGGAAAAACAACTGGATGGCATAAAGATTCAACAACCCTTATCCTCTAAGTTCTTTTGGAAGACTTATAATTTAGGACTAACACTAAATCCCAAAACCCACAATGCAACTTGACGACATAGCAACAAAAGCATTCAAGTCATTAATCAAATCTAATATTTGGATTTCCTAAATCCATATTCATTCAATAGGTAACGTTAACAAGGTCAAAGACACACTTACAGAGTTAACTCAAATAATCATATACCCACATTTTTATTTCCATTATAAGAAATCTTAAACAATTTAAACTTACATCCCTTTATGAAATATAGAGAAACTAGAACATTTAAGGCAGTCACGAGAAAATTACTATTTTTGGATATTTTATATCCATATCTCTTTCATATTTCATTCACAATAAATTAATTGCTCTAATTGAAATAAAATACACTAAAATAACTATTTGCCTCATCAATATAAACAAATTTTTAATTTACTTTTAAATTGACACAAATCCATGCAAGTAAACTCTTTCCATTTCCTAACCAAATCTTACATCTCATTCAATTTTCTATTTAAAACATTCAATCACTTTAATAAATAAAATATTGTTTCTCTATCCATTTTCCCATATACACTAATCAATCCATTTTTAAATCTCTATTCAATAATATATTGCACGCATCTTATTAAAATGAAATACGATAATGAATTTACACTTAATATATATATATCCTCCATATTATATAGACACCAAATATATATATTAATAAATTTAATTATATATATTCTTTAATATTCCAATCACAATGATTAAATTACTCTCTAGAAAATAAATAAAACATAACAAATATTTGCCCTTTCCAATATATTCATTTCTTAGATTTACTTCTAATACAACATAAACTATTGTCATTACTACATTCAATTCTATCCAAAATCTATATATTTTCAATTCTCTATTTGAAAACATCAACATATTAGTGTATAAAATATATTTTCGCTTAACTATTTAACCATGCATTCATATTGTTTCCAGTTAAATCTCATTAATTAAACAAACGTTCAAATATAAATATTTCTACAATTCTTCAATATATATTTAAATATCCTTTTTCTTAACAATTCGACTATGCATTCAAAACCAACACAAGTACACATCTAATTGGATTTCTTTCATTTTCTAGCTAACTCATATAATTCAATCAACTTTCTATCTAAACATGAAATTTATAAAATATCTCTTTCCTTATCTATTTGACCATGCAATTTTAAAATATCTTAAAATATCATTTTCCCTAACAGTTTAATCATGCATTTAACCTTATCTTTAAGAATCTTCATCAAAATTAGATTACATGTAATTTGAAAAAAAATAAAAAAAATATTAAATATACATCAAATATATATTAATACATTTACTGTACATATTCATTCTTTATTATATCCACTGATTTTTTTAACATAAAATCCCTTTAATGTTTTCCAAATAATAAAACCTCTATTATTAATATTCCAGAAAATATATATATATATATAAATATACATATATACATTATATATATATTACCTCTCATATATATAAATGTATATATATTTTTAAAATACATTAATATTAATTATATTTAATATAAAATTCAACTTTCATTGGAGGGGGGCAAAATTCTTTTGGTTCGCGGTTTACAAAAAGAATAATTAAAAAAAATGAAATTTATTTTAATGGGGAGGGGTCGGTTGTGGCTGAACCCCCGCCCCATTACTTGCACTGGCAGTGGCCTCCCATGGGGGTTGTACCTGCCCAAAGGCAGTGATCCCTCCACTTAGTGGAGGGTGCTGTCTTTGGGACAGTTGCAGCCTCCACAGTATGGGGGGCGGTGGGTGTGTATAATGCGCCCCACCCAAATGCATACTCAAAACACACAGCGAATTAAATATTCACTTCTTCCTCACAACATTTCAACAAATGAAAATACCATTGGTAAATCTAGAAATTCGTTGACCATACAGATGGCGATTTCGGATTTAAAATATTATTTTATTCAAATAAAATATATATATATATGTGTATTATATATACATATAAACAAAAATATATGTATATGTAATATATATATATATATATATATATATATATAAATGAATTTCAACAATAAACAAATTGGGGAAAAAATTTATTAAAATAATCACATTTTTTCAGAAAAATCCAAATTTCATAGAGTTCTTGAGAATTAATTATTTTAAACTATTTTCTCAAATTCCAAAACAAATAGAAGAAAAATCAAATGGATCTAAATTAAAATCAGAAGTTTCAAACAAACCTCAAAGTTTCTGCACCTAATTTCTACAGAGGGTTTCCAAATTAAAATTTGATTTTCTACAGAGGGTTTCATTTTCTAAAAACATTCTAAATGTATTGCTCAACCTCTATGTTTGATTCCAAAAACAAAATAATCGATTTCATCAAATAACTTAAATTCAACTGAGGTTTTCACAATTTTCACTCAAGAATTTTCACAAAGCAAAAGCTATAAATTTATTTAATTCTTTTCTTCTAATAACAAATTTCTTTTTTAAAACAGATTCAACAAACAAATTTTTAATCACTACCATTTTAAAAGTAACCAAGAACAATAATACACAAAGAGGAAAACCTGGATCAAGAAGCTACAGGAAAAGATTAATTTCTGATGCAAGCCTCCTCCAAAGATTTCCTGAATTTTCTTCAATCCTCCAACGAATCCAATCCAAAACCCAACAAATGCAAACAATCTTTCCTCCAATCAATTCTACAATCAAACTTTCTTCAAACCCTTCTTTGTGCAAATTTTCCAAAATTTCTTCTCTGCTGTAAAAATGAATTTTTTCAAAACTTTTTTGCCCTAAAATTAAAACATGCATTCCTTATAAATCAAAAATACCTAATATAACCCTAACTCACATTACATGCAAATTAGGTATTAATTTCAATTTCAATTTCAATTTTCAAAAACCCACTTTCAATGCAATTTCAAATAATAAATTAATTTCCAAAGTTGCAACTAATTTCCCAAATAAACATTTAATTACAATTTCTAATTTAATTCCCACACGTTGAAATTAAATTCCAAAATTAATATTAATTCTTTTATTTCCTTTCATTTTCTTGCATCATGTTTAATTAATTAATTTAATTATTTAATAACTAAATTCAACCCCTTGGATTAAATTTAATTAATTTAATAAATTAAATATAATTAATTAATTTAAATATAAACTTTTATCCACATTGCATTATTTAAATTAAATAACCATCAACATGATTTAAATGCAATTATTCTAAATATCTATTTCCAAATCAATAAACCTTCAGAATTAAATAACATTAAAGCAAGACAGACAATGAATCGACACACACGACTGACGACACACTAAGGCTAGGGTGTAAACCTAACACATGTTACCTAGCTACTATCTCCCGTTCAACATAACCATTGGATCGACATGCTCAAACCTGTGAAACCAGGTGGATTCGATGTCATGTACCTGCAATCCTGCAACCAAGTAAACAACATCATACAATATATCCAACATATAATACACACCGTGAAGGAGAAATTGCGGATTCGTAGGGCACTCACAAGCGAGTGATGCAAACCCATCCTCTTCACCAATACACTCATCAAAACTGACACTTCCATCATAATCCAATAATCTCATAATAACATCTCATGTTAACTTTACAACATCATTAATCCATAATGCATGTGAAACAATAATCAAATAACCACATCCCACAATAATAGTTGTCGCTCAATAGTAGCAATCAGAACATCATAAAAAAATGTATCCAATATCAAAGTAGCTGCAATCCAAACATAGCATAAATCAAACCGAACAAGAAGCAAAACGGAGGGGTATTACATATACAGATTGGCATTTCAAATTTTGATTTGGTATATTCTAGAACTCCTAACCCTTTGAAGAGACATATATTTTAGGTAATCAAGATTTCAATTTTAGAGTTCAATTAAAATTCAATGTATATTGATTTTGATGCTAATTATTCAATTTTAAATTATATAGTATAACTAATCTCAACTGTGGTTTGAATTTTTCTTGTGCAACTACCTTCAGAGCCAAGGAGTGCTTCAAAGAGGCTCCATTTTGATGATCCACCAGTAGTTTAGGATGAGATAGACATTTTGGCATGTAAATTTTGAATACATATTGAGATGGCATATGCCACATTTTGTAAAACTTTGTTTGAGTTGGTGTCGATGCCATTTTGTATATGAACATACACTGGATTATTGGATAATTTGATATATAGAAGTTGACAATCGAAATTTAATTTGTTTCTCATGTGCATGATTAAACTCTTTGAAAATTTTATCTTGAGCAATGGTTAAATATCAATGTACAATAGCTTAAAACTGAATGGTTATATTATGTAGTTTATATTTAGGTATGTGCAGGATCATGATGGGCCAAAAAGTGGCAATATGATGGGTATGTGGCTGACGACTTTTTTTCTACCCAAAATTGATGAAACGAAAATGGTTTTTTAAGGAGATTCTTAGATTTTCACCAATATAAATTATGCTTTACTTTGAATTTAATAAATAATTATTATTCATTTTCTATTGAATTACGACTAAAGTCCTAATTTTTAGGCTGATTGAAATACATCTATAGCTTTCAAACAGTATCATATTTTTTGAATCCAAAACATGCGCCACATCCTATGCTTCGCATAATACAATATTAAAAAACAAAAAAATTGAATTTCATGAAGTTTTGACGAAGTTAAGGTGGTCAGACATACGAGTTTTTATATTTTTTAAAAATTTTCATAAAAAAAATATAATTAATTATTTACTTGGAAAAAATTACAAAAAAATATGCATCACATTGGGACATGAGCCCTATACTTATATATCAAATCTTACAAAAACATATTATCATTTTAATATGGTTAGGGTGGTCAGATAGAGACCTACTTCTTATTTTTTCCCTGAAATTTAAGTACTACTATATTGAAATTTCAAATTTTCACCAGATAGATTTTATTATTTTGTAAATAAACCTTGTAATTTAGAAACTACATTCAATTTTATACAAATTTTATTCTTACATATTTTTGAAATAATCTAGACAACCTATTCAAATTTTTATGTCAAGTTTCCTATCTCTGATTTTTTTGAATTTTTTGCCACTTAAGGGCCTATTTTTTCCATGATGATCTTGCACATACCCATTTATATCACTGATTGCATTGCATTACACATCTTTCAAACTCAAATCATTAATTCACTTTGCATAACTAACAATTAGATGTTCATAGATGAAAAATTTTCAATTACAATATAGTTCTTACAAAGTCAACCTAATATGCTAAGTATGGTTCTCTCTTGCACCCAAATATACCGAATCACTCTGAGCTGCATTGGAGCGACATTTTACCTTAAGAGTCCAAAGTGCTAAAAGGCAACAAACTTTGACGAACTATTTATCGGAAACCATGATGCTTACAGACTCTTCATCTAAGGATATGTGATCGTGTTGAGACCATCTACAATAACCTCTCTTGGTTTTTGCTATCTCAAAGGTGTTTTCCCATGGTGATGAGTTTTCAATTGAGGTAAAAGTTGTCAAATGCAAGTAGTGTAAAGTTGCAAAGTGGTGCAACTTTAATTCTTGAACTTGTACGACCCAACAGACTGCTCCAACACGTCCGGATGGGTACGTTTATGCTAGGTATGGTTATCTCTTGCACCCAAATAAGTTGAATCACTCCGAGCTGCATTGGAGTGGTGTTTTCCCTTCAGAGTCCAAAGTGCTAATGTCAATGAAATGTGGGGGCATAAATATTTAAGGTTGGTTCAAGATTCTACGAGTCCTAGCTCTTGCATCAGAAAAATCTTACCCAATCAACTTGAATCAATTACATGGAAAATGAAATTCACAATGAACTTTTTACTTTTTTGTTTTTCGAAAAAGTGGCAAGCCACTGTAATTTGTTATATATAAATAAGAGATGTTACAAAACTTGGTTCAAACGAGCATACCAACAGGAAAGAACCAGGAAGAAAACCTTCGGTTGTAGCTCAATTAAGTACAAAAATCTTATACATTTTAAACATACCCTTTATACAATGGCAGACATTTGAACCATATTTCAAAAAACATCACTCGATATAGATTATGCCTATACACAGTTATGACCTTTTTAGATTGTTTCACATTTCAAAATTCAATTTTTACAAAATTTTCCTATTTGAGGTATTCAAGGCACGGTCTTCCACAAGAGTAGTATGTTGGCATTTTGGAGTGACACGCATCTATACAAACCATCAAGGTAGCAGTTAAACTAAATACAATAGAAAATATTCTTAGAATAACCAATCAATATTATTGTAATTTGTCACATACCTTTCTGAAAGGATCAGAGTTGCCTATTGTTACAGCAGGTCCATGATCAATCGTGCCAGGAATATCACAAAAATTTTCAAATGATAAATCTATATTGTAACAACAAAAAAGAGTCTTAAGCATTGTACTTTCCATTCTTGAATATGTTATTCAAGTGTGCCTGAATGATGATGAATTGGTAATACAAACTATATTAATCTAAACAACCTGAATGATGATGAATTGGTAATGCAAACTATAAAAGATGCTTTGAATAACCAATCTATATTATTGTAATATGTTGCATACCTCTTTGAAAGGATCAGAGTTGGCTATTGTTGCAGCAGGTCCATGATCAATCGTGCCAAGAATATCACAAAATTTGTCAAAATGATATATCTATATTGTGACAAAAAAAAGAGGCTTAAGCATTGTACTTTCCATTCTCGAATATGCTATTCAAGTGTGCCTGAATGATGATGAATTGGTAATGCAAACTATATTAATCTAAACAACCTGAATGATGATGAATTGGTAATGCAAACTATAAAAGATGCTTTGAATAACCAATCTATATTATTTTAATATGTCGCATACCTCTTTGAAAGGATCAAAGTTGGCTATTGTTGCAGCAGGTTCATGATCAATCGTGCCAAGAATATTGCAAAATTTGTCAAATGATATATTTATATTGTCACAACAAAAAAGAGGCTTAAGCATTGTACTTTCCATTCTTGAATATGCTATTCAAGTGTGTCTGAAGGGTCATCTCTTTGCTTAAGAGTATCCAATATTGCTTCATGATCAACATTACTAAGTGTCTATAGTTGTTTTGTCTTTGGTTTGGCATGATGCTTCAACAACTTAACATTTGTTGCTATAACAAGGTGTGAATACATGAGAATGGTTTTGTGTTTCTCGTAGTCTTCAAATGCAGGTATGTCATTCTTTCTAATCATGTATGTTCGCAACCAAGTTCCTGCAACCTCAACTAACCCTGTAGGATACACGAACCCATCATCATCTTCCATCAATTGTGTTAGGTTGAGATTTACCCACACACGTTGAGCCAACCAATATTATGATCTCTTCATTCCCCTGCAGTGCATCAACTACAAAAACATGTCCTCGATCTAGTACATCTGAAAGCTGGTCGTAATCAAGTGAAATTTCCATTGTGTAATTTGTCATGGATATAGTTTGAGATAAAGGAGTTAGATACTATGGAACCCATGTATCCACCCACTCACTTGACTCGCATTGATCCCACTCGCACTGAATACAACTCTAACAAAAACAAGCCAACTGTGGTATCCAAATGGTCCATGTGCTTGCATCTGAGCTTTGAAACGAATGCATCTTTGAAGAATCTTTGATTGTATGATAATCCAATCTACCACTCATTGTACCCTCCTCAACCAACCAAAAGAATCTATGCACTGTTGAATCGAGTGTCCCTCCCTGTGACAATGCTAAACTACACCAATCAACAATAGAACGTACATCATTGAATTTTGCTCCTGAAATATTCAATTTCTCCTTAACTAGAGATCTTTTTACACGTGCACCTGTTCCATCATGCTCCCCTTTCCCATGCCCAACTTCAAAAAAACTCCAAATATTAGGTACAACCCTCTACATGCATTCTACTAAACCAATAAAACATACGAACATTCTTGAATTGACCTGTATAGTTATCTGACCAAATGCGATGTCAACCCAGTGCTATATCATGCTCCTGCAAGAACTCAAATTTTTTTTTGAAACAATGTTGGACATACTCGGACGAGTGAGATCTATCATCACTCATATAAAAATGATACTCTTTGATTATATTTCGATCCTCCTCTGTACTATCAGGTGCATGTATAAATGTTATGTGGACAAAAATAGGAATCTGAATGGAATTGTAATACTGAGATTGTACCTCATTTTGTGGTTGCAATGTGTAGTTTTCAGCAAAATCAACCACTGATATAATAGTGCCAATCGGAAAAGAGTCCTTACATATCCTGAATTGCTGATCCAACCACTGAGACCTATGACTATGCCTTGCATATTTGTAGAAAATATTGTCCTTAAAATCTGAAATAAAATCAGCAACACTGCATTCTTTTGTAACCAACTCGCATCTATACCTTCACCTCCACTCTACAAAGTATATTTGACTATCTCATATCTCTTTTTCTCAACAAGATTCTTTCCAAATTCATGTTCGGAATCCTCATGAAAACATTGAACAAAATTTGACAAGCCACCACATTGTGAGCACTTCACATTTAAACAATCACTTCTATAGAAAAAGGAACCATCATCCCTAGAACATAAAAATAGATCTAGCAAGTCCCTTTATGATTTTAGAAGATGCATTGCACCACAGTCCTGCAACATTTCATTAGCATGCAAAGTAGAATGGATATAGCATAATAGTTCATGGTACATTGAAAACTCCACATGGTATTTGCAACAACAAGTATTACGAATCTTAAGAGGCACACAATAAAATGGCTTCAAACCTTCAAAATTTCTTTGTGAGATTTCCATATTTGGACGTGTTTGATTAAATTTGTTGAACAACATTGTTTGGCTTGATTCCAAGAAATGTTTAGGATGCGGTGTACGGTCTCGACTGCCAGTTCTTAACTTTAAAACATCCTTTGTATTGGGTGATACTCTAGAGTTATCATGCCAAAATTACTGAATTGCCTGCTTTACATTATCGGTTAGCTTCTTATCAACACGTGTAAGCCTTCCGAAAAAATCCCATGTATCATTCTGAAGAGGATCATCTATTCTTTCTCTTCTTGCAAGTGCTCTATCCAAAGTTTTACGATTTAAGTCAAAATCAATACAAGTTTGTCTCATAAAGAAAGCCTTTTTCAATTGATGGCTTACTAGGGTGGTGGTAATGACTCTCCGAGCAACTCTCTTATCTTTTTCCTTGTTATTTTTTCCAATAGACTTGAGAGCATTAAAAATATTTTTGACAATAATAGAATCTTTTTCGGTCCTCTTGTTTAGAGGAATCTTCAATTTGGCTAGAAAAGGTCTCATCTTTTGCATCTTTAGCAATTGTACAAAAATTTGGCATTGCTCGGTCAATGTCTTATTGCTAAAATATTGGTTGAAAAGTATTCTAGCCCACAACTAAATAGTTCGTGTTGACCTCTTGCCTTCAAAATTGTTTATAATGTTATCATCAATTTCAACTAACCATTTAGGGGTCCTTGAAGGTCTTGAATTTGGAATACGTCTTTCTTCCACACAAGGTTCTTCATTTCTCGTGTAATCTGGTGAAACATAATTTACACTTGCTTCAATATTATGTTCAACATCTTCATTTCCAACATTTTCACCTTGAACATTTTCAATATCAATTTCAACAATTTCATTCCCAATTTCAATATCATGTTCAACATCTTCAATTCCAACATTTTTATTATCAATTTCAATATTTTCATTTCTAATTTCAATATCATGTTCAACATCTTCAATTACAACATTTTCACCTTGAAAATTTTCAATATCAATTTGAACATTTTCTTTCCCAATTTCAATATCATGTTCTACATTTTCACCTTGAACATTTTCAATTTCCTTGTCACTTGAAAGACCATAGGGCTCAGGTTCACCAATATTTAGCATACCTTGTCTTTTCTTCCTATGACCTTCTCTATCTCTTTGTCTATATCCTTCAATTTGTTCTTTTGTCAACTTTCTCTTATGTTTTTGCTTCCGAGGACTGTTGCTCCCCATTATACAAAATAAAAGATGCTAAAAAATCATTATGTATGACAAATTTGAGTACAAGATGCTCCAAAAAGTTTATCTTTGTCTCTTCTTGTCTGAAACCACGCATTTGTCACCTGCAAAGTGCTGCAAATAGAATGTAGGGTCCGTTGGAATGCACAAAAATGGCCCACAAATCCGGATGTAAAACATGTTCTGCAATGGTAAGATTTCACCTCTGCACAATCAAATTTCACAAATTGGATATCTGATTTGTACACACAGAGACCAAAGGGAGAGGGAGAGGGAGAGAGAGGGAGAGAGGGGGGGAGAGAGGGAGAGGGAGAAAGGGAGAGGGAGAGAGAGGGAGAGAGATGAGAGGGAGGAGAGAGAGGAGAGAGAGAGGAGAGAGGACAGAGAGGAGAGTGGGAGAGGGAGAGAGGGAGAGAGAGAGGGAGAGGGAGAGAGAGAGAGGAAGAGAGAGGAGTGGGAGAGGAGAGGAGAGATAGAGAGAGAGGGAGAGAGGAGAGAGAGAGAGAGAGGGAGAGGGAGGAGAAGGGATAGGGAGAGAGAGGAAGAAGGGAGAGGGAGGAGGGAGGGAGATAGGAGAGAGAGAGAGGAGAGTGGGAGAGGAGAGAGAGTTTAGAGAGTTGAGGGAGAGAGGGAGAGGGAGAGGAGAGGAGAGCAAGGAGGGAGAGAGAGGAGGTGAGAGAGTGGGAGAGGAGGAGAGTGAGAGGGAGAGTGGGAGAGTGGGAGAGTGAGAGGGAGAGTGGGAGAGGGAGAGTGGGAGAGTGAGAGGGAGAGTGGGAGAGGGAGAGAGGGAGAGGGAGAGTGGGAGGGAGAGAGAGAGATAGAGAGAGAGGGGGGGAGGGAGAGAGGAGTGATTGAGTGAGATACTTGAGAGAGATAGAGGTGGAGAGAGTGAGAGGGAAAGAGATAATATTTAAATATTTTATAAATTGGTAATAAATATATTTAAATATTTATGGATTAACTAAAATATTGAAATAATATTAAAATATTTATAGATTAACTAAAATATTGAAATAATATTAAAATATTTATAGATTAACTAAAATATTGAAATAATATTTAAATATATTACATTATAAACTTTATTGGATATTATATATATTAAATTATAAACTTAATTGCATTTTTAAATCATATATTAAAGATTGTATAAATTGTTTTATAACTAATCTAAAAGATATCATATATCGAATTCGAATCCAAAATCGGATTTGAATCAAATATCCGATTTGAATCCAAAATCGGATTTGAATCGGATATCCGAATTGAATCCAATATTCGATATTCTAACAAAAAATTTAATGCCTAGGTATTAGGCTCAGTATTAGGCTCAGGATTTGGTTTAAACCTACCAATCCTAAAAAGTCAACACATAAAACGTGTTTAACAACTTACCTTGCTTTTCCAGACTTCGCCCATGTGGCTGACGACTTTTATTTTACCTAAAATTGATGAAATGAAAAGGGTTTGTAAAGGAGCTTCTTAGCTTTCTACCAATATAAATTATATTTTACTTAGAATCTAATAAATTATTATTATTTATTTCTTATTAGAATTACGACTAAAGTCCTGATTGATAGTCTAATAGAGAAACATCTATAGCTTTCAAACAGTATCACATTCTATGCTTCGCATACTATAGGATTAAAAAAAATAAAAATGAATTCCATTAAGTTTTGACCAAGTTAAGGTGGTCAGACATACGAGTTTTTAAATTTTTAAAAAGTTGTAATAAAAAATTCATAATTAATCATTTATTTGAAAAACAATTACAAAAAAATATGCATCACATCCGGACATGAGTCCTCTACTTATATCTAAAATATTATAAAAAAATATTATTATTTTATTATGGTTAGGGTGGTCAGACAGACACCTACTTCTTATTTTTTCCCTAAAATTTTAGTACTACTGCATTGAAATTTCAAATTTTCACCAAATAGATTTATTTTTTACAAAAATTAACCTAGTAGTTTAGAAACTACATTCAATTTTCCACAAGTTCTATTCTTACATATTTTTGAAATAATATAGATAACTTATTCAAAATTTTATGTCAAGTAGCCCAACTCTGATTTTCTGAATTTTCATTGCCACTTAAGGACCTATTTTTTCCATGATGATCCTGCACATACCCAACTGAAGATGTTTTTTCAGTCTCAAAGAATTCCTCCTTTGTATCTTCATCTTGAGTCTCCTTGACCTTTGTTTCCACAACATTTTCTTCACATGTTTCTAAATCTGTTGTGGTTTTACCACATTCTTCACTAGAATGCATGGATAAATATTTTTCAGGAAATTCCTTCTGATTATTGGATACAAAATCAAATGGATTCCAATTTTTATCTTCTTCTTCAACATTAGAAATCTCTTCTTTGTTCTCCATAGTCTTCAGCAAAAGAGGTTTTAATTTGTCTTCACATTGATGAAACAATCCTTTGAACAAAATCATAGTAGTAGGAGAAATTGGCTCTGTTGGCTCATATGCGTCCAAGAGAAGTGTTTGGACAATATGAGGAATAAATTCCATTTGATTAATTGTCAAAATAAGAATATTCTTAACAATAGTAGAAACATCCTCCCCTTGTTCACTCCATTTGAATTTATGAGATAATGGAACAATTGATAAATATGATTTTGCATATCTAAATCAATTAACAACACACTTGTTTGTAGCATGGAAAAAGTATTCAAGAGGGCAACTCTTCTTGGGAAGAGACTGCTACCCATTTCATCGAAATCCTATAAGCCTTCAAAAATTAAATGCAACACTTTTTTCATAGTACCATCATCATAAGGCATCATGGGTGCAAGGATTCTCATCATCTCACTAAGATAAGAAGTGACCAGCATATTGACTTCTTCATCAAGATGCATGAACCAGTATGGTTGATTCATGGATATCATTTCTAGAGTTAAGGCTCTTTTAATCAAGTTAGAGGGTGAATGGTTCACTTGATTCAAACATAGTTCCAACTCATGAAGAAAAATTGCTTCCTCTTCTACCGATCAACATTCTTCATTGAACCTTTTCCTGATTGTGTAAAGTGATCTTGCCAAACTTATCACCTCATTCAAATCCATGACTTAACCAACCACACAAAAGCCAACCTTAAAACTTCCAAGGCTGAAAAAATACTCTGTTCTACTTTCTGATGCAGTAACGGACTTCTTTGACTCACATCTATTTCAGAAGTGTTGAAGACACAGGATGGCAAGAAAAACAAGCTCTGATACCACTGAAATATACCCCTTAATTTTTTGCCTTTAATTTTCAGTTACAACAATGCAAATCATGCACCCATTAAGAATTAGCTTTTAAACCAAAACACAACTGAAATAACTCTAACCAAGAATGTGCCCTAAAACCATTTAATGAGGAGGGGTAGGCATATGGTCAGAGGATCCCTAGGATCTAATAACTTGAATTACAATTGGAAATGAAGAGCTAAACTCGACACCAAGAATGTGCACGCAAGATCCTTTTGCAAGGTGAGGTGCTAACATATGGTGGAGTGCTAGATTAACTGAAAGTAAACTTCTTCTCTAAATGCAAGCATCCACAAGCAGTGGGAATACTCCACTTATTACGTGGGCGTGATTCTTACAAAAATTTATAGGCGGCAAGCCAACCAATTAACCTCACTTCCACTTAAACTGTGGGGAGTATACAATCCACACAACCACTTTATTTCGTGGGGGGAATTACAAACAAAGTAAATTGCAGCAAGTAAACAAACTATTGTTAGTACTACTAAACAACTTACAAATCATTAATAAACGGCTACAATGTATCAACAAGAATTCCCAAAATAATCAATGGTTAGAGTATCACTTCCTCTAACATTTACAATAAGAATAGATGCATCAATGAAACTCAAAACAACAAAATAATTAAACTCAACTAATCTGATCAGAAACAAAGAGTATAGAAAATCAGACCAGCAGGTTAGAGAATCACCAATTTGGACGTATCTTTCCTGAAACCACTCAGAAAGCTCCCAAGACACAACCAAACAATAGATAGGAGATGTGTGCCCAAATCTCAATGAGAAAATGAGCCAAATACAGTAGCAATAGGAGGCATGTTTCCCAATGTAGCCAAGTGAGATGGTACAACCTTCCAAGAGGGTCGACCTTCTCTCAAAAATTCCACACTCAACCAAAAATCACGAAACTTTCTAGAAAGAGGCGCCCTTCACAATAGAACAACATGGATGATCACCCAGAATGAAACAAAAATATGACTTGAAGCTACGAACAAAAAACAGCTTCAGCCAAGCCAAAACAACAACTTGTAAAAATAGATTTTACATCAGCAACCTGTTCAATTCAACCAATTGAAGCTCCATCTCTATTTCAAAGTGAAATACAACCATGATAATCCACCTAGGAAGCCATAGTTGCAGGCCTGAAGGATGGAGTGAATTTGCTAAGCTTCCCCTTAGCCAGGTTTTGGTTTCAAACCAACAGCATAGCACTACTTTCTAATTTTCAAAAGCCCCAGATACAAGGGAAATGGTGCCAATATATAAGCTTCAATTGGAAACTAAAACAAACTATAACTCCCAACAAGAAACTATTCCAATTCTTGTAAGGGACGCCATCAGTCATCTTATTTTGAATTTAAATGAGATATTAATCCTCTCCCTTTTTGGCATCCAACTTAAGTTGCAAAATAACATTTAAATGTATATGGAAATTTGACCCCCTTGATGTCCCCTTCATTAAAACAACATGAAGTCATCAAGCCTAGGCATGGGGTACAACTTCAAGAGATGAAAATTGACTAAGTCTGGGACATATTCCAAGGAGAGATAGAAGCCAAGACCAAAACCAACACTCCAACTGATTTTGCCAGAAATAGAATGATCACCTGAGCAAGACTGCTGATGGTGCCACTGCCATAATTAGACTTACTAAAAATATCCAATGCCAAAAATAGTAAGTTAACTTCAAAACCCTTCAAAAAGCCAGCTAAATAGCCATAATGCCCAAAATGTGAACTGCAGATGATTGAACTGTTGCTAGAAAGATACTGTTATAAATAGAATTACTAAAAATAACAACTGCTATAAATAGTAAGTTTGCAAAACTTCATCTGAGCAATAATTCATGACTTACTATAAATAGTAAGTGTTTCCAAATGCCTTTTGAACACAAACTGGGAAGCCAATGTGACTTACTATAAATAGTAAATGTCTGGAAAGGTTATCAGATGGAGATGAGTGTTACACCATTTTGAAGCTCTCTGAAAACCCAGAAAACTCCCAGAAACACACTTCCATACTCCTACATGCAAGCCTTCAAAAATGCATCTGAAACCTCCTATAAAAAAGGAAATCCTAATTTTCCATTCTGCTTAGCCTACGAGTTTCCGAAAATAGGCTAAAACCACAAGAAGAGCATAGGGCTAAATTGGGGACATTACATATCTATCCCATGAAATATAGTTTATGATCAAGGAACTACATTCTTTAATGAAGTTCCATATCCATGAACCTTGAGGTAGGTTTCTTGAGGTTAAGATCATAATCTCTTCATTATTGTTCAAGTAGTTGTTTCTCAAAAGTTTTGCCAACTTGGATTCTAGATCTTTGTACATTTTCCATAATAATTTTACTCCCAAGGATTTGTTATGCGTGAGAAGGTGACAAAGGCCAACTCCTCCAGCTTCTTTAGCTTCATATATCTTCTCCTAGGTATTAGGGCAATCTTGTTCTCATCATTTGCTCCATTATAGAAGAACAAACACATATCCTGATCTAGCTTTTGCCTAACCCTAGAAGGTATCGCTAGGAATGACATTAGATAAATGGGAAAAAATTTCAACATAGTGATAGAATGTTCCCATGATAGCCAACTACCCTTTGAGGAGGAGATTCTATTGTTGAACTTAGTGTGTAGAGATCCCAAAGGTTGTTGCCCCTTGTTCCCTTTGCTAATGGCAACCCTAAATAATTTCTTGAGAGATGAAATTTTTTGAATTTAAGTTCCCTTAATATCTCACCCTCCTTTCTAGGATTTAAATCTAAAACATAAACTTTTGATTTGAGCTCACTTACCTCTTGCTTTGAAGTTGTAGTATATTGGTTTAAAATCACTTTCAAATTTTTTCCTTCCCTTTTTCTTGCACAACCAAAGAGAATTGTGTCATCTACAAACTATTGATGGCCAACTACCAACATGTTCCTAGTCACTGAGACACCTTTCAACTTTTCATCAACTTCCATAGAGGAGATGGCCCTCTGAGAGCCTCTTCCATAATGATGAGTAGAAAGGGGGGTAAAAGGTCTCCTTGTTTGATTCCCCTAGAGACCTTAAAAAATCCTTTTAGAGAACCATTGATAAAAATGAAGAACCTAGGGTTTGAAACATAGTTGAAGATCCAATTGATCCATTCCTTATCGAAACATAATGTATCCAACACCTTGCACATAAATCTCCAATCAACCTAATCATAAGCCTTCTTGATATCTAACTTTATCAACATACTTGTCTTGTTAGTTTTCTATATTGAATGAATAGATTCCTATGCAATTATGACCCCTTCCAAGATTGACCTACCGTGCACAAATCCATTTCGCTCCTCTAAGATTAATTCCGAGATAATACACTTCAAATGGTTTATTGCTTCCTTAGACACAATTTTATATAAAGTATTGCACAAAGAGATGTGTTTGAAGTACTCTTCAA
The DNA here is from genome assembly GCA_007115665.2 of Sequoiadendron giganteum. Classification (NCBI taxonomy): domain Eukaryota; kingdom Viridiplantae; phylum Streptophyta; class Pinopsida; order Cupressales; family Cupressaceae; genus Sequoiadendron; species Sequoiadendron giganteum. The sequence goes on from CM021101.1 coordinate 546,091,824, forward strand.
AGGATGTAGGCTTCTCCTTTTTAGGTATTAGAGCTGTGAAGGTGTTATTTATTTCCTTCAAAACTACTATTTAACTCCTTGAATGTTTAATTTCTTCCATTATTTCTTTTCTAATTATTCCCCAATGTTTATGGAAGAATTTTTTAGGAAGCCATCCATCCTCGGGCCTTGTCCAAGTGGAGTTGGAATGTTTCCTTTCTAATTTCATCTTCAATAAAATTTTCTATTAATCTCTTTTTTTGGGCTTTTGTGACTAGCCTTGGAATCTGTTGGAGGAATTCATTATGTGATCCCAAATCAACATGCTCCCAATCATTAAGAATAAGTGCACAAATATGGTTCCCAAAAAGGGGACTTAAGTGGATAGTTTTTTTTTCTGAAATCAGGAAATATTGACCTTGGAAGTGAAATTGAGGATAGTTACACTCAAAAATTTGAGATGGAACAAAAACAAGGATCAAAGTGCTCCGAGTCTAGTTTCTAAACTACTAATTTATTTTTAAAATGGTTGATATTAAGGGGTTCAAAAGAGGGATGTACACAAATTGGTGTTGTTTTTGTCAAAAAAACATAACATAGCAACTTTTGTACAACCCTTGTATGGTGAAATTTTTTTTAGTATTTTTAAATCGCAATGGTTAGAAGTTAGCTAATAGTATGTAGTTGATGCACAATTTTTCTGATAAATTTTTAATGAATATTTGATTTTTTACTAATTTTCAAAGTGGACATTTCTTGAAAAACAAAATTTTGGCCGTGCTACCCGTACAAATTTTGGAAACTAATTAATTTTTATTTTTTTTAAATGTACAATGGAGTCTAGTTTCTAAAAATATAATTTATTTGAAAATTTGATGAATGACTAATTTGAAATGGAAAAAAAACCAAACACTGCTTTTTGGAAAAAAAGAGACATACAAACAAAAGAAATTATGGATGAAAGGCTTAACATTGTCCTAAAGTTAAAAAAATTACATCGTTGGATAGCTAAGAGAGAACCCAACATTACCCATGTGTTCAATTTTTTTTATATTGAACCACATGCAATCCTGATGGTGAGCACAAACCTTATTATGTGAAAAATTGTAGAATTTGCAAAAACACGTCTCTGGTCATTGAGAATGCCCTCCAATCATTTGGTTTGGCATTACAAGGAAAATACCAATCCTAAGGCTTGGGGATTCCCAAAGCAAGATATAATATGAGCGCTTGACATGTTTTGTGAATGCATTAACAAAATGCGAGCACATTATAATGTGCTCACATTTTGGTCTACATTGAAATTTTTTTCTTCTCCTTTTCTTATCTCTTTCTTTTTGTTATCTTTCAAGGAAACTATATAAATGAAATAAACATTTACATATGGAAATTTAATTTCTTATACTTTAAGTTATATTTCATGTATATAGGCAGGATGTTTGAGAGTGGTTTTAGATCTCTAGGAGTTATAATACAAATTCTAGTTTTTGGAAGATCTTAAAAATTTTAGACTTAGTCAAACTTTAGTAATTAGCATGTCAAATTTTAGTAATGAAGAGGTCAAATTTTAGTAGTCAAAAAGTTATATCATTTTTTTTTCTCTCTCTCTCTCTCCTCTCTACTCTCTATCTCTCCACTCCCTCTCTCTCTCTCCCTTCCTCCCTATCTCCCCTCTCTCTTCTAGTTTTTGGAAGATCTCACAAATTTCAAACTTAGTCAAATTTCAATAATCAGGAGGTCAAATTTTAGTAATTAGAAAATTGTAATATTTCTCTCTCTATCTCACTCATTTTTATCCCTTACACTCTAGACCTCTCTCTCACTATATCTATCCCTTTTTCTAACTCTCTCTCCCTTGATCTCAAGAACTCTCTCTCTCTCTCCTTTTCCCTCTAATTCTCTCTACCTCACTTCTCTCTCCCTCCCTCCCTCCTTCCCTCTCTCTACCTACCTCTACATCTATCAAACCTTACCACTCTCTCTCTACACCTCTCTATCTCACATTTCTCTCCCTCCCTACCTCTCCCTCCCTCCCTCATTCCCTCTCTACTTCTCTTAATCTCGCCTCTCTCTCTACCTCTCCATCCATCTCTACTTATCTTTATCTCTCTATACTTCTCTCTACCTCTCCTTCTTTCTCTAATTATCTTTATCTCCCCTAGCCCTCTCTCTCTCACTAGATGTCTCTCTCCCTACCTTTTCCCCTATCTACTCTCTATCTCTCCTCTCCCTCCTACCTCTCTCTCTCACTCTCTCTCACTCCTCCCTCACCCTCTTTCTCTCTCACTCTCTCCTCTCTTTCTCACCATTCTCTCTTTCCCTCTCTATAACTCTCTCCTTATCTATATGTCACCATTCTCTCTCTACTTATCTTTATCTCACATATCCCTCTTTAGCTCTCCCTTCCTCCCCTCTCTCACCCATACTCCCTCATTCCCTCTATCTCTATATCTCTCTACTTCTCTCTATGCCACCTATCCCTCTCTACCTACATATTCCTCTATCACTCCCTAGCACACTCTATTTATTGCTCTTTATCTCACCTCCCTCTCTCTCCATCCATACTTATCTCCATATGTCCTGCCTTATCTACTCTTTATCTCTCATGTCTCTCTACCTCTCCTTCCCTCTCTACTTATATTTATCTCCTCTTTCTCTCGCAACCTCTCTCTCTCCCTATATGAGGGTTGAGGGTGTAAGGTTTAGTGTTTAAGGTATAGGGTTGAGTTTATAGGGTTAAGTGTATATGGAATAGGGTTTAGGGTTTAGGATATTAGGTATAAAGTTGAGGGTATAGGGTATAGGGATGAGGGATGAGGTTTTAGGGTTTAGGATTTAAGGTGTAGGGTTGAGGGTTGAGGGATAGTGTTTAGGGTTGAGGGTATAAGGTTAAGTGTATAGGGTATATGGATTATGGTTTAGGATATTGGGTATATAGTTGAGGGTATTAGGTTGAGGATATTAGGTTTTTCAGGATTTAGGATTTATGTACAAGTTTGAGGGTTGAGGGTATGAGATTAAGTGTATAGGGTATAGGGATTAGGGTGTAGGTTTAAGGGTATAAGGTATAGGGTTAAGGCTTGAGAGTGTAGGGTTTTTTCATTTAAGTATAGGGTTGAGGGATAATGTTTATGGTTTAGGCTATAAGGTTGAGGGTGCAGGGTATAGAGATGAGGCTTGAGGGTGTAGGGTTTAGGGTTTAAGGGATAGAGTTGAGGGTTGAGGGATAGTGTTCAAGGTTGAGGGTATAGGGCTAGGTGTATAGGGTATAGGGTTGAGGGTATTGGGTTTAGGATTGAGGTTTAGGGTTTAGGGTTTAGTGTACAAGGTTGAATGTAGGGTTTAGGGTTTAAGTATAGGGTTGAGGGATGATGTTCAAGGCTTAGGTTATAAGGTTGATGGTATAGGGTGTAGGGATGAAGGTTGAAGGTGTAGGGTTGAGGTATAGTGTTCAAGGTTGGGGGTGTAGGGTTAAGTGTATAGGGATTAGGGTTTAAGATATTGAGTATAGGGTTGACGGTATTGGGTTTAGGGTTGAGGGTTTAGGGTTCAAGGTTTAGGGTATAAGGTTTAATGTAAGATTTAGTGTTTAATTATAGGTTTAAGGGTTAAGGGATAATGTTTAGGGTTTAGGGTATATGGTATAGGGATGGGGATTGAGGGAGTAGGGTTTATGGTTTACGGTATAGGGTTGAAGGTATAAGGTTAAGTTTATAGGGTATAGGGTTGAGGTTATTGGGTTTAAGGTTTAAGGTTAAGTTTATAAGGTATAGTGATTAGGGTTTAGGGGAGAGAGAGAGAGAGAGAGAGTTGAGAGAGGGTGAAATTGACAACTATATTGCCAATTTCACCAAATTGGCAAGCTAATGGGCCCACTGGTTTGTCAATTTGGTGAAATTGACAACCTAACTTGCCCTCTTTGAAAAAATGGGTCCAATAAATGGGGTCTCGAGGTGATTTACATCACCGGGAGACCCCATTTCTTGGACCCATTTTTTCAAATAGGCCACTACAATGTCAATTTCACTAAATTGGCAAGCTAGTGGGCCCACTAGCTTGCCAATTTGGTGAAATTTGTAACATAACTTGCCCTATTTGAAAAAATGGGTCCAAGAAATGGGGTCTCTTGGTGATTTACATCACCAAGAGACTCCATTTATTGGACCTATTTTTCAAAATAGGCCACTACATTACCGATTTCACTGAATTGGCAAGCTAATGGGCCCCCTACCTTGGCAATTCAATAAAATTGGCAACCTAACTTGATTGTTTGAAAAAATGGGTCCAAGAAATGGGGTCTCTTGGTGATTTACATCACCATGATTGTTTGAAAAAATGGGGTCTCTTGGTGATTTACATCACCGGGAGACTCCATTTCTTGGACCCATTTTTTCAAATAATCTACTACATTGCCAATTTCACCGAATTGGCAAGCTAGTGGGCTGACTAGCTTAGCAATTAAGTGAAATTGGCAAACCTAACTTTCTTGTTTGAAAAAATGGGCTCTTACATCATCGAGAGACCCCATTTCTTGGACCCATTGTTTCAAAAAAACCACTACATTTCCAATTTCACCGAATTGGCAAGCCAGTGGGCCGACTAGCTTGGCAATTTGGTGAAATTGGCAACCTAACTTGCCTGTTTGAAAAAATGGGTCCAAGAAATGGGGTGTTTGGGAGACCTAATTTCTTGGATGAATTTTTTCAAACAAGCCACTACATTGCCAATTTCACTGACTTCGAAAGCTAGTGGGCCCACTAGCTTGACAATTCAGTGAAATTGGCAACCTAACTTTCCTGTTTGAAAAAATAGGTCCAAAAAATGGGGTATCCCTATGATGTTAAGGGTTAATGGTTTAAGGATTTAGGGTTTAAGGGTTAAGAGTAGAGGGTAGAGGGTTTAGGGTAGAGGGGAGAGAGATAGAGGGATTGAGTGAGAGAGAGAGAGAACTAAGAGAGGGAGAGGGGTAGGAGGGAGTGGGAGAGAGATAGAGGGAGGCAGGGTTAAGGGTGGAGGGTTTACACTTAAGGGTAGAAGGGAGAGAGAGACAGAGTGAATGAGAGAGAGAGATACCTGAGAGAGGGAGAGGGGTTAGGTGGGAGAGGGTTGAGAGAGATTGAGGGAGGGAGGGAGTGGGAGAGAGATAGAGGGAGGGAGGGTTAAGCATATAGGGTAGAGGGTTTAGGGTTTAGGTTTAAGGGTAGAGGGTTAAGGGTTTAAGGGTTTAAGGTTTTAAGGTTTTAGGGTTAAGGGTAGAGCATTAAGGGTTAAGGGTAGATGGGAGAGAGATAGAGGGAGTGATTGAGTGAGAGAGAGACCTAAGAGAGGGAGAGACTTGAGAGAGAGGGAGGGAGGGAGAGGGAGAGAGATAGAGGGAGGGAGGGTTAAGGGTAGAGGGTGGAGGGTTTAAGGGTTAAGGGTTTATGGTTTAGGTTTAAGGGTGGGACATGAGAGAGATGAGAGAGTGAGAGATACCTAAGAGAGGAGATGGGGAAAAGGAGAGATTTGAGAGAGAGAGAGGGAGTGGGATAGAGATAGAGGTTAGAGGGTTAATGGTAGATGGTATAGGGTTTAAGGGTTAAGGTTCAAGGGTAGAGGGGAGAGAGATATGAGTGAGTGAGAGAGAGAGACTTGAGAGGGTCTCCCCTCTACCCTTAACCCTAAACCCTAAACCCTTAACCCTTAAACCCTAAACCCTTAAACACTCTACCCTCTACCCTTACCCCTCTACCCTCTCTCCCTCTCCCTCTCCCTCTCTCTCTCTCTCTTGCAATTCTCTCCCTCTCTCAGGTCTCTCTCTCTCACTCACTCCCTCTATCTATCTACCCTCTACTCTTAACCCTTAAAACCTCTATCCTCTACCCTCTATCTGTCTCCAACTCCCTCCCTCGCTCTCTCTCAAGTCTCTCCCTCCTATCCCCTCTCCCTCTCTCAAGTCTCTCTCTCACTCACTCACTCCTTCTATCTATCTCCCCTCTACCATTAGCCCTCTACCCTATACCCTATACCTTCTACCCTTAACTCTCTACCCTCTATCTCTCTCCCACTCCCTCCCTCTCTCTGACTCACTCCCTCTATCTCTCCCCTCTACCCTTAACCTTGAACCCTAAACCCTTAACCCTTAAACCCTATACCTTCTACCTCTCTCCCACTCCCTCCATATCTCTCTCTATCTCTCTCTCTCAATTCTCTCCCTCCTACCCCCTCTACCTCTCTCAGGTCTCTCTCTCTCACTCACTCCTATCTCTCTCCCCTCTCCCCTCAACCCTTAACCCTTAAACCCTCTACCCTCTATTCTCTATCTCTTTCCCACTCCCTCTCTCTCTCTCTCTCTCTCAAATCTCTCCCTCCTACCCCTCTCCCTCTCTTAGGTCTCTCTCTCTCTCTTAGTCACTCCCTCTATCTCTCTCCCCTCTACCCTTAACCCTGAACCCTAAACCCTTAACCCTTAACACTAAACCCTTAAACCCTCTACCATATAGGTACCCTTAACCCTCCCTCCCTCTATCTCTCTCCCACTACCTCCCTCTCTCTCATTATCAAGTCTCTCCCTCTTACCCCCTCTCCCTCTCTCAAGTCTCTCTCTCT
>CM021101.1:546098490-546305936 GCA_007115665.2 Sequoiadendron giganteum
ACTCACTCACTCCCTATATCTCTCTCCCCTCTACTCTAAAACCTCTACCATATTCCCTTAACTCTTAAACCCTTAACCCTCTACCCTTAACCCTTAAACTCTCTACCCTCTACCCTTAAACTCTCTACCCTCTACCCTCTACCCTTAACCCTCCCTCCCTCTATCTCTCTCCCACTCTCTCTCAACCCTCTCCCTCCTACCTCCTCTCCCTTTATTAGGTCTCGCTCTCTCTCTCAGTCACTCCCTCTATCTCTCCCCTCCACCCTTAATCGTAAACCCTAAACCCTTAAATCCTCTACCCTCTACCCTTAACCCCCCCTCACTCTATCTCTCTCCTATTCCCTCCCTCACTCTATCTCAAATATCTCCCTCCTACCCCCTCTCCCTCTCTTAGGTCTCTCCCTCTCACTCACTCCCTCTATCTCTCTCCCCTCTACTTTTAACCCTCTTCTATCTCTATCCATCCCTCCTCTTCTCTACTTCTCTCTATCTCACTTCTCCCTCCATATATCCCTCCCTCTCTTCCCTAATCCCTTAACCCTATACCCTCAACCCTTAAACCCTTAAACAATCAACCCTTAACCCTTAACCCTTAACCCTTAACCCTTAAACCCTTTACCATCTACCCTTAACCCAATATCCTCTACCCTCAACCCTCAACCCTATACCCTCAACCATTAAACCCTTAAACTCAAGTAAACTCTCTACCCTAATCCCTGAACCCTGAACCCTGAACCCTTAAACCCTGAACCCTCTACCCTCTACCCTATACATTGGACTCTCAACCCTAATCCTTCAACCTATAATATCAAACCTATACCTCAAACTACATTCCTAATTTCTCAAAATTGACAAGCTAGGGTAGAGGGTTTAAGGGTTAAGGGTAGAGGGGAGAGAGATAGAAGGAGTGAGTGAGTGAGAGAATTGAGAGATTGAGAGGGGGTAGGAGGGAGAGAATTGAGAAATATAGAGGGTAGAGGGTTAAGAGTAGAGGGTTTTGAGTTTAAGGGTTTTGGGTTTAAGGGCTTAGGGTTTAATGGTTAAGGGTTTAGGGTTTAGGGTTAAGGGTGGAGGGGAGAGAGATAGAGGGAGTGAGTGAGAGAGAGACTTGAAAGAGGGAGAGGGGATGGGAGGTAGAGACTTGAGAGAGACAGTGAGGGTGAGTGGGAGAGAGATTGAGAGTAGAGGGTAGAGGGCCCACTAGCTTGCCAATTCGATGAAATTAGCAACCTAACTTGGCCTGTTTAAAAAAATGGGGTCTCCCAGTGATTTACATCACCAGGAGACCCCATTTTTCGGACCCATTTTTTCAAACTGGCCACTATATTGCCAATTTCACCGAATTGGAAAGTTAGTGGGCCCACTAGCTTGCTAATTCGGTGAAATTGGCAACCTAACTTGCATGTTTGAAAAAATTGGTCTAAGAAATGGGGTCTTCAGTGATGTAAATCACTGATAGACCCCATTTTTGGACCTAGTTTTTCAAATAGGCCACTACATTCCCAATTTCACTGAATTAGCAAGCTAGGGTAGACGATTTAAGGGTTAAGGGTAGAGGGTCAAGGGTTAGGGTTAGAGTTGAGAGAGATAGAAGGAGTGAGTGAATGAGAGACTTGAGAGAGGGAGATGGGGTAGGAGGGAGAGAATTGCGAAAGGTAGAGGGTAGAGGGTTAAGAGTAGAGGGTTTGGGGTTTAAGGGTTTAGGGTTTAAGGGCTAAGGGTTTAGGGTAGAGGGTTAGGGGTAGAGGGGAGAGAGATAGGAGAGAGTGGGTGAGAGACTTGAGAGAGTTAGAGGGGGTAGGAGGGAGAGAATTGAGAGAGATATAGGGTAGAGGGTTAAGAGGAGAGGGTTTCAAGTTTAAGGGTTTTAGGTTTAAGGGCTTAGGTTTTAAGGGTTAAGAGTTTAGGGTTTAGGGTTAAGGGTAGAGGGGAGAGAGAGAGAGACCTAACAGAGGGGGAGGGGGTAGAGACTTGAGAGAGAGACAAAGACAAAGGGTAGAGGGTTAAGAGCATAGGTAGAGGGCCCACTAGCTTGAAAATTTGGTGAAATTAGAAACCTAACTTGGCATGTTTGAAAAAATGGGTTTGAGAAATGGGGTCTCTCAATGATTTTCCCTAGGAGACCCCATTTCTCGGACCCATTTTTCCAAGTAGACCATTATATTGCCAATTTCACTGAATTGGCAAGTCAATGGGCCCACTAGCTTGCCAATTCAATAAAATTGATAGCCTGATTTGCCTATTTGAAAAAATGGGTCTAAGAAATGGGGTCTCCCGATGATGTAAATCACTGAGAGACACCATTTATTGGACCCATTTTTTCAAATAAGCCACTACATTCCCAATTTCACTGAATTGGCAAGCAAGGGTAGAGGGTTAAGGGTAGGGATGAGACAGATAGGAGTGAGTGAGTGAGAGACTTGAGAGAGGAAGAGGGGGTAGGAGGGAGAGAATTGAAAGAGATAGAGGGTAGAGGGTTAAGAGTAGAGGGTTTCGGGTTTAAGGGTTTAGGGTTTAAGGGTTAAGGGTTTAGAGCTTAGGGTTAAGGGTAGAGGGGAGAGAGATAGAGAGTGAGAGAGACAGAGAGACCTGAGAGAGGGAGTAGGGGTGGGAGGTAGAGGCTTGAGAGAGAGACAACGAGCGATAGAGAGAGGGAGTGAGTGGGAGAGAGATAGAGGGTAGAGGGTTAAGAGTAGAGGGTAGAGGGCCAACTAGCTTGCCAATTCGATGAAATTGGCAACTTAACATGGCTTGTTTGGAAAAATGGGTCCAAGAAATGAGGTCTCCTGGTGATGTAAATCACAGGGAGACCCCATTTCTTGGACCCATTTTTTCAAATAGGCCACTACATTTCCAATTTCATTGAATTTGCAAACCAATGGTCCCACTAGCTTGGGAATTCAATGAAATTGGCAACCTAACTTTCCTGTTTGAAAAATGGGTTGAAGAAATGGGATCTCTCAGTGATGTAAATCATCGGGAGACCCTATTTCTTGGATCCATTTTTTCAAATAAGCCACTACATTCCCAATTTGACTGAATTGACAAGCTAGGGTAGAGGGTTTAAGGGTTTAAGGGTTGAGGGTAGAGGGTAGAGGGTTAAGGGAAGAGGGGAGAGAGATAGGAGTGAGTGAGTGAAAGAGAGAGAGACTTGAGAGAGGGAGAGGGGGTATGAAGGAGAGACTTGGGACAAAGAGAGAGAGGGAGGGTGTGAGAGAGAGATAGAGGGTAGAGGGTAGAGGGTTTAAGGCTTTAAGGGTTAAGGGTAGAGGGAAGACGGTTAAGGGTAGAGGGGAGAGAGATAGAAGTAAGTGGGAGAGAGACTTGATAGAGGGAGAGGGGGTAAGAGGGAGATACTTGATAGAGATAGAGGGTAGAGGGTTTAAGGGTTCAAGGTTTGTTGGAACCTTCAAATTTTGGCAAAATTTGAAGGTGCCATGTCAAAATTTTAAACCACTCAAAAAACACAATTATAAAATCTACTCAGAAGGGCTACTTTAAAAAATCATAATTTGAAGCCTCTTTGATTTCATGTAACATTACTTTACAGATGTTTTCATCTACCATATTTTAGTATCTTTTCCAACTTTCAGCTTCATACACTTAGTTTTGACTGTGTTTCAAAAGGCCAAGCTAAAGGGTTTTATAAAGGTTTGTTGTTAGCACACAGTGAAAACAAGCCAAGTGGGCTACTTTGAACATTAATATCTCGCACCTTAGGATGCATTTCTACAGATCACTTTTTGCAATAAATTCTTGGATCATATATCTATATGTTTGTTCATTTTTATGGTCACCGGAGGAGTTCCGGTATGCTTTTTAATTACTTTGTGACTGCTTCTAGAGTAGATTTGGCACCCCGAAAAGTTGCAAAATTTGAAATTCTAAGGATGACCCAGTTGGTTTTTTGGCCTCCAATATCTCCAATTGCAATTTAGTTGAATTTTGAGGTCATTTGGTGCATTAATTTAAAAAATCATTTTCCTCACTATATGCTCTAGTAGGGCCAGTTTACAAAGGAAGTACCTTGATTTGGTAAGTTGTTCAAAATCCGTTAGAAACCCACTTCCAATATAATTGATCAGAGTCCTTTTCAAATTTTCCTAACTCCAAGATGCTCTGTGTGCCCACGATGAAATTACTTTGTTTACTTTCCAACCGAAATTGAAATTTTTTCCTTAAAATCTAAAGTTTAAATAACATAAATTTTAAAACATTTGATATGTTGTAAAATAAATTTGGAACAGTGTGTGGATATCCATCAAATCATAATTGAAAGAATATTATTATCAAATTTGTAATTGCAAGTGCCCTGATATAAACATATATGCAAGATATGGAAGCATACACGAGGTCACTTACAACCAGAGTAATATCTGACTAAAGCAACAAATTAATGAAGTATTGCCTCTTGTATTAGTGAACTATGTAAGAACGGTTGAGAATGTAGGATTGCGAGCTTTCCACACATTACCGTAGGAGGATTTTGGGGCCAATGCGGGTGTGCGGTGATGGGAAGGTATTTCTCATAGTACTGCCAACAAACTTTAATGCCAGTGGATATGGCAATAGGAGTAAAAATAATTAAATGTAAAGTTATCCAAGAAATAATTTGTATGTGAGAGACTTTATTAATAAGAAGTATAAAAAATTAAAGCTTGTCGTGTTGTATAGATAAAGCCATTGGGAAATAAGGTGAGATTAATTATTCACTACAGACAAAGAAAAAGGTATGTATGGCTTGAGGGAGGTGTGTACACAATAAAATATATACTGCTTCACCATAGTAGTTGGAAAATATGCGTGCGGGATGGCAAGTGAAGTTGGATGGAAAATTCTAAAATTCATGCGGTATGAGAAAATGTGGGTGTGCAATGAACTAAAAGGAGTGGAAAGACTAAAGTGTAAAAATTAAATATTTTACAAATAGAGATATGATTAAATGTGATGTTCACCAGAAAGGGGAAGATAATTTGGGGGAATAAATAAAAGTGTATGGGTGAAGTAATTTTTAAAAGGTGAAAACATTTTGTAACAACATTTTCACTTTGGAAGATTGGTGATTATTTCACTATATCAATATTGTGAAAATAAATTGGTGAAATATGAAAGGGGAATAAGTGAAATAAATTATATAATATCTTAGATGAGGAGAGAAAAGGCTAACTTCTTGAGAAATAGAAATGAGTGTTGAATATATAATTTGAAAAGTGAATTTCACAAAATTGTTTCACCAAGGAGGTTAAAAGGTGGGTGATTATTTTTACCCAAAGAATATATTTGGTGAAAATGTGAATCTGATGTTTCCAAGCAAATGGATTAATGAAGACTATTTGAAATATTTAGTTTGTGAAAAGGCAATTAATTAAATATTTTATTTTCGCCAAAGAATATTGAAGAGATGCAGTGAACAGGTGAAGGTTCATAACCCTAAAATTACAATGTATATATGTAAGATGAAATAAAATCATCAAAAGAGAGAGGTAGTAGTAGGTTAGGAAGTTACTAGTAGTTGGATAGGGTAATTAGTTGCTAAAACAAAATGTTATGTTATGTATTGCAAAAGATTTTGGAATAATATAATGGACAAGAAGATTTAATCTGGTGACTCATATATTGGTGTCAATTTTTTGTCAAGGTAAACAATTATTTGGATGTCTCCAAGTTTGTGTTCCTTATTATTTGAATTTATTCCTAGCAGAATACTAAAATTCATCAGACACATTTGTTGTTCTTGTGTAATTTGCTTAATTGGTTTCTTCAAGTAGGAATTAAAATCCTTTTAAACAGATTATAGTAATTTGGAAATGTCAATTGGATCAATAAGAAGAGTCTATAATTGAAGGCTTCCATAATTTCTCCAAACAATCCTATTAAGTTATTCAAAACTAAATATATCAAGTATATTTTTTATTTTGGCAGAACACATTTGCTGTCACTGTGTGGCCCCTTTTAATTGGTTCCTTCAAGGAAGGATTGAAATACTCTTAGATAGATCACAGTAACCTAATAGGCCTTGATTGGATCAATAAGAAGAGTTTGTTAGTCACATCCTTGAACGTTTATACCAGGTATAAACAAATATAAGTGCCAAACAATTAGAATTGTAGCTAGTTAGTAAGTCATATATCATTTACATCTTGACTCCATTTACCCAATAGAAGTAGGCACTGGTCATACCCATTCCATTCAAGAGTTTCATAAAATCTTATCCATACATTGATATTTCAAATTCTAGTAGGAGTACAAGTAGTTATTAAGCTTTCATCTATCCCTCACTATTTTCCCTTGGGGATAGATTGCACAAGTAGGAATCATATAGTTCAAATCTACAATCATTTACATAGGTACACCCGCCTAGGTTTAGTAGAGCCTAAAGAGTAGAAGGTTCAATTACATTAATTGGCCTTGTACATTAGCCAAAAAGATTTCAAGAGCTTGGAAATCTCTTTTGGTTCAAACCTACATTTTTGAGACCTAACAGGGTTAAGGGTAGAGGGGAGAGAGATAGAGGGATTGAGTGAGAGCGAGAGACCTGAGAGACGAAGGGGGAGTGGGAGGTAGAGACTTGAGATAGAGAGAGACCAAGAGAGAGAGGGATGAGTGGGAGAGAGATAGAGGGTAGAGATAGAGAGATATTTCTCTAGTTAGGGTGGGAGGGAGACTTGAGAAGAGGTGGAGGGTAGGAGGGAGAGAAATGAGAGAGAGAGAGAGTGTGTGTTATCTACTTAGGGTGGGAGGGAGAGACTTGAGAGAGAGGGAGGGGGTTGGAGGGATAGTGTTGAAAGAGAGGTAGAGATGGAGAGAGAGGGGGGGGGAGAGAGAGAGAGTTTTGTAGTTAGGTTGGGAGTGAGATACTTAAGAGAGGGAGAGGGAATGAGAGAGGGAGACTAGAGAGAGAGAGATGGAGTTCTCTAGTTAGGGTGGGAGGGAGAGACCTGAGATATGGAGAGATGGTGGGAGGGAGAGGGATGGATAGGGAGTGGGATAAAAATAGAGATAGAGAGAGAGATAGAGAGAGATAGAGATGGAGAGAGACTGAGAGGTGTGAGGGAGAAACTAGAGGGAGAGTGTGTCTGTGTGTTTTCTAGTTAGCATGGGGGAGAGACTTGAGAGAGGGGGATGGGGTGGGAGGGAGAGGCTTGAGAGAGTGAGAGGGGGGTAGGAGGGAGAGAATTGAGAGAAAGGGAGGGGTTGGGAGGGATATAATTGAGAGGGAGGGATAGACTTCAGAGAGAGGGAGAGAGGAAGAGAGGGAGAGGCGGAGAGGGAGATAGAAGGAGGGAGAGAGAGAGTTCTCTAGTTAGGGTGGGAGGGAGAGATAGACCTGAGAGAGAGAGAGAGAGAGAGAGAGAGAGAGAGAGAGAGAGAGTTCTCTAGTTTGGGTGGGAGGGAGAGACTTAAAAGAGGGAGAGATAGACCTAAGGGAGAGAGTTCTCTAGTTTAGGTGGGAGGGAGAGACTTCAGAGAGAGAGAGAGTTCTCTAGTTAGGGTGGGAGGGAGAGAATTGAGAGAGGGAGAGGGGCTGGGAGTGGGAGAGGGGGTGGCATAGAGAGACCTAAGATATAGGGGCTGAGAGGAAGAGAGAGAGATTCTCTAGTTGTGGTGGGAGGGAGAGACTTGAGAGAGGGAGAGGGGGTAGGAGGGAGAGAACTGGGAGAGAGGGAGTGGGAGAGGGGGAGAGAGACCATTTCAAAATATGCTGTTGAAGTGTGTTATGTTCCATAATTTTAAATTTTTCTTGATCAATTTTAATTTTTTTACTACAAAGAATATTTTAGTACTAGCAAACTTTGCTTCACACAACCATTTCTCCACCAACTCTAGAAAAATTTTCTCCTTAAACCGCATGTTTTAAAACCCAAATTAGCATCTGGATGGTCTATTACCTCATAGGATATCTATTTGAAATAGATACTGATCTGACCTAGATTGAGAGAAAATGGAGCCTTCAAATGAAATTGGAAAGCAGTCCTAGTCACCTTTGGAGAAGAATCTATCTAATTTCTCCAAGATGTCACTAAATCCCAATCTCCAATTAGACCAAGTGTTAATGCAATTCAACATCTAAACTTCCATAAGGTGATTCCTATAAACAAAATCACCAAATTTAGTATGCATCTTAAGCCTTCTATGAACACCCAAAATTTCACCTTGATCATGGAGTATGACATCAAGAAATCCCCTCCAAAGATATATAATTCATTTCAGTCCAAATCTAGAAAGGCTCCTATCTCATCCCAAGTTTTTTCCTTCCTTATACAAGACTTTGGGAAATAGGCATTTAGAAGAAAATAGTTTTGCTGGAAAAACAAGGATAGACTTGAGAGGGGGGGTGAATCATTTGTTAAAGAAATTAAGCTTATTCAACCTTAAACAACTTATAATCTTAGATCTGATAATTAACAGTGAAAGCGTGAATCAACAACACATCAGAGACACATGAACACCAAGATTTTTATATGTGGAAACTCTATTAGGGAAGAAACCATGGTGGATGTTAGTCCACAAGATTATACCCTGTTAGAAGTATAATGAAATAAATGAATAGGGAATGCACATGCATTTAGGCACACTACCTAGAGCTCACTGCTCAAAGGGAAGGCTCACTGCCTCACATAAGACAATCAGATTAAATCCATCTGATGAGGTTGAACTAATAAATTAGCTTCTACAAAAGGTTGATTACAGTTCCAACTATGCACAAAATCACTTCTTCACACTTCACGCAATCTTCTTCACACTCTACTCTGCACTTGAATGATCTGATCTTTATTCACACATACCTTGCATATATAAATTTACCAAACATACTCTGAGTGTACTTCAAAGTGAATAAACAATCACTCTTATATATCCACTACATGGATTTACATCATCAACTCTGTTGGCCACAAATAAAGAATAAATTACAATTGTCAGCCTCAATACATGAAAAAATCTTAATGCACACCAATCTAACTCAATCACAACATAGTGAGGACCTAAATCAATATCCTCAAACACACCAAACAATAAAATATTAATCCATAAGGATCTAGAACATGCTACCACCATCATGTCAACAAAGAACATGAAAACCTTAAATCACGAACATGTCGATCAATGTGGACGTACCACACTGATAGAGCACAATCTAGAAACATCATTGAACACCTCAGGAACATACACAACAACTCACTTTACTAGAATTGCAATCTCATCTTCCAGAAACACGTGCTACAGTAACTAAATAACTGTAGGAACACAAAACTTCATAACTTCCTCAATTCTTGATGTTTACCACTAAAAGTTTCGGAAAAAATACTAGATAGGCTCAGCAACAAAACCTTTAGTGCACACCTTTTGATCATCAACATACATAAATTTTCATCACACTGACCTTCTCAGCTTCATTGGCTACCTGCAATATATATATTATAATTTTCTCAATATCCTCGACATATAAAGCCTTCAAAATCACAAATACTAATAGTGTTGACATCAATGACAACCACATATTAGCAAAACAACCACAACATCTAATAAGTTTAGACTTATAATTAAACTCCTCACCTTGGAATCCATCCACTTATTTCTAGCAACTTCCAACTCCAGGTAAATTGACCATGGCTTCTATAAAATGGAAAAACCTCTTGAGGCCCCTTGTGCTTCAATTACCTCTATCTACTAGTATTTGTCTTTTTTATAGAAAAATTCATTTCCTATTTACTCATTTTAGTTTCTTGAAACATGAAAATATCAAATTTTGATACTTCCATACAATGCCTTACCAATCATTTTTTTTTAGGGGAATTTAAGCCCCTAACATTCCATGATGTGACTTTCATGGCTCCTCGAGAAGGGATATTCGCTTTCCTGATCTCAACATCATGGTTAATTTTAGCTATCCTTTAGCATCCCCATCTAGGTTGCACTTCTCTTGATGGGATTTCCTACCCTTTCTATTTCCCTCCCCATAGTCTAGAGAGTTCTTTGCTTCTAGATTCCTTTATATCCCTAGTTTTCCATGCTTAGGAGGAGTTCCAACTAACTCTTCGAATTCAATATTCTACAAATCCAGTTCCTCCCAACATTCCTCTTCCTTTGGCTCCTCCTCTACCTTAGGACATTTTTTTTCATTCCATTTCCTTCTTCGACACTATCCAAGCCTATAGACCTTGATACTTGGGCTAGCACACATTCAACTTCTAGGATGGTGTCTACATTTCCCATTTCTTGTGTCGTAGACATTGTCTTTGATAAATTGGCTATTAGGTCTCCATTATCCAAGGTGTTGGATGACGTCAATCTATTGTTATCCATCATTGAAACCATACACTTCCCTTATTATTTTGTTGGTGAAGGTGTATTATTCCTTTCTCCTTGTCCTGTTTGGGGCTCATATTCAGAAGGGTTAAACTGTGTATATCCTAGATGAGGTATTTGATAATGACAGAGGGGTTGGGGTTAGATGTATTTTAGTCTTCTAAAAAAACCTAACATCCATTGTTATAATTTCCAATTCATCCCACCATTGTCTTTTTGGATTGGCTTCCACATAGATTTTGGCACATAACCCTACTCTTCATGATATGTATTCTCATCCACTCTAATAAATTCCCCAATCTCATTTCCTATGAACTCGAGGGCTTTTGTATGCTATTATTAGAGAGGTAGATTTACTAGCTCGATCCAAGCATATTATTTTTCCATTTGGTAGGTTAAAGGATTAAAGTTTGGTTATTAATTTTTAAGGTAAAAACCCAGTCCTAATATTAGATGATCTTCATTCAAAATTGATTCCTTCAATTTTTCCAAAAACATAGTCAAGTAGAATAAAATCATTAGGTAGGAATTTAAGCCTTACCTTGTCATCCCATTTGTTTAACCACCAACTTGATATATTCTCCCTTGAGGCACCAGTAGTGCACCATTTGGTGAAAATATCACAAGACCTCATATGATCCAAGCTAGGTTGCATAATTTCTTCTAGAATGACCATGACTTTGCTATTGAATGGTTCCCTCCTATTCCTTTCGACATGAGGTTTTCCCCCATATATGCTTGATTTGGTGTTTGTTCCATTATTATTCTCTTTGTCACCATTTTATAGGTGACCACTTTGTCTTTATCTTCAAAATATCTTTGCCCTAGGTCAATGGTATTTGCACTAGTTGCATAGGGAGGGCCTAGTTTACCCTTATCTTGAACCAATTTTGAACCATTCCTTCTATCCCATTCCTTTTTTGTCATCCAACTCTTTTAGGATTCCTTGTTGGGCCAAGATGATTTGTTTGACTTCCAAGATCCCTTCCTTGATGTTTTTCCATTTTATCAAAACCGCCCATGCCCTTGCCACTGAAGAATTTGATCCTACCACTCCTTCTATTTCCTAGGATATGAATTGTGATCCCAATTAATCGCAATGCCAAAGCCATATTTCTTTATGCCTACATGGTTAATCTTGATCTAGGGGTTTGTATGTCCAAGAACCAAATTTGTGGTTGTAGTATCCTTCCCTTGAACCTTTCCCATATGTATTATTGTTTGTGCCTATTTCCTTGATTCCCCCATCCCAACATGGTTGATCCAACAACTATGAATACTCAAACCCTTATTGAAAAATTGTATACTCTTGCTTCCACTCAGTCTATCTATAGAGGGAATTCAATGTCTACATCATTGGTCGATGCTCCTAACTGTTTCTCCCTCTACTTGACCATCATGTTCTTGTGTATTTAATTAGTGTTTACATCTATTTTTAAATTTAAAATACTAACTATTTATATGAAATTATTTTAATATTATATTTTATTTATAAAACTATAAGAGATGCAAGGGCATGCTAAGAGAATCATGGATAATTTTTGTTTACTCAAGAAGGATACAAATCCGAGGTTTGATATTTAGGGATGAGGAATAGTGGTTATTTTTCATTACATTAGGTAATTAAGTGTTTCAATTATATTTATAGTTCTATGTGTGATTACTTGTTCTTGTAGTAACATTTGGGAATCTATTTTTGATAAGTTTGATTCAATGACTCAGAAAAATAGTGTGTATTAGCTAATAGAGATGTTAATTTGAATTTTTTTTGATAGGTTAAGGGTTATTTTGTGTTTGAGAAAAATAATAGTTATCTTAAAAGGTAATTTTAACCATTTTGAAGGTGTTTGATGAATTATTTGGATATCATCTATTATTGGACCATAGAAATCCATCTTTATTATTATAGGATAGTGACACATTTCATGTGATTTTGAATTTGCACCATCTTGAGGCTAATATGGAATATTTGAGAAACCAATAAAAGTATAAATATGTGATTTAAGACAAATATATGTAAGAAAATAAGATTAGGGAGAGTAGAGAAGTTACAACTTGATAACAACTAGGGAGTGAGGACTAGGAGAGAAAGGAAATACAAAGTAGAATGTTGAGAAAAAAAATCTTAGTAGAGAGTCAATATTTTTTGTGTAATTATATATAATAGTACACCTATTACAATCAATACAATCCATTGTTGTGTATAGCAATTGATTTTTTGAGATCAATAAAAGTAAGAGATCTTCTAGTGGCTAGGTTTTTCCCTCATTGATAGCTTCACAAGAAAATTTAGTTTCATTTGTGGTGTTTCTTTTTAATTATTTATTTAATTATGTGGGGTACACAATTGGACATTACTTCTTGTGGCCATCCTCTCATGACTACAATAAATAGTATCAAATAAAGGTTGATCTATTATTTGCTAACCTATGGATGTGAGTGCACCTAGTTGATGCAAATATTTAGAATTAGTTTTCAAAATGAGGTAAATATTTCTATTTGAATATGTAGACACCTAAATTTGACCATTTTCATTTGGTCAAATTTACCCTTTATTTCATCTATTTCATCTTCCTATCTTTATTAATTAAATAATATTATAATTATTTAATTGATATCGACTATCCCTAAAGTCCCATAAGATATTTATTTATTTAATTAAATACTTTACCACATTTACCCCTTCCTCTCTAAATTAAATAAATGGAATAATTTATTTAACTTAGCATTTACATTGTGAGAAATAAATTTAAATATTTAATTCTCCCCTCCCATATTCTCTCACATAGTCACATCCTCCATAACCCACTTCTAATCCTAATTTGATTGATAATCCTATTATTAAGATGCGCACACTCCTAATTCTTGATTAGGAGGGTGTCACATCCTCCATAAAATGTAAGTGGATCCTTAACCTTCATTACCAACCTACTCTCTTTCCTAATCCCCTATTTGCATAATAAAAACCCTTGATTAACCTAACCTAGACCTATGCCCCTCACATTAATTACTTTCTCCTTTTGGAGAAGTTAACCCACACCTAGTATGGAATTTTAAATTCCATTTTATTTTCCCAAGGATTTTGGAGGAATTTTTATTCCTCTCTTACCCCCAAGGTGTTTCTAATTCCTATCCTCATCCCTATGAGGATTATTACGGAATTTGTAATTCCCTTTTATCCTCTCTCTTCATGATTTGGGACAAGTGGACAAGAAAATATTTTATGAGGAGATCTTGCCCATTCCACAGGTACTTGCAAGTACCCTCCACATCATCATCCACCTCACCATCTTATTCTCCCATATGGTGACAAGTGTCATCACCTTGTGGGTTGAGATGCCTCAAGGCATATCGACCCTTGATCTCTCCCCAAGCTCTCATTCTCATTGCCAATTATTCTACCCTCTCCCAAATGACTAAACACTTATTCATTTAAAATTAATTCACAACATTCATCTCTGCAATCAAGATTACACATCTCCATTCCAACAATAACCAAAAAAATGCTAATTTTTTACCAAATTAAGCAAATACAAGGGGTTATGTTACTAAAATCCAGTCATGAGGACACATAGCTTGAAATCCATGGGTCAAACATGACATCAAGCTCAACTTATACTACATTTTGTGGGTTTTATTATAGGTTTTAGCTTCATCTAACCCTTAACTGAGTGTTTGTTGTGTTTCTTAATTTTGCTTGGTTTTAGTTGTTTCCTTGTATTTTAGTAGATAGAAAATAGTGCACACATTTATAACATGCCTAGTGGGACCCATGTCATGGGTATTTTATTTTATTTTTGTAATTTTTTATTTTGCAACACTTGCAAGTTTAGCTTCAAAGGAGAATCTGTTGCATGGGCTAATACACCTATAGTAGGGGTGGTTGTGACTCCTTAAAGGGTGAATGTGCTTTAGCTTCGACCCCCTCCACTGCTAAAAAACTTTAGATGCAGACCTCCTTCTTGACAAGCATACTTGAAAGTTGTAAAGGTGGTTCTATTTTCTACATAGGCTCTGGATCTAAAGATAAACATAATAAAGTTGTTAAGAGGCAATTGTGGGACCTCCAGGGGTAGGCCTACAAATTTCTTAGGAAGATATGTTTCTTAAAAGGTGAACCTACTTGATTATTGAAAGTTATCCTTCAGAGGTGGTTGTGTACATACAAAATAAATTGTGCTTTCTTTAAGGGCAGAAATGCCTTGTGCATAGGTGGTTATGTTGGTAACATTTCCTACATTTCCATTCTAGAATTTTACTTTGTTACCGATTATCACTAATCTGCTCACTTGTGCTATTGGTGTCTGTGAGTTTTCCTAATCCATTTGCAACTTTCATTTGACAAATAATAGTGGTTTTAAAATACTAGCTTATTTCTTGTAAGACAATCACTTGAAGACTTGAGTAAGTCTTTTTCATACTAAATCTAGGAACACTTTGATTTATTAAAGGGTCAATTTACCTTATTTTTCACATTTGAGATTGATTCATTGGCATATTCTCTCCCCTTGTGCTACATGTGTGCTTGCGGATTAGAAACTATGAATTAATCTAAGTCCATTTTCCAATCCATTTAGGAGTGCTAGCTTTCACATATGCTCTCCCCTTGTGCTATGTGTGAGCCTATGGATCAGAAATTCCTAGCATATCCTTCCCTTTAGGAGGCCTAATTGGGGATTTAATCACCCCAAGGGATGACCTCAACCATGTGAACCAATGGGGTCTAGAAAGCGGGGAGAATGAAAGTTGTACCCCAATCCAGTTGTGTCATTTCTAGCGAAGCATTGATACTTGGGTGATTCCAAGTTAGGCATGTAAAGTTGGTTCAAATGAATTGACTAAAATTCTTGACACATTATTTTGATAGGGTGGTGTTCATGGATGTTCCTCACGCACCCTCCCAATGTTTAGATGATGCACTAGAGAGATTATACCAACCTAGCATAGGATCTTTCAACTGTTGCTTACTATAGTGCAAGGTGTAGTATTAGGCCCAAATCTACTCACCATGTATCCCCTTGAGTAGACATAGGAACTCTTTGATGAAGGTCTCAGGGGGGTGAACCCACAAAAGTGGTTTAAAATTCGAGTGAGGAAGGAAAACTTCCAAAAAAATCACCCATGCAAAAAAAATCGTCTTGAGGGGTTCAAGTGAACTCAAGGTTCAAACGAACCCAAAAGGGACTCGCTCGAACCAGGGTTTGAGTGAACTCAAGGTTCAAACGAACCCAAAAGGGGTTCGCTCGAACTAGGGTTCAAGTGAATGGTTTGAGCGAACCCTTTTGCATGTGGGAATCCATGTTTCCCATTGTGGAAAGGGGGTTCAATTGAACC
Organism: Sequoiadendron giganteum; assembly: GCA_007115665.2. Classification (NCBI taxonomy): domain Eukaryota; kingdom Viridiplantae; phylum Streptophyta; class Pinopsida; order Cupressales; family Cupressaceae; genus Sequoiadendron; species Sequoiadendron giganteum. The sequence goes on from CM021101.1 coordinate 546,114,133, forward strand.
CTGGTTCGAGCGAACCCCTTAGGTTCACTTGAACCCCCCTTTTACCACATTCCCACCCTCCAACACAAAAAGACTCTAGATTTTTTCCTTTCAAAGCTCGGGTTGAGGATGAAAATGGAGGAGACTTCACAGACCCAACTGGAAGATGGTAGCCCTTGGAACGAGCTATCCAACAAATACAATTTTAATATTTTTTGGTTTTATTATGTATTTATTTTTTTAGTTTTATTAAACATAGGTTTTCCACCGAAAATCAAGTTCTATGTTCTGCACATGTGGAAAAATAGTAGCTTATCAAAGTAAAATTTAAAAAAATATGTTCAGGCTCGTTATTGATGTCCTTGATTCATTAAAAAAAAAATTTGAATTTCGATACATACATAAAAAGTTATGTTGTAAATGGTCCACCTATGTCTGAATTGTAATTGGTTTGACTTCAAAACTTGATTAAGGAAAAAATATTCAATAAAACAATATAAAACCAAATGAAAGTGCTAGATATCATAGTTACAAATCTAAATTCGAAAAAGTTAGAATTTTATCCTTCATACAAAAAAATTTATGTTGTATACGGTGAGCATCACTCCTTAAAAATGTTGTTTTAAAAAAAAAACTAATTTTCGAAGGAGATGGAAAAATAAGTGCAATTTGATTCTGAAAAAAATGAAAAAAATATGTTTAGAATCTATAAACAAAACATCACAAATCACTAGTTTTCATCATCTTCCAATTCCTCGATTCAGCCGTTATAGGAGCCCGAAAGTGAAGATTTAGCTAAAAAAAATTAGTTCGGTGTCCAGTTTGCCCAAAAATTGTAAACCAGTATTGTGGGATCACTTAGGGCCTCTAGAGAAAGGGAGAAGGTGAGATCATTGTCACTTTAGACTTGTGCCACTAGATCCCTGTCTATTGAATCTCATTGAGTTGTGCTCCTCACTTATCTTGAGTTATTAGCTACAAGACTGGTGGGCCTATAATAGGTTAACACACCAACTTGATTAATCTAGGTTTATGCTTATTGACATGTCTTATTATGCATACTAGTGATTGTATTTTGTTCATCCCAGTTTGTGTTTTCCTTTTATATTTTCCTTTGTTGTAGGGTATTTTTAGTGTCCTTAGATGAATCTTCTTTACATAAAGGAAGCTCCACTCTGTCCATAGGTGGTTGTGCTTGTCTATAGGTGACTACGTACCCTTGTCTATTCAATTCAATAAATCATCCCTATAAGGAGATCTTCTTTACACGGAGGAAGCTTCACTCTATCCTTGGGCAGCTATGCTTATTCATAGGTGGCTATGATCATCCTTCATAGGTAGACATGCTCTCTTCAGAGGCAAATCAATTCTATCCATAGATGATTGCACTCTAGGTGATCCCACAATATTGGTTTACAATTTTTTGCCAAATTGGACATTGAACTGATTGTTTCTAACTAAATATTCACTTTCAGGCACCTATAGGTGCTAAACCATGAGCAATTTTAAGATGATGTAAACTAGTGATTTGTGACATTTTGTCTATATATATATATTTTTGGAATCAAATTGCATTTCTTTTTCCATCTCCTTCGAAAGCTAGTTTTGAACAACAAACACCATTTTTAAAGAGTGATGTGTACTTGCTAATACATAACCCTTTTTCTATGAAGGATAAAATTCTATTTTTTTTGAATTTAGATTCATAACTATGATATCTAGTGCATGCAATTAGTTTCATGGGATTTAATTGAATATATATTTTTTAATTAAATTTTGAAGTCAAACCACTTACAATTTAGACATGATTTACTTGCTAGCACATAATTTTTTTTTATGTATCAAAATTCTTTTTTTTTGTTGGATCAGGGACATCAATATCTAGTGCATAGATATATATATATATATATATATTGATAATCTGCTATTTTTCCACATGTGCAAAATAGAGAGTTTGATTTTCAGTGAAAAACCTATGTTTAATTATACTAAAAAAAATACATAATAAAACCAAAACATATTAAAATTATATTCAATGGATAACTCATTTTGATGACTACCATCATCCAGATGAGTTTGTGAATTTTCCTCCATTTTCACCCTCAACCTGAGCTTCAAAAGGATCTTTTTTGTAGAAATTTGGTAGAAGAGGGAGAGAAGTGCATAAAAGGTGGGTTCGAGTGAACCCCCCTTGACTCCTTCGAGTGAAAAGGGGTTCACTCAAAGGGGGGTTTGCTTGAACCCCACTTGTTTTGCATTTTTTCTTTGTTTTCCTTAAAAAATGGTGCCAAAAGAGATGACATCATCAAAAGTGGTTTTCTCAAAGGGGGGGTTTGAGTGAACCCATTTTTGGGTTCACTTGAATCCCCCCTTCAAGCAAACCCCTAAAAACCGAAAAAATATTTTATGGGAGAGTTTTGGCCATTTTCCTTCCTCAATGAAAATGTAAACAAGTTTTGTGGGATCGCCCCTTTGTTAATAGGTGGACACACTATCCATAATCATTTAATCTAGTCCATCCTTCATAAGTGGACCCACTCTCTTTAGAGGTGGATTCACTTTATCCATAAGTGATTATGCTCTATCAATAGGTAGATACAATGTCCATCGTCATCTAGTCTAGTCCATCCTTCATAGGTGGACATGTGCCTTCAAAGTTGGATTTTCCCTATCCATAGGTTGCTACGCTATTCATCTTGATCACCCCTTCATATGTGGTTAGATTTCCTCATAGGTGGTTGTGCTTCACCCAAAGGAAAATATATATAGGCTTCTATGTATCCTTCAAAGGTGGATATGCTCTATTCTTGGGTGGACTCATTTCCCATTCAAAAATCAAGAGTGTACCCTTTGAACTAGTGATTTCTCTCATTGTTATGAGTCTGATTCCATGATTAATTTTTTTATCACCTTCAAATATTTTGTATCATCCATTTTTTCTAGTAATTTATTACAAAATTCATCAAATCATTGTTCCAATCACACAAGGAAATATCTAAATGTATCTAATCATCATCCCCATCATCAAAAATCATAATCTATCCTCCTAAACCTTAATTTGAGAACTCTTATATCTGAATCAATCAATTAATCAATACACATCATCATCTTTACATTTGGGTAGGAACCCAGTCTGTCTTGGGTCAATAGTCATCATTAGCCAAATGAAATTTCCTTGAGAGAGATGTTATTTTGTTCCATAATAATCCTTCATGCTTAAGAATGTTGTCTATCTCAAGTACTATCCAATCATCATCATTATCATCATCATTTAATTTTCTTGAGAATGTAAGGCTACCTGAAGTCATAATCAATTTAATTGTCATCAAATCAAGTTCTTATATTTAATTGGATTTCTATGCTAATCAATTATTAAATTGTTCATACTATCATCAATCAATCAACTATATAATCAATCATCAAACCATCATCATTTAGTCTTGTCCTTGGGCTTTATATCACCTTCATCATCTAGTCACATCTTTCATGCTTTTTCTTAGTCAATTGGAAGCTCAAAAACTCATGGAACAACAATAACAAAAATCTCATCATTCACCTTTGTTGAGAAATGATGCCTCAATTGCTAGCTTGAACCTCTGTCAGAAAAGACTTGGCAAGAAAAATTCTTCTTTTCTGCTTTTACTACCATACCATGGTGGTCTGCTTTTCTATTTTGGTGGTACCACGATGAAAGTTCTGGCGGTTACCTCATTATCGTATGCTTCTTCCTCATCGTGGTGGCCATGATATCAATCTCTCTAGGTCTGGTGGTGACAGTTTAACGGTTACCGCCATACCACAGGCGGTGGGTCCACTCACTGTGGTAGCATGGTGAGACCGCATGCGATTGGGTCTGGCGGTTACCACCTTACCGCGGCCAGCGAAGGGGCTGACCATGGTGGTTGTGGTAAGACCACCAGCGACTGGCTAGCGATTACCGCCATACCGCGGCCAGCCAAGGGGCTGACTGCAGTGGCCATGGTAAGACCACCAATACTCTGGCTGACGGTTACCGCTCTACCACAGGGTGGCCTCTCAGCCCCCGCGGTAGTGTGGTAAGACCATCAGTTGTACCACTGACCAGTCACCACCATACTGCGGTCTTGTCCATTGACCACAGTGGTAGTGCGGTGGTGTTGGTGGTGAGGTGGACGAGCTCGAAGGGGGTTTATCAGTGAGCTCGGATGAGCTCACTGCTATACCGCAGGGTGACTCAGGTACTGTAGTGGTAGTGCAGTGGATGCTTGGAGGGTTGATTGGAAAACTTAGTAGGCTTACCGCCTTACCACGAGTTGGTTGGATGGGATCGGCGGTAGCGTGGTAAAGGCTATGGGGAGCTCGGATGAGCTCGACGACTGGTTTGACCAAGTTGGACTCGGTGTCAGAAATGGTTAGCGAATGGAATGTGGACATGTGGCTTAGTGTCAAGCGATAATTGGCTAGAGGCCAAAATTCATAGTAGCAGCAATTGCAAGTCGATTAAGGGTGGTAAAACAAAACCCAATTTGGGTAATGGCATTAATGCCTGGGTGGCTCGATGCTGATAGATCGACACAGGCAGATCTTTGGTGCATTTGAATCAGACATGATTTTTACTTGAGATCGGAGGTTGATTGACATAATTGAATGCAATGTTAGACTTAAGGAGGTCAAGGATAGATTGCATAGGGAGAGATTTCAAACTGTATGTTGGGAGAGAACATTGTAATAGTGAGATAATTCTATTGTGCTGTAGTGAGCTAATCAGAGAAGACTGTAATTTTGTATGTAACTGTTTTGTTACTATAATACAATTTTTTTGGACTTTGAGTGATGGGTTTTTTGCCTGAAAAGGTTTTCCCACATATATCTTGTGTCATCTGTGAATGCTAATTTATGTTATCTATTTTACTTGCATGTATTCATCTCAAGTAGTTTTATAATGCTATTGAAACTGGTTTTATGCTCTTCTCCTCTGTTGTATTAGTGTTAAGGGAATGTATTCCACACTATTGGGTCTCTAGATCCATGCCTATTTTTCCCTTCAACCTTATCCTCCTTATCCACCTTCTCAAGGAGGATCACAACAATCCAATGTGTCAATACAAGCTATAGATTCTAATCATCCTCATTGTCAAGTCTCTCTTGAGGAAGGAATAATGTTACAACCTAAACATATTGTAGAAGAGTATCTTAGAAATCTAGTTAATGTGAAAATGTTGATTGTATCATTAATGAACGTTTAGAGAGAATTCTTACTTCGTTGCTTATGTAATACACCATACCTCCACCTAGGTTTGTGTGACCATAGACATAGTATAGGTCAAATACACCTGATCCTTATAGATTTGAGGCATATTTAATCCACTAAGCCATGATCCTAATGAGGTGGTGTTTGAAAGAATCAAATAAAAAATAAACCATTAAAGTAACATGAAATAATTCTGAAAAATGATAGGCCAAAACTGGGGTAAAGAATCAGAAAGATTTCAGCTTGGTCTAAGAGTGTCAATACGGGGATCGTAAGCTTGCGAGAGGTGTTGAGACACTATACCTAAAGGGAGGAAAGCAACGAATTAAGTGGGGATGAATGTAGCTAGAACACACATAAATTTCCTAAGTGAAAGTAATCTATGACAGTAACAACAACAATTTACAGCAAAAAATAAAACACACTTTGCTAGATTTAAAAAAATTGAAATCAAACTTTAATGAAATATTACATTCCAAACTTGAATCACAAAATATTTTATCAAACTAAAGTGTAATAAAGATGTTGGGATTTAAATCATATAACTATTAAAGTTTAAAAGATATTAAAATTAAATCAAACAAAAAATAAATAACACACCCAAATATTAACAGTAATAATAAATAAATGTCACTGTGCTTCACCAGGGAGTGGGTCCTTGCTCCATGGTTTGCAAGTGAGATGGGATGAGAGCCTTTCTACGCGTTGTGATTAGAAGAATCATTTTATTTTATCAAAAATAATACAAGAATCTACATACAATATCCCCTTTACAACATGATAATTCACCCCCCTTTATAGCTATTACATTGCCTTATAAGGCGTGAAAAAAATTACAAGCTATTTACTATTCACAACCTTCCTCTCATGTCTACATGTAGATTTGTTGCATTATTTTTGTAATATTTTGCATATTATTTTCCACACCACCAATTATATTTTTTTCCCAACCTATTTTGCTGCATTTTCTCCTATTCCCTTGTCATCTTTTATGGCACTATTTATGGCTTGTGGGTTGGAATAAAACCAACCATAAAAATAGGATTTTCTTGTGCCATAAAAATAGGATTAGGTTGTGCCATAAAAATAGCTATTTGTTTTGCCTTCATTCACCATAATTTTATTAGTAACAACATTAAATAATATATTCCATTTCATGCCATATGAGTAGCACAATCAATAATTATTTAAAATTAAATTAATAGAAGAAATCATTTTTTGTTGTGCAGCTGATAGGAAGTTTGTGTGTTGGTGATAGGAAGTCTATGTGCTGGTGACAAGAAATCTGGATGCTGCAAGATATACTTTCCAAGGATTGAAATTATAATGCTTATTAGTAAATACAATCAATAATTAATTTCCATATTTTATCCAAAACTATATTAAATACCACTTATATATATATTTAATCATATGCAACATAAAATGGTAAAATGGAATGTGGGAATGGGTATGAAGATGTATGAAAATAGGCTAAAATATACCATAAAATGGGACATAAATGGATCTCATCAAAAAACATAAAAGAAACCTATTCTAAGACCTCAAACCTTATCCCATTGGGGAAGTGGTATCACATTGATGTGGAATCATGACCTTTTCCCAATCCCTTGGATAATTTGAGCCATTCCAATTGATTTTATTGATGAAAACCGATGAAACCGATGAAATATGAATGAAACATGGATGAAAAACTAGTTTAACATGATGAAGATGAGTGCCAAATGCTAAAATTATTGATGGAGATAGATGAAAGCAATGCTAAATATAAATTAAGTTTAAAGATGCAAGCCATGGATGTAAACTTATGCTAAAGGGTATATGCAGGATCATGATGGGCCAAAAAGTGGCAATATCTAAGTGATATGATGGCCCATGTGGTTGATGACATTTTTTTTACCCAAAATTGATGAAATGAAAAGGGTTTTTAAAGGAGATTCTCAGCTTTCAACCAATATAAATTATGCTTTACTTTGAATTTAATAAATAATTATTATTTATTTTCTATTTGAATTAAGACTAAAGTCCTAACTGAAAAAAATCTATAGCTTTCAAATGGTATCGCATTTTTTGAATCCAAAACATGCATCACATTCTATGCTTCACATACTATAGGATTAAAAAAAAGGAATTGAATTTCATGAATTTTTGACCAAGTTAAGGTGGTCAGACATACGAGTTTTTATATTTTTAAAAATTTGTAATAAAAAAATCATAATTAATTATTTACTTGGAAAAAAATTACAAAAAAATATGAATCACATTAAGACATGAGTCCCCTAATTATATCTAAAATATTATAAAAAATTATTATTATTTTATTGTGATTCTGGGTGGTCAGACAGACACCTACTTCTTATTTTTTCCCTAAAATTTAAGTACTACTACATTGAAATTTCAAATTTTCACCAAATAGATTTTTATTTTTTTAAAATAAACCTAGTAGTTTAGAAACTACATTCAATTTGCTACAGTTTCTATTCTTACATATTTTTGAAATAATATAGATAATTTATTCAAATTTTTATGTCAAGTTGCCTTACTCTGATTTTCTGAATTTTATTGCCACTTAAGGGCCTGTTTTTTTCATGATGATCCTGCACATACCCTAAAATGTATGCAAACTAAATGGAAGCCATTAATGGATGCTTAAGATAATATGGATGAATATTAAGCTAAAATGATAACAAGTTCTAAATTTGGATGCAAGTGAGTATGAATTTCAACAACATATCTTTCCTATCAGAAGATGGATCCATTTATCTCCAAATAGTGAAGTGTTTATACGAGAGAAACTGAAGAATCAAGGGCTCAAATCGATCTGATCATTCAATGGTCAATATAAAATCAACGGTGAAACATGGATCAAGGATTCTCATCAATGGATGAGAATCAAATATCACATGGATCAAGGAAAGAATCAATGGATTAGAATGATTCAAACAAACACACTTTGTAACAACTTTCTTTGTAACAACTTTGAAAGTTTGTTACAAAGTTTTTTTGAGAAGAATATTCCATTTTTGGAGCCAAATAGGAGAATATTCCTTTAGAATATTCCCTATGCAAGTGGATGGGTGAGAAATATTAGCAATTTAGTAATTAAAACTAAATTTTTACTATGCAAGATGAGGAATAATAGGATATCCATTAAATAATTAACTTATTTAGTGAAAAGGGGTAGTGAAATTTAATTAAATGACTTAGATGATTAAATGAGAGGAGATAAAGTAAAGGTTTTAAATTAAATAATTTGCATTATTCAATTAAACTAGATGAAATGTTAGTGTGAGAGGGTAGGAATTAACCTAATTAGATTAATTATATCAATAGATGAAAATTGCACATTTAATTAAATAACTAGGTTAATTTAATCAAAAATAGGTGAAAAAAGGATGGAATTCAGGATGAAATGATGTTAGTGACCAGATTCAAGTGTGTAATACCATTCACAAAAAATTTAAGTATCTATAGTTTGATATGATAAGGTACTTGGGTGTGGCTAGACATTCAACACCTCAAGGTCCACATAACCTCTTAGGCTCCTCACCCTCCCCCTGTCACTCAAGCTCCCCAAGCTCCTCCTAAGAACTCTTCCAATATCAACTTGGATTTGGAAATGATATGTGTATCCAGGCCCCACATTCTCTTCTTTTAATTCCTATTTTGGGGGCCAGATCGGACCCTATTAATGCTCAAGGACCTACATCCTTACCATAATTTTAGAAATTTTTCTTGTAGAATGTCCAAAAAAAATCATCTCAAACATCCACTCATCCATCACATTCAAGAAATGTTGGGGAAATGATTCTAATGCTTTGGAATCAACACCTCCACATGTTCCTCTCATATCAACACAATAGGTTTATAATAATTCTCATGCATTTTTTCCATCCTCATCATAGCTTTCGCCTCCTATAAATAAAATTCCATAATTCAATCCTAGTCATTCCAATCCCCCACAACCTAATCCATCATTACAACCTCATCATCAACAAAAATCTCAATCCTATCAATAAATCCCATTTCAACCTTACCAACACTCATCATCACAATCCCAAGGCATCTCTTTTTATGTGGAAGGGGTGTTCATTTTAGGTTCACAAAAATGTAGAGAAGGGGGATTCACTACTCACAAGTCTCTTTATTCTCAAGAGTCCCAAGGAATGAACTACCCTAAACTACCTCAGACAATCTCAAGGAATAGAGCAAGAGTTTTAGAGTCAGAATGAGCAAGTCACAAACATCTTCCAAACAAACTAGCAAGTTCTTGACAAAGAATGATAGTGTGAAATATAGATGTTAGCACGACATGTCTGCATCCCCGAGGTGCGTTGGCACCTCATGTGAATTGAAAATTTGAGAATTTCATAGAAAACAACAAAGCGACTACTAACAATTTGATTACTAAGAACTTCCAGAATGTGGGAGAATAACACAAAGTAACATAAATGAAACTAAGTAAAGTTCATAAATGATAAATTGAGAGAAGGAGAGAAAGAGAATACTTAAAACAACCCAAGAAATAAAGCCTCCAACAAATAAATATCTTCAATTCCTACATACATAAGATCGAGGAAAATTGTTGGGGCTATTTAGGGGCTTGTCGTAGTCAAACCCCCATTTCAGTGTTCTCACCTCTACAAAGAACCATATAGATAGGTAGACGGATAAAAAAGAAAGAACATAGCCAAGATATTGGGCATAATGATAAAGTACATAGACAAGGGATGTGAGGAATCCCAAGAGCTTAATGACACAAGATAAGAAAGATATCAACTATAAGGCTTGAGGAATCCAAAGAGAGAATGAGAGAAAAAGAAAAATACAAGAGCCAAGAGGGTAGTATAGATTGTTGTAAAAATCACTAGTTTGCATCATCTTCAAATTCCTCATGGTTTAGCTATTATAGGAGCCTGAAAGTGAAGATTTAGTTTTTAAAAAATTGTTCAATGTCCAGTTTGGCCAAAAATTGTAAACCAGTATTGTGGGATCACCTAGCATTGTAAGAATGTGAGAGTGTAGTGAGGTCTTGAGAACTTGAGACCACTATAACAAGATATAGGGAGTTGTGCAAGAAAGAGAGCAAGAGAGAAAGATAAGAGAATCTCTAAGAAAAGAGAAGTGAGTTAAAGATAGAACCTAAGAAGACCAAATGGATTTAAAATACCACTTTTAAAGAGAGACTGGGAGGGAAAAGAATGTTCTCGAGCTGCTACAAGGCATCACATGCCATTAACACTGAAAAAATTATTTGACAAGTGGAAATTCACTTGAAAATAGCCATTTGAACATTGAAATGTCACAGGATGCTAGTGGAGTGTGCGGACATCTGTGTGACATGTTAGTGTCTAGAAAAATCATGCCACAAAATGACAAGAACGAATAAAGTACAAGGTTTTATGAAAATTTGATGTGTGAAAGTAGCTTTTGAAAGGGGTCTTGATCATCTTAAGAGGGAAAAATGTTGATGTAGGGGCTAAAATGAGCCTACACAAATGTTAAGGAAGTGGACACTAAATTGGATACAATAATGTATGTGAAATTGCAATGGGTGCAATTATACGACATTACAGAAAGGTAGGAACATAAAGTAATATCTTGTGTTTGAAAGATAATTTATAGTTAGAGATGAGGAAATGTTGGTTCATTTCACTATATTAGAAATTAGGCATTGCAATTTTAGTGGTATTTTGTGTTTCATTAATTGGTCTTCTAAAAAGATTGAAATTATTTAGATATATTTGCTTCAACGATTAGGAAAATAGTGTTTACAATTGAATAGATATGTTAAACTAAAATTATTATTACTTACAAAGGGTTATTTTAGGTTTACACTAGATGATAGTTATCACGAAATTTTAGATGAACCATTGGGGAGGTGTGTGATAAGTTTTATGGATATTATCCATTGTTGGGCCACTATAATTAACAATTTTTTATTATAAGTTACCAACATATTCTATGTGGTTTAGGTCTTTGCACCATCTTGAGGCTTATATGCATTATTTTGGAAGCTAAAGCAAGTTACACATATGAGATTTGAATATAAATGAAAAGAATAAAAAAGGATTAAGGAACGTTGTGGAGCTACAATAGGGAAAAAACTAGGGGAAAAAATTGGGATGAGAGTAAGGAAACAAAGATTGCGTTTAAGGAACAAGAGAGTATTATTTGAAGTGAAACTATATTATTTTATACCATTTATTATAATAATAAAAATACATAGTTAAAATCCTACACTCATAAGTGAATAATTTGTAAAAGGGGACTTATAAGTGAAAAATACACAATAACTAGTTTTCAAACATGCCAAAAATTAATTATTATTTAAATCAAAGATTATACCTTTACCGAGTTTTTGTTGTAAAAAATACACTATTAATCATTAGGGATCAAATATAACCATGTTTTTAGATCAATACATATGCAATAGTATAGTATATTATATTAATCATAAGGCCGCATGTACATTACTTAAATTCAATAATATCTTATTGGTCAAAGTTTTTAGGGTCTATTAAGGTATATGATTTAGGTTATGAGAATTTAAAGTATGTAGGGTTGTACAAGGTTTAAACTATAATTTATTTGGGTTTTAGGGTAAAAGGGTTTGGACTTTTGATGTAGAGTGTGGGGTTTTTAGATAAATTTAGTATGTAGGGTTTCTTTAGTTTATGTTAAAGATTTAGATTATAGGGTTTGGGATATAGATTTATGATTTATTTTAGTTTAATTTTGAAATTAAAATTTTAGTGGTTTATTTTTGTGTATTTTAGTTTTGATATTCACCTAGTATACATACCAAGTAGGCATACATAAATTTATACATGCATACATTCATATTTAGACATAGTGTCAAACTAGAGGAAATTATGTCTCTTTGGAGGTTTAATTATTAGAAAATACTTCTAGTTTAATATATATATATATAAATTAGGCTCAAAGATATTATTATCTATAAAATTTTGTGGTTTGAAGTAGTTTTAAAGAAAATAAAGTAAAATCTCTATTGTGATTTGAAATTGTTTTAAACCAAAGAAAGCATTCTTTTTAGATCTCTTTAATAGTTCAATTATTAAATAATAGTGTTTAATAAGTATAATATATAATAGAAGGGTTGAAAAATGTTTTATTATGCACTAGTGAGAATATGATGCTTGTGTAGAGGGGAAAATTATTTTTATTTTAAATTTTTAAATTTAAATTTAAATTTTATTTTAAATTATGTTTTATAAAGATACAGATATACATGGTTCAAAAAATTTGGGTTGTTTCCATGGAGAAATAGTCAATCATTCCTTTATTATATCTAGCAATATGAGTGTATACAACCTGCAACACATCCACTGTAACTTCCTCCTATGTATATCAAATTCCCCTTAAAACATAATACAATGCAAGTTCGTATTGATTTGTAATACAATACCTTGATAAACTGAGGGTTTTCCTTCTAGTTCAATAAAATCCAACAAAATATCTACTGTTAGATATGTGAACTAATGATAAATAGTCCATATTTATAATGAGAAATTATATAAAAAGTGTGGGTTTTGGGGGCACTATCCTTGAGCCCTTTCTTGGGAATGTGGCCCTCGAACCCCCCACTAAGGGGATGGACCCTCCACACCCTATAGGAGATAGCCCCCCCTACACCCCCATTCTACAAATATTAACCAATAATATTAGGATATATAACCAACATACGGATGAACGAACATGCATCTCCATGGTGGGATCATGTGTAAGTTGAGAGACAAGGGAAAACAAAAGAATATTGAAATGTAGGCAATGATGATAACTAAATTGAAGGGAAAATTCCTAGTAATAGACCATAAACTCTCTATGTTCAAGTAGTTACAATACCTCAAGAAGGGAGAGAATAGTGTTCAAGATTACACTGAGGAGTTTTGGAAGCTAAACCTTAGAGTTGGTCATATTGAGTATGATGCTAAGAAATTCTCTAGGTATAATAATGGTTGATAATTTTCCATCCAATACTAGCTTATGATGGTAAGGATTTATAGTGTAGAGGAATTTTGATAGTTTTCCTTCAAGGTAGAGGAAGAGGATAGTCCAATCTTTGATGTGGCTATCAAGACAAGAAATGAGAAGCAAGCACTTATTAGAATAATAACAAAGGAGGAAAATGAAGGAATGATTAATCGAAAGGTAGAGGGAAATTTCTAAGTGGATTAGGAAGAGGATTCAGTGGAACATGTTTCAAGTGTGGAGAATCTAGACATAGAGTATTTGAATTTCCTCAAAACCAACAAAGAAACATTAGAAAGTGAAAGGAAATAAGAGTTCATATAGCACAAGATGAAGAAGAGAGTGTGGAAAGCATAATCTCACTAAGGTTTGGAGAAGAACTTGAAGATGCAGAATCTCTGATATTGAGGAGAGTTATTCTTCAACCAGAGAAGGTACAAGGAGAACTAGAACAAAGGAGAAATTTATTTAGAACCAAATATAATTTTGTTGGTAAATGTTGCAAGGTCATTGTGGATAGTTGAAAAAATGATAATTTAGTAGTGAAGGATACCATAAAGAATTTGAAGCTTAAAAGGTTTTATTCCAAGTGAAAATTTAGTAATCCCTTTATGGATTACAAAACTTTAATTTCAACAAACGTTATGTGAGAGTAAACTTCTCCTCTCGAAAAGGGGAGGTGCCCTTCTTACTGCTTACAAAACTAAAAAAGTAAACTATTCAGAATATATACACTATCCTAATAATATGGGGGTGTGTCACATTCATGATTCTCTCTTTTTTCAAAGAATATGTTTACAATGTTCCACAATTTTAAATTTCTAGATGTAATACAACTCTAAATATAATCTAAGTAGTAATCCCAATACTTCCAACTTGTCAAATCATAGTCTAGGAGTACTAGTGTGATAAAATACGTAACCAAAAGACTCATAGAGGCACAAAGTCATTCCATAGTCTTCAATAATGAATTTAGAAAAAAACTAAACAACAACATAAATGAAGCACAAACTCTTTAGGGTATGTGCAGGATCATGATGAGCCAAAAAGTGGCAATATGATGGGTATGTGGCTGACCACTTTTTTCTTACCCAAAATTGATGAAACGAAAAGGGTTTTTAAAGGAGATTCTCAACTTTCCACCAATATAAATTATTCTTTACTTTGAATTTAATAAGTAATTATTATTCATTTTCTATTTGAATTACGACTGAAGTCCCGATTGATAGGCTGATTGAAAAACATCTATAGCTTTCAAACGATGTCACAATATTTTAAATCCAAAATATGCATCACATACTATAAGATTAAAAAAAGAAAAATTTAATTTCATGAAGTTTTGACCAAGGTGGTCAGACATACAAGTTTTTATATTTTTTAAAAGTTGTAATAAAAAATTCATAATTAATTATTTACTTGGAAACAAATTACAAAAAATATGCATCACATTGAGAAATGAGTCCTCTACTTATATTAAAAATATTATAAAAAGTATTATCATTTTATTGTGGTTAGGGTGGTTAGATAGACACCTACTTATTTATTCTCTAAAATTTAAGTACTACTGCATTGAAATTTCAATTTTTCACTGAATAGATTTTTTTTTTTTAAAAACAAACATAGTTGTTTAGAAACTAAATTCAATTTAATACATATTCTATTCTTACATATTTTTTAAATAATATAGATAACTTATTCATTTTTTTATGTCAAGTTGCCTAACTCTGATTTTTTTTTATTTTTTTGCCACTTAAGGGCCTATTTTTTCCATGATGATCTTGCACATACCCTTCAATGTACCTTACAAATAGATCCACAAGCAACATGAAAAAATTAAAGTACAAAGTCTTAAAGATAACTCACCAATATTATCAATAATTGTGTGATTCCAAGTAAAATGTGCAACACAAAGTCTACACAAATTATCTTGAAATCCTTTCAATCTCAATTTATAAAACACCAACAATCCAATCCAATAATAAGATAAACTTATGAGAATGACATAAGAACATTCACATATGCTCAAATTGACCCAACTCAAAGTTTGGTATGCAATTTATCCTTCTTTATAGATTTAAAAATAGTTTCACAACAATGAACTCAAAGTTTCAATATTGCTTCACAAATGGGTAGCACTTCATTGCATAAGACAAAAGGTAAATAATACAATAGAACTCTCTCATATTTATAGATGAGAGAAGTGAGCTAATCTAGGGAAAATCCCTAACTAGCTATTGACTTATTCAAATGTGATGTCCATGAATGTAGGAGAATATATCCATTTTTACATGTAATTACATTTTGCAAAATGACATGTAAAAGTGTTAGAAATATTTACATAAAGCATATAAAAGCATAAAAAATCTATCTCTAGAAATGTAAGAAGAATTTATGGTTCCTTGCTCTTACCTTGGAATTTTTCAAATATATCTTCACAATATCTTGCATTTTTGTTTAATCTGGTTGAGTGGTATAATCAATGATTGTGTGAATCTTTGGGATAAACTATTTTGTAGTAGAATAAATATTCTTACACCTTTCCAGATGTGTCTTTAGATTATCGAAGGTTAGTTGTATGTCAAAAAAATTATCCATTGAATTCAATGAGAATGCTTCATCTTCCAACTGCTTCTGGATAGCTTCCTTGTAAACTTGGACAATCTTGCTTGTGGGGAGAAAGGTATTATCTTCATCAAGAATCCTCCTGGGAAACTCTTCAATTCTATTCACCAAGATAACTCGATGTTCCTCAAAATATTCTTTGAAGTCACTACATGGAAGACCTTTGGGCCATCTAGAAATGGTGGGCCTCAAAGTCTTCAACCATTGTGTGTTGATTAGTTTCTTGGCTTTTTTTTTATCTTCACCATAAGCCTCCTAACCTTGTTGAATGGAAATATTTATATACTTATCCATGGTTGGGACGATGAAAACTATGTCAAAATTTTTGATCCAATCTCATGATGATTTTCCTAGAATAATCTCTAACAATCCTGTCATCTTTGATAGAGTGTGAGGCAACTTGTAGGATAAATGTTGCAATGAGAAACTACTAGAAATGAAGCCACTCGATGAAGGTTGTTGTGGACAATTTCTTGAAAGTATCCTTCCAGTGACAAATTTTTTGTTCTCTTTACAAAGTCCTCCATGTCAAGGTGACCAATTTCAATGTCCTTGATCTCATCGATCTTGGAGGTTACAATTGTGGGTGGGTAAAAACCTTGATACTTATATTTCATCTTATTTTTATTGCAAGATCCAAGAGATTCTTCTTTAGTCATTAAAAACATAAGAGATCACTGAAAACCATCCTCAAAAGACACCTAATAGGAGTTGAAGGTACCTGCAAGGAAACATGGATTTATTCAATGTTAGGAGCGTATGCATTATGGGAGAAGTTAGAACATGTGAAGCTAGGTAAGGAATTTGGAGCAAGCAAACATGGGCTATTGAGTGCAAAAAATGGGGAAAATGTGGAAGGAACAAGGTTCAAAGAGCGTTTGCGAAGGATTTTGAGTGTTAGCCATATTTTTTATTTTGATGCAAGGGCACTCAAAATCAACACCCTTACACTTGGAAGAAAATTCATTCTATGTAATAACACTAAAAAACAACACTTCAACATGTTTTGGGAGGACTTAGAAGAAAATTTGCATGAGCACTATTTTTAGCACCTTGACAACTCCTAGAGAAGAAATTTTGTGTACTAGCGGTGAAAAAACCTACTTTTTCATATCCTTTTATACTTATCAATTGGCATGCTAAGGCAGTAAAAATAAGTGCCTTTGCATCTCTTCAGAAGATCACCTTATTGCATTAGTGGTGAAAAACCCACCTATAGATCTCTTGCTTTGGATGAAGTCTTGCATGCAGGGGTAGTAAAAATAACTAACTTTGCATCAAGGGGAGATAAGTTAAGTTTTTGGGACCGGTGAAAATTAACACTTCTACAAATGCGAGTTGGAATTCATCATAATATATGTCGAGGCAGTGAAAATCATTGCCTCAATATCTAGGAAAGAATCTTACAAGAAGAAGCTGTAACAAATATCACTAAGACATGCATGGATTTTGAGGAAGAAATGAGTAAATGGTGTAAAAAATTGATGCCCTATCACCAAAACATAACTTCAAAACAAAAAATTATAAGGAGAAACTTGAAAAGAGACCTAGGGTGAATGAAAGTTAATAAAAGAAAATAAATGGGAGCACCAAAGAAAATGCAAATGGAAACACAATGAAGAAACAAATGATAGTAAGAAACCATTATGAACATAAAAAAATCCCTACAAGAAAAACTTTAAAGAGAATGAAAATGAAAGGAAGAACATACCAAAGAAACAGAGGGAAGTGTGAACTCTAGATCAATCCCACATGTAATCCACCAATGAAAATCTAAAACTCGAAAGTGATCTCAAATGCGGGGGGGCAAGGTGAAAAGGAGAGAGTAGGTTAAACAATCATAAAATAAACTTAAAATGACCTAAAAATCCTCTAAAAATATATTAATGAATCATCATTAATGAACGCCAAGTTCATAAATACCACATGTGGGAGACTAGGTGGGAATATGTAAGAGTAGTGAGAAACACTACACTGCCATATTAAAAAAAATTCATAACTCAAAAGTGCATAGGCAGTGAAAAACACCATTCTAACATGCAAAAACATAACCAAACATCACATGTAGAAGCACTAAAAATGAGTGCTCCAACACTTGAAGGAAGAGAGATCATGTAAAGGTGCTGAAAAACAATTGTTTTGCACAATAAAATTTTCCTAACTTGCTCATACAAGGGCACTAAAAAAAAAACACCCTTGCATGGGAATTTTTTTTTCTAACTCTTGGAAACTAAAAAATGACAAAACACTCATTTTGAAGGTTTTCAAAAAATGACAAAAGACAAGTGCTCGAAAGGGTGATTCGAGACATAGAACCACACATGGAGGCTAATTGGAATTTGCCTTATTTTATGTGCTTAGAGTGTACGAGCCTACAAAACATACTAGTTTCGTAGGTGGTTATCTCATGAATCGAGCGCGACTGGATTCAAGGATAATAGTTGGCTTTAGCTGGGGAGATTCCTTCATTCATTCATTGAAATGAATGAAGGGAGAAGAACTCCAAACTCTAAGTTCCTTTATCCATCCATTGGGCATAGATTCAGGCTACAAAAATAAAATGACTCAAAAGACTCAAAAGACTCAAAAGAACAAAGATACAAAAACTATACAAATATTTACATTTAACATTGTCACCTCATTGAGTAAAGTGTTTTAGATGTTTCCCACTGCATGGAAGAGCAAATGGTCCCATCCATAGTGAATCAAAATTTTCATGCATACCTTTTGGCTATGTTCTCTTGTCCCACAAGAGAACAAGATCACCAACCTGAAAGTCACGAGACTTTTCCTTCTTGTCAAAAATGTTTTTCACTTGTTCTTGGTGCTCCATAATACAATTCACCACTTGAACATGTTTTTCCTCCAATTTGAAGAGGTGCATAATTCGTTTATCAATTGAACTTTCAAAAGTCTCATCCTCAATGGCCTTGGCCAACTTGAGGGCAGGTAGTTCTAATGTAATTGGAATTTTAGAATTCAACCCATACAAGAGTTGAAATGGGTGCATGCCTATCGCTCATTTTAGAGTGATACTATCTACCCACAAAGCATCATACAATGCTTTATGCCATAAATGTTGATTCTCATCCATAAGCTTGTGGATGATAGTTACCAAGTTTTTGTTACTAGATTTAGCCCGACCATTACTTTGCAGGTAATAATCAGATGAATATGACAATGTAATACCATGCTCAAAGAAAAATTTAGTAATCTCGCTTGACAAGAAAACAAAAGCATTACCAAAAATAATTTTGTTCGGCACATTGAATCTAGATATGATATTTTCCTTCAAGAAATTGCATACTACCTCTAAAGTATCATGCTTAACTATTATTACCTCCACCTATTTGGTGAAGTAATCGATTGAAGTGAGGACATAGGTGTGACTTGCACTTTAAGGTGGATTCATCGCACCAATGAACTCAATGCCCCATTGTTGAAAAGGCTCTTCAGTGATGAGTAGTTTCAAGGGTAGAGCTGCCAACTTTGCTTTACCCACGAACTACTGATAGAGTTCACACTTACACACCCATGATTATACATCCTAAAAATGTGTAGGAAAATAATACCTCACCCTCAAGATCTTGTGGGCTATAACTTGTGCTGAGAAGTGTCCTCCATAAGCTAACTCATGAAAATATTTCAATATTTTTTCTTGTTATTTTTTATCAACACAGTGCAAGAAAGTACCATCCAAACCTCATTTGTACAAACCATTATCCCATAAGACATAATTTATTGGTTTTAGTTTGATGGTTATTTTCTCTTTGGGAGTCAAATGATCCAAACATTCTCTAGATTTAAGGAAATAAGCAATGTTTGAATACCATTCATCAGTAGTACTTAAAAATAACACCATTGGAAACTCATTTTGGACTTACCTCTTCAGATTCTAAAATTTATTCATTAGGAATATTATCAAAAATGAGATGACATAAACCTTTCCCACACACCAGTTCGGTGGTCTTGATGTCCATATCATATTCCTAAATTTTGGCAATATAATTTCCCCTTTTTATACCAAACTCTTGTTGTGTCAAGATAAACTTGATAGTTGAATCTGGAACTAAGGCCCTACCATGGCTATTAAGAACGTAAAACCTTAAATGAGCCACCGCCTTAACCACAACAAAATCATGTTTCTCCATTTGGGAATATTTTCATTCATGATTCTTCAAGGGATAGCTCATGAATGCAATTGGGGATTCAAATCCCTCACTATTTTCCTGCACCAATATTATCGAGAGTGTATGCTCAGAAGCATAACTATACATGATAAACTCTTTCATGTATTCTAGGAGAACTAACACTGGTGCATGAGCAATAGCCTCTTTGATATCATCAAATGCAAATTTTCCTTATGAAATCTAATGAAAATTGGTAGTTCCTTTCATCATATTAACAAAATGATGAGTCTTTTATGCAAAATCTGGTACAAATCTTTGCAAAAAGTTCACCTTCCCAAAGAACAAATGAAAAAATTTCTTACTCGATGGAAAAGTAAGAGATTGAATAATTTCGACCCTTTCAGGATCAATCTTAATATCCTCCTTGGACACATTGTGACCAAGAAGCTTACCCTCTATGACCCCCAAATATGACTTTTTAAGATTTAAGGAAATTCCATGTTGTCAACATCTCTCAAAGATTTGCCTCAAATAGTATAAATACTCATGAAGTTTCTTGGAAAATATTGTAAGATCATCAAGATAAAATACAATGAACTTACCTAGTACATCACAAAAAGCCAAATCCATACCACACTAGAACATGGTGCCAAAATTGATAATACCAAAAGGCATTCAGTGATATGAAAAATTACCCCATGGTGTTGTAAAGGTCGTCTTGTGTTGATCATCTAGACTAACCTCTATCTGGTTGTAACTAAAGAAACCATCTAGCATAGAAAGCATCTCAGATCTAGTCACCATTTGTAGAACTTGATCTATCACTGGAAGAGGATAATTATCCTTCAGTGACAACTTATTTAGATTTCAAA
Organism: Sequoiadendron giganteum; assembly: GCA_007115665.2. NCBI lineage: Eukaryota > Viridiplantae > Streptophyta > Pinopsida > Cupressales > Cupressaceae > Sequoiadendron > Sequoiadendron giganteum. The sequence continues at coordinate 546,134,958 of CM021101.1, forward strand.
AATCCACACAAATGAGGATCTCACCATTCTTTTTGAAAAAAGAACAATATTAGCTATCCACGTTGAATGGTGGATAGGAAAAATAATTCGTGCGTTCAACATCTTTTGAATTATTGAAAGGATAGTTCCAAATATATTTGGATTATATTTCCTTTTTTTTTTCTTGTAAGGAAACACTCTAGCTTTGAGTGGTATTTCAAATTGCAGCTCTTTTGGATGAAAAGACTTCAGATCTTCATATGAATATGCCAAGAATTCCATATAATTCCTATATTAATTCAACAAATTATTTATTTTCCTTAGCTGTTCAACACATTCCAATATTTACCATCTTAGGATCTCCTTGAGTTCCTAAGTTGATTTTTTTAATATCATTTGATGAATCATAATCTGAGTGTTGGTTCTTAACAAAATGATCATGCTTGTCAAAAAATTTCTCAAGGGATACCAACCCCTTGGGAATTTTATTTCCTTTGAGCTTTATAAATTATTCACCTATAACTAGATCAACTTCAGTTATAGACTCTCAAGGTGGAGAATCACTTCCTTCCAAGTACAACTCATCAAAGTTTTCTACCTTTTCCAAAAAGGCAACAATTTGATGATGATCATTAAAAATTTATCAGTTATCTGAGTTGTTAGGAACACTTGGGTGAAAGACCAACTCAATGGTATAGGTAGGTCCATGAAAATCCTTGTGAGGTATTAGGAGTGTGGCTAAAATTGCTAAATAATCAGCTCTATCATTATACTCCCTCGGAACTATGAAAATGTCAAAAAGCATCAAAATCCTCAATACAATCCCATACAAGATTGCGGTAATGCATTAGTCTATCATTCTTTGTTTGGTACCAATTCCTTATCTGGTAGACCACAAAATTAGCATCATCTTGGGCATGAAGATTCTTAATACCTTTCTTACTTGCAACTTGCATACCTAATAACAAAGCTTCATATTCAATCATATTATTAGTATTATCAAGTTGAAATTTAGAAGAAAAAGGAAAAATGTTTCCTTTTGGAGAGACAAGAACAACTCTGACTCTGAATTGGTGGAAGAAAAAATGTCGTCAAACTCAATCACCCAAACTTCATTCGAATCACCAAGGCTAACAACATCAAAATTTGTGGCCTCATCATCTGATGAAGCTTCATAATCTAAGATGGAAAAATCATTTGATGATGAATCATTTGTTGATGGAGAAGAACCAACACTTTCCAAATCATGTTTTGTAATCCTTGTTGAAGATTCAACATCTTCCTCTTTTTGCAAATAGGGCATGTGCAGGATCATGATGGGCCAAAAAGTGGCGATATGATGACCCATGTGGCTGACGACTTTTATTTTACCCCAAATTGATGAAACAAAAAGGGTTTTTAAAGGAGATTATTAGCTTTCCACCAATATAAATTATTCTTTACTTTGAATTTAATAAATAATTATTGTTCATTTTATATTGAATTACGACTAAAGTCCTAATTGATAGGCTGGTTGAAAAACATATATGGCTTTCAAATGGTATCACATTTTTTGAATCTGAAACATGTGTCACATTATATGCTTCACATTCTATAGGATTAAAAAAAATTGAATTTCATGGTCTTGACCAAGTTAAGGTGGTCAAACATACGAGTTTTATATTTTTTTTAAGTTGTAATAAAAAAATCATAATTAATTATTTACTTGGAATTTTTTTACAAAAAACTATGCATCTCATTAGGACATGAGTACTCTACGTCTTATATCAAAAATCTTATAAAAAATATTATCATTTTATGGTGGTTAGGGTGGTTAGATAGACACCTACTTCTTATTTTTTCCCTAAAATTTAAGTACTATTGCATTGAAATTTGAAATTTTCACCAAATAGATTTAAAAAAAAAATAAACCTACTAGTTTAGAAACTACATTCAATTTTCTACAGATTCTATTGTTACATATTTTTGAAATAATATAGATAAATTATTCAAATTTTTAAGTCAAGTTGCCTAACTTTAATTTTTTGAATTTTCATCACCAGTTAAGGGCCTAATTTTTCCATGATGATCCTGCACATACCCAATAATAAGTTCCAACACCTGAAGACTCAAATAAAATTTGAGCTCTCAGATCATCAGATTTAGTTTCTAAGAATTTTGACTCTCTGTCAAGAACCATCTTTTGTATCACACCCTTTACGGGTATCTTGGCCTTTGACATATCCATGTTAAGCTCTCCTCCAACATATTTACATAAATTGCATCCAAGGATAATTCCATAAGATGTTGGCACATCTACTACTAAGACTGTCATCTTGATCTTCTTTTCCAGATACACAACAAATGCAAACTATGCATCCTTAATCGACCCGATTAGAGGTACTTGCTTGTTTTCCATAGAGAAACACTAGCTAAAAGTTTTTTTAAGATTCAAACCCAAATTAGTGGCTACCTTGGCTAGAATCACATTGTTTGACACACTGGAATATATACCAAAATTACTTAACTTGAAACCATTAGCAAGTAGGGAAATAAATAATGGATCAATGTGTCCTGAAGTAGCTAGAGAAACAAAAACTAGGTTATTCTGTGGAGTTTTTGGTTTTGGGACAACGAGAACATATGGAGTGGATTCCCTATTTGGATCAATTCCCATATCTCTAACAAACTTGACAAGCCTATCAAATTAGTCAGGATTTTCTTTGAGGTATTCCACTTCGAACATCTAGATTTTTGTGCTCTTTGCATGGTCAATGATGTCAAAAGCTTGGAAAGAACTTTGTAAACAAGACATAGTAACTTAATTTATGGGTTTAAAAAAGGTTACAATAGTCTTAGGAACCTGGACATTGGCCTTTGGGACAATAGGAACTGGAGGAGGACGAAGAGGAGCTCCTACTTATTTGCTACATCTTTTGGTTTCCAAGGTAAAGGAGATCCTCTTTTTGCAATGGTTACCAATGGCTTGTCTTTTTCTTGTGGAGCAATAGCTTGAGATTGATCAAGCTGATTTTGTTATGACCATGTGAAAATAGCATATGTATTAGTCACCAAGTCCTCATCATTAGATTCATTTGCTATTTTAAAATAGCTAATATTGGAGTTTCCAATTGGATCCATTTCTTCATCTTGAAATAAATCAACATTTTCTTCCACGAGATAATTTGACTGTGCATATTCATCTTGATCTTCTTCATAATACCCCATTGCAATATTAGTAGGTGGATCTTCCAAAGCATGCCTCTCTTGTGATGCATGAAGATGATTCTGATTTCTATTTCTAGAATAATTGGGGAAAGTCCTTGGAATATCCTTGTAAGAATTATTATTAGAAACTTGCTTCTTGAAGGCCAAAAACTCATTTTCCAACATTTGAACCATAGGATAAACAAAGTTGGAATTGGTATTGGAGGATGAATAATTTGACGCTTGGCCATTTCTATTTGTATTTATTCTTATCTCACCAGCAAGAATCAAGCCATCCTTAAGACTTGTAGCTAATTGTTGTGTTGCTTCAACATTAGCAAGAATTACCCTACATAAAAGGAAACTCACCTTGGGAAATTGTGTATTGATAAAGAAGAACTTCAAATTATGAGTCATTGGTTTGTCCTCTATAGGAATCATTGTAAATAGCTTATTAAACTTAGCCACGAAGTCACACATGGGTTCGTGGGCTTCTTTCCTCATGGTTGTAAGTTGCACCAACAAGGCATCTATGTCTTTAGTAGGTTTGAACCTTTCTTCAAACATGGTGTGAAGAGTATTCAAAATATTAACCAAAGAAGGAGCAAGAGTATAGAACCACTTAACAACTACTATTTGTAAAGTTTCAATGAACAACCTCACAACAACATCTTCATGCTCAACACCAAGAAATCCACAAATAATGTTGAAGGCAATGATATGTTCATCTGGATGATGCTTGCCATCACCATAGCATTTTGGTATGTTCTTCTTTGAAACATGTGCAAGTTCATGTAAAGGGGTGGAAAAATTGAGAGGACCATAAGCATTTCCCCAAGGTCCTGGAGTTGGTTGAGCCATAGCGATTTGAATAATAGGTACCTGAACTGGAACTTTATGGAAAATAGAAGATTCTCTTGGAATCAGTGATCTTAGTTTTCATGGAGGATAGCTTGCAGTATGATGTAATGGTGACCTTGCTCACGAAGGAGAAGGAACAATTTTATGACAATGTAATAATAGATAAAATGTATCCACCACACCTTTTTCCCTTAGACCTCGTGAATAACTTCTTCCATCTAGAATGTAGACTTGAAACAAAGAGAGTTTAGCAATAAAAATATTCACAAGATCATAATAATATACTAGAGTAATTATTCACTTGAACCAAAAGTGTGAGGCTTTGATTATGTTCTTTGTTCCCCAGTGGAGTCACCAAAAAATTGTTGGGTGAAAATTTTGTAATCCCTTTATAGATTACAAAACATGAATTTTAGACATAGTTATGCGAGATGAAATATCTCCTCTTGGAAAGGGGAGGTGCCTTTCTTATTGCTTATAGACCTAAAAAGGTAAACTATTCTAATATAGACACTATACTAATATGGGGGTGTGTCACATTCATGATTCTCCCTTTTTTCAGAGAATATGTTTACAATGTTCCACGAATTTAAATTTCTAGATGCAATACAACTCTAAATAAAATCTAGGCAGTAATACCAATAAATCTAACTTGTCAAAGCATAGTCTAGGAGCACCAGTGTGATAAAATACATAACTAAAAGGCTCATGGAGGCACAAAGTTGTTCCATAGTATTCAATGATGAATTAAACAATAAAGTAACCAACAACATAAATGAAGCACAAAGTCTTCAATGTACCTTACAAATAGATCCATGAGCAACATGAACAACTTCAACTACAAATCCTTAAAGATAATTCACCAATATTATCAATAATTACGTGATTCCAAGTAAAATTCATAGCACAAAGTCTACACAAATTATTTTGAAAGAATTTCAATCTCAATTTATAAAACACCACCAATTCAATCCTATTGATGGTGAAAATGACACAAACAACATTAAACAAAATATGTCTACTCTATTTCTCCTAAAAAAGAAAGACAACATATAGTAGCCTAACTCCCAAGGTCCTAGTAGTTGGTTCTCAACTATCTGGTGTCACTCAATTGGTCCATACAACTATAATTTTCAAGGGGCCTTTTCTGGTAATAAGGAATGCAAGCAACAACGGATTCATCAATCTATGCTTAATGAAAAGGGGGTTTAAATAAATAGAAAAAGATAGGTCAAGCATAAATCAGTAAAACATGAATGAAATTATCTAATATCCAGACATATGCTTTTAGCAAAAATGGATCCTCCAATAGATCAATAAAACCATAATATGATGCAATTTATAGAACAATCCATACCATTGCATTCATCTACAGTGCTTAGTTTAATCACCACAATCACTCATCACAATTTTTTTTTATAATATTTAAAAAGAACAAACTCTTCATTCGTTGCTAATACCATAGATCAACAGACATGCAACAATTCCATCCATAGACAATTTAATGAAATAATATTTGAAATCTGGTTCCTTCTATTGATTCTCATCAAATAAGAAACATTTATGCTTCAGCAAACTCACTGGCATACAGACAGATTATGATTCACTAACCTCATCCAGTAAACTCAATTTCAACATAACACTATGTAAAACGTGTATTCTATATTCAACTGTAACTTAAGAAAAACAAAGTATCCTTTCAAAGCTATGAAATTCCTATCTCCTACTATCAGGTGGCTAATTCTACTCTTATTAGTCGACCTTTACAATATGGGACCCAAAAATACATATAGGCATGCAAAGCATAAATTCCTCTCAATCAAAATTGAGATCCACAAATTAAGGAATTGAAATCTCCTTAGAAACTTGGACTAGTTGATCTCCAGTTCCAACATTGATTGCCCTATGAAATAGGAAAGAAAGAAAGAGGGAGAAAGTCATGTGCCCAAAATAGACTGCCAACTCATTCTTGTGTAGTTTGCTCTAGAATGTATTCATCATAACTGGAGAAGACTTGTTGAAGAATATCTATATCGGGCCCATCAATCCAACTATCCTCAAATTTAATTCTCTTCAATTCTACAGAGGAAAATCCCTTCATGTCTTTCAATTTAGTTAACTCTTTTCTTGCAGCCTTCACTCCTTCCCTGACATCCATCAATCTATCTAATAATAGATCCTCTCCATCATCCTCTTTTTGCATAACCTCTTGAAATCTATTGTCTCATTTCTCTTTTAATTGACTTAGAGGCATGTCCTCTTTAACCTGTATATCAACATTAACTATCATAGCTACAACAACTTCTAGTTCATCAAGTTGTTCATTCAAATCCTTACTAGCATCTTGGATTTCATTCCTATGCTTGTATATAGAATCAGATCTGAGCTGGATTATGCTAGAGGGTTTTTCCAAGAATTTTTCATTGTCTTCCTCAAGGATTGACTACTCAAGAAGAATTGACTTTGGCAATTTATTGATATCTTTTATCCTCTGGACATATCCTCTATATTCTTCCTCTTTTTGTTCCAATGTTTCAGTATGGTGCTTCATGTCCTCTATTAACTCTAATGCCATCTTATGGATCTCAAAACTACTTACTAACACCTTTCCAACCTCTTGATTAAGCTTGTCTTTCAATTTGTTCTTCATCCCAGCCTTATTCTTTATTTGCACTAGATCATCCACCTCTCTTTTGCTAAGCAAAAATGGTGTCTCTAAGGCAACAATTTGTTGTGATCTAGGAGCAAAAACATCCTTCAAAAAGGCATGCAGTTGATCCAACTGAGCTTTGAGCTCATCCTTTCTTTGCTTGTCCTTCATCATCCTTGACTTGGTGGATGATGCTACAACATCAATCAGGTTCATTTGCTGATGTCTTGTAGGCCTTCCTAAATTGAAAGTGCCTATTTGGTAGTCAGTGACTTGCATCTCTCCCATATCTTTATCCACTACTGGTATTGCACATTCTACAATAATTTATCCTACCTCAGTTAGTCTTGTGGAGTGAAGAATTCTAGCCCTCTTCTTGGGTCTCTCCTTTTGAATTTCCTTCATCATATCTTCCCAATTAAGAGGTTGTGGGGGAGCTATTTGTTTCTTTTGAAGATCAAGCTTCAACCAAGTAGGAGCACTCAGAGTATTAGCCATTACCATAGAAGAAGAGGCAATAGTTGTAGAAGATAATGGCTCTAGTATATTAACCCTAGGCTGAGAATCAACCTCCTATACATTGTGTTGTTCTTCCTCGACATTCTCTTTTGCAAGGTTTTCAGCCTCTTCCCTATCCTTTTGCTCTTGTATTATCTTATCTTCTTGCTCCTTTTTCAATTTCTCTTCCTCCAACCTCTTCTCTTCAAGCAGTTTATTTATTTCCTCCTCCAAGACCTTGAGTTTGTTTGATCCTTCCTTGTCTCTTTTTTGTTGCTTAGCCAGCTCCTCAACATCCTTAGTCTTCTATAGGTGTTCTTCTTCTTTTCTTTTCTTATGGGCCTCTTCAATAATTTTAAACTTGGCCTCAAGGGCCTCTCATTCTCTTCTTTGCTTGGCATTTTCTTCTTCCAGCTCGTATATTTTGCACCATTTCCAATCTGTCATTTTCATCCTTTGTTCTGAGCTCATGCTCCTTTTGCTGCTCTTGCTTGATCACTTCACTAGCTCTCTACTTGGTCTCCAACTACTGTTTCTGGAGTACTGCATCAGCTTTTACCTTTGCATCTATTTCCTTTTGCTTTGCCACAGCTTCAACATGTGTCTGTGCATCTAAGGCCTTCTTAGCCTCTTCAAACAAAGCCCACTGATCCTCCTTCATCAACACATGCTTAGCTTCCTCCAGAGGCATCTCCTCTTGCATCTCCTTATCTGATAAAGTATCATCAGAGTCTGTTTCTATGTCATGAATCTCCATCTCTGCTTCCTTTTCCTTTAAAGCCTCAGCTTCATCATGGAGAGTCCCCTTAGGCATTTCTCCACTTTGTTTCTCTGTAGGAAGGAGTTGGGTAGATGATTCTCCCATAACTGATGCTGAGGGCACCGATCCCATTGGAACTTCTCCTTCATGTGCCTTGGGCAATTCTTGGGTCACAGCTTCAAGCTCAAACTCCTCTACATCAGGAAGGAATAATTCTAAAGGTTCTTTGGGAGGCATTCTCCTCTTGGTTCTCTTATACCCTCTCCCTTTCTTAGAAGTTTGACCCCCAGGAGCTTTGGTTCTGAGTACAACCCATTGGATACTCCTATCCAACACTGGTCTGGCTAGTTGTTTGATATCCACTATCTCCTCCACATCCCAATCCACAGGGTCTAAGTTCTTGGTACCTATATTTTGTGCTTCATATACATGATCAAAAATTACACCATCATTTAATAGTGTCTCAGGACTATCAAATTTGACCCCAAATTCTACGATAAGTGGAACAGGCAACCTCTCATAATTTCTCTTCCTGAGGTCATATTCATCTCAGAGATCACTCCAGAAGTCCTCTAGTAGGTTGAAATGTTTATCAAAGACTGAAGCAAGCAATGAATTCATCTTTTTCTTCGGATCAAAATGCTTCTTGGCAGTATATAGGCCCAACTTCAAATGCATTAACTTATTACAAATAACCTTAGCTCCCACAAGGTGTGGGCAGCTGTATTCACCCAATTGCATGGGGAACTTGTGACAACCTATTTTATGCTTTAGTCCAGAATTTGCATTGACTCCCAAAGCTTGGTAAAAAAACTCCATTAAGACTATTTTGTTACTGCAACATCTAGGGAGCAAGTGAGGATGACCCTCAAACCGAGCCAGCCTCAAATAAGTAAATTTGGGGTACTGGATATACCAACACCCCCATTCTGTAATGAATTCCATGGCCTCCTGGCTTAGTCTATACCCTGCATCTCCATTAAGTTGGTTAATAACTACATACAGAAATGCATCATTAACTATTCTAAAATGTAACTCAGAAATTTATAGTGACAACTGGTCATAATGGTTCCATACTTTCTTTTTCCCATCAACCTCTCCCAATACTCCTACTTTGTTTAATATTGGAAAGATGCCTCCCCTTGTTGCTGCATAGACAACATAAGAGGTCATAAAGAAGCTCTTAGTTTCCATCACTCTCATCAACTAATTATGTATGCTCTCTGAGACAATCATAGGCCAATCAAACTATCGCCTGCCATCCAAGATTTTTTGAATGAATGGAAACATCCATTCCTTAAAATGAAACGCATCTCTCTTCCCAAAGACTCTAGATAGAATCATTATAATATATACCACCTCCTTGTATAAATTTGCCATTTTTGACTGATCTGAGAGCTTTGTTAGAGACTTCTTCTCCGTTCTTAACCATTTCTTGTTTAAATGAGCCTTATTGGTCTCATTGTGACTGTTGTATATTTCTAAATATTTTGCCTCATTAAGCTATCCAAGATTCTTTGGATTAGGGACACTGAACATAAATTGAAATATTTGAGGAGTCAAGTCTATGATCACATTGCCCTGCGAATCCACACATTGTCTAGTGGCCGGATTGTAAGCTCCAACTGTTGTCATTATTAGTTCAAGGCATTGGATTGATAGAGGAAACATAGTAATGTGAGCCAAACCAAACTCAACTATCCTTTCAGTTCTCCCTATCACCTCTTCAGAAAATGTCTCTAAGTACAACTCCTCATAATTAAATGGACCCAAATTTGTGTTAGTTATATCGGCCCAATCAGATTCCACCTTGCTAGTAGTGACAACAAGACCTTGATGATTATACCTCAAGGTATAAGGGAGTTGTTCAAGTTTAACCTTTTTAGACTTAGTTGCTGCCTTTGAAGTTTCTGTAGGCTGACATCTCTGAGAAGCCCCTCTTGATCCTTTAGACATCTTTTAGTTTCCTGCAATAAAAACCCCACATTAGATTTATAAGAAGTATAACAAAAAAATGATTAGAGATCTTACCCTTTCATACATACTGGAGGTGGAACTAGGTAGAAGACATCCTAAAAAGTCTCCTTTAAAACCAATGTCGGAATTGGGACCAGAATAGGCATTGAGTTTGATATAAACTATACAGTGGGATTGGAGACGGGATCAAGATGGCAACTGGAATCAGAATCAAAATGGAAACCGATTTGGTATCATGAAGAAATTTAAAATTTAGTTCCAACTCCGGTTCCGATTCTGCCAGTGTTAACAACATTTTGAAAGCCTATTTCTTATTGGATGCGGGATTGGAGACGAGATGAGAATGGTAATTAACACTTATTACAAATCAAGGTTCAAGATCAAAATCGATTCCGATTTCGCTTGCATTTAAAATAATTAATGATGTCACTTGCAACTTTAACAGGATAACGGATGGCATCATAACCTAAAGACTAGGTCATGAAAAATCAAGGGGGGCTTAAAAATAACTACTCGAGACCATCCCCATATGACTGAGAAGAAACTATAACAACTAGGGCATTATTTTCAATTTAAACAGAAACGCGTCAAAACCCTAATTTATAAACCCTCAACTTCAAATAATTAGGGAACAAACTTAACCCTATTCAAAACCTAATCAAGTCGATTCGTAACAGAACCCACAAGCAAAACAATAAATCAACGAACCCCATAAATGTAGAGTAGTAGATAATTTATGTCTGAAAACTAGGGCATCACAGTACGATCATGACTAAAACATGAAAACAACCGTGACAGAACAAACAAAAAAGAAAATCCAAAAACATAAAAAGACAACAAAAACAAAAACCAAAAAACAAAAGAGAATACAAACAAAATGAACAACATGAACTCGAAAGAAAAAAAAAGATTCATGAATCCATGCAAACCACAAATGATCGAACAAAATAAAAACACAAAACAAACGAAATGAAGACCAAAAACCCTACCTCCAAATGCAAACCAAATAAGCTATCCCTCTGATGTGAATCCGTGCACAACTGCCTCACTTTCGATTGAATCACGTGCTCAAATGTTCCACCGCAGCTCTAGTTCATCCCTAATCTTTAAAAAATGATGATAACATCCATTTAATCATTAATTAAGGATAAAAATACAACTTCATGCATGCATGGCACCTATAATTAATGCCATAAATGTGACAGATTGAAGTCGAAACCACAGAGGGAACTGGCACATTACTATCATGCGAATAAAGTAAAGTCAAACAACAAAACAAAATGGTGGGATTGGAACGAAAATGGAAGTTGATTCAAAAAAATTGTCCAAGTTTTGAGTTTGGTTCCAGTTCCGGTTCCATTTCCACCAACAAAGAAAAAAGGAGAAAGAAAAAGCTAAAAAAAGAATGAAGACCAAAACAAGAAAACCCATCACCGATATTAAGTCCAAACAAACAAACCAAAAGGTAGAAGCGGAGGTGGAATGGAAACCAATTCGGGACTATGAATAAACCTCAGATATGACATCCACTCCGACTCCGGCTTTGGAAAAGTGAACCTAAAAGACTAAAGAAAAGACAACTGGGACCGGGATCAGAATGGAATCCCTAAAATAAGTTTCAAACCCGATTCCATTCCAATTCCAGTTCCGACAGAACAACAAAAGAAAAACAAAGTGTTGGAGAAAACAAACTCCAAACTTTGTTGAAAAACAACCAAGGACAGAAGAACAAAAGGGGGACTTGATGGGACTTCAATTTTCTAAGTGAATTGAGCTGGGGCATTGGGGTTTCAGAGTTGCCCATGGTGATTTTAAATCAAATGAAACCCTCTTGTTATGTTTCAATGTTGACTAGTTATCGGGGGAACCAGTAACTTAAGTGAGGTTTTATCCCTCTTGGGTCATGCTTTACCAGCCCCGTTTCACCTGATTCGCCAGTCTTAACCTGGACGGCTTATGTTCTACACTGCTAAGAATTTACATGCGGGCCCCACTTGGGTGTTCTATCTGAAGCCTGGTGAATCGTCCGATCACAGGATTGAATCTTGGCTGCTTCTCGCCAACCTCGCAGGTTTTCCTACTGGCGTCACCAAAGTGGTGTGAGGTTTGCAAGATGTCGCCATCTGGCATGAGTGGATGTACCAGTTTTCTTCTCGAGGTGTTGGATACAATGTGGGGCTGTCGTTTCACAGACGATGGCCATTGATAACAGGGTTAATTATGGTTTCTCGCACACCTCACACAAGCGGAGTAAATATTCTAAAGAATGTTGTGAGGTCTGTGAAGGCATGACACATGGCTTTTGCTTCTTCTGCCAATGGGGCTATGTGGGTCCCACTGTGTGGTTCAAATCTGCTATTTTTGAGGGTTTTGATTGGATGTGATTTCTGAAGGCATCGAGGTGGATTTTCAAATATCCATTAACTTGATCTCAACCCTCCGTTTGTTAAAGTGTCTCTCGAATCGGCGGTTCAACTTCAAAGAGGGGGTGTGTGAGTTTACCGCATAGCATATATTGCTTGGCTGTTGCTCGTTTCATTAATGGCATGGGTTTTTCCTTCTCTAGAGGATCTCCACCTGATTTCTTCCTGTGTGTGAACAGTGCCATCCTACTGAGAGTATTCATGGTTATTTGGGTCACTAATGGTCAAGTGCTTGAATTGCCTTCAAGCAACTGTACCCTGCATGCTGGGTTATTCTATAAATGCTGACTAAGTTGTATGCAATCAACATTTGTATCTTCTTGTGTCCTTGTGTAGGGAAGTTTTCTTCTCCTTTGTGTTGTAGAGCTTTGTTTCTATCATGAATAAATCAGTTATGCGAAGGAGTGCGAGGCTGGGATCCTAGGGATCGCTAGTCATGAAGAAGCTCAATTCTCCTGTGGCTCACAAAGCTACTATTGGAAACACTGGGAAGAGGTCAATAAATTGTTCATCCCCAATAATCATTTCGGATTTTGATGAATCTAACATTGATTCTGATTATCGGTGTTACTTGGCCTCCTTGATCGAGCTTATGGGAATGGATGAGGAGGTTCTTGCAATTGAACCTGTATCTGCATTGACACCGGGTCCAGTTGTTCAGGGATGTGCTCAGAAGGTTGGTAAAGGAGAGGTGGTTCCGTCACTATCACAAGCACAGACTCAAAGCGGTCACCTATACCGGGGCCTTGTGTTCTCTTGATGGTGACTGGTGGTGGGTCGGTTGGATGTGTTTGCTCTTGCTCTTTTCTCTTGTGGACGTGGACGTGCACGTGCTTTGCATGAAATTTTGTTCTCCGGCTGGTTACTGTGTAACCACTTTTTATTCCTTTGATCATGCACGATATTATCTAATGATAAGGAATGTGAATTTGAATTTCACTCTGAGTTGAAATTCAATTTTGTATCGACAATGTAGCCTAATGCATGTTTCTCTCCTAATGTATAAAGGAGATTTCACCACTCATTGTAGAGGTCGGTAATTTTTGGATCGATGGCTTTAGAGTCTGTATAGTCAGTTTTATGGTTAAAACGTTATGAACATTTTTGTTCAGGAAATCATCCTGAGTAGGGATTTGTATACAGTTAGTATGATATGCTTTTTTTAATTACTAACATCGAAACAATTCTATAAAATTAAGATGGTTACTCTCTTGTGTGTGTGCCATGGATTATGAATGGAGTTATCAAGGGTTCCTCCTTTAAGTTTCAACATTTAATTGAAAGTTTAGTTAGCTTTTCTTGCTTTAACTTAAGGAGTTAATCAAATGCTTTAAGAGTCAATTACATGTTCATGGTTGTATATGCTCAGGATTATTGAAGAAGTACTGTCTTAATGTATTGAAGTATCTCATGATAGTAATGCTATATGAAGACAAGTTCATAGTATCAGAATTTTAATTTGCATGACTTCGTTGCCCTGTGGATGAGGCACTGAACAATGTTTGTATCCTTCTCTTTGGTTTAAGACTGTGAGCTCTAAGCATGGTAATCCAAATACTGAACACAAACACTTATTAAAATCTTGTCTTCCTTTGGGAGGTGTTTCATTATTGAAAGTGGGTCAATTCTGTTGCTCTTCGGCCCTGGTAATCATTCTCTGGTTTACCAATACCATGAAATGATGACTATCCCTCTGAGTGTGTAGGAATTGTGATATGTATACAGGATGTGTTCTTACCAGTCATGAGGAATTCTTATGAACACATTTAGGTTTACCCATCTTGGTCCTACAGAGCCAAAAGTGTAGGAGAGTTCAGTCCACAGCTAACTCTGGTTAGTTGGCCACTATTTTTTTTAGTTATCCTTGACAGGGGTTGGCTACCTCTTAGATATCTACAATCTCTATGTGGGTTGTTATTTAAACACCAACAAAATGGAGACTCCGTTGGGGACAAACTCAGTGATTTTTGGTTGCAGACGGTGCTGATATAGAGTCATATTAAATGATATGTTGTTCTGAATTTACACAGTGAATGTTTTCAAACTAAGTGAAAGGAGGTAGTTCAAATTAATCCTGATAATCTTGTGGTCTATGGTTTCCTGTAAGCAAAGGATTGAGAAGTTCTAGAGTTATTCATTGAAGGATTATTTTATTTGGGGAGAACTTCTGAGAAGTTTAAAAAAAAAAAAAGAGAGAGAAAGAAGACAAAGGAACCATAGGGATGGGAGGTGCTTATCAAGAACTTGTTGTTCAAAGTAAAGATAATTGATAAACTTCGGTGGTAATGGGTTATAACTGTGAGAGATATTACTGGTGGTATGGTGTGACTTTGTAATGGGTAATGAAACCCATAATCTGACAGAACCTAGAAAATAGGCTCTCAAAGTTCTTTGAAATATTGTCCTCTGAAAGGAGGTGGCTACTCTGTCTAAAGAACCAGTGAATAAATGAAGAAATAGCTCTAGATTTGTGCTATTTATAGTCTAGAAAAGAAGTTGATACATGCTGCAAACAACTACTAGGTATTTCACCAAAACTAAAACAATTCACTACTTTTAATGATAATGGGTGTTTTGATTTAGGATAAAAATGGTTCCAAATTTATATGTCAAGCATATACAAGGGAACAAGGATTGGTTTTACCATACTTCTAGTAATAAAATATGAGAAAAGGATTCATGAAATATATTTGTATTGCATAAAATTTTGAAAAGTAAAGAGTATCTTTGTCGGTCATTAGCTAACAAGTGATGTGCCTGATAGTCATATATATTGAATAGTCTATAGTGTGTAAGGTCAAACATAAATATGCCAGAAGAACACGTTGTATTAAGCCCTTTGGGGAGTTTTTTAACTCAAAGGTATATGCCTTTTATGTTTAGTAGTATCAACAATCATCCTAATTCAATTCCTAAGAAAATTAGGAAGTATTTACCTCAATATACAGGGCAAGTTGCAGAATCGGCTTCAAAACATTTACAGCATTTTGTAGATGTAATGGGTGATTATGAAATTAATCATGAGGATGTTGTCATGAAATTATTTGTGCAAACCTTAAAAGGTGATGTTTGGACAGGTTTTCTTATCTACCTGCTTTTTCTGTTAACTCATGGAATCAGTTGGTGATTGCTTTTATGGAACAATTTGGTGAAAGAGTCAATCCCAACACACTGAGAAAAGGATTTATGGCAATCCATATACAGGAGGAGGAATTAGTCCCACATTTTAATCTCAGGTTTTCAAGAGCATTAAGGGAGATCCCTAAAGAGATAAGACCAAATGAGGCCGAAATATTGGTTGTGTATCTAGGTGCTTTTAACAAGAGGATGAGTTTTTTATTAAGGGATAAAGAACCCACTACTCTGCCTCAAGCATACCAACTAGCTATGGAAATTGAAAATAATATGAAATATTCAATGATGAAGAGGTATCTGGCTGTAGGTATTGGTTACCCTTGCCTAACCAATGCTAATAGAATATCTGAGCCGGCTATTCAAAAAATTGATGATAAAATTCTTGCTAGAATTGTTATAAGTCCATCAATGCAGCTTGATGATAATGAGATCCAAGTTGAAACCCAATCTGATATGAGTGAAGATGATCAAGTTTCTTGTGTATTAGAACTATATGATATGAGGAGGCAAGAAAAGGAATCATCATATGAGTTTTTTTTGAGATTTTTGGAAATCTTAATACAAATTCCTATAGATCAAAGACCTAATGATTATGAGTGCATCGATTTGTTTTGTGAACTAAATGAATCAGGACTAATTTCCTTACCAGAGGAATTGAAACCTGCTAATTTGGCTCAAGTGATTAAATGGATAGAGATTGAAGAGTTGGCCAGGAATGCATCTACACAGAATAAAGCTAGTGCTCATTCATTACAAGATGTCTGCATAAGTGATGACAAAATTGAGAGGAAAAATGATGTAGGATTGTATGAGACACATATTGTGTTTCCTAATCCTGATTATCATTCTAATGTTACTAAGATTCTGTTGCAAGCTAGTGATTATGATTTTAGGGGTAATGATTGCAGTACTGAGAATGCAACAAGAATGTTATTTTTACTAGAGTTCTATGGGGACAAAGAGCCCCATGTTTGTTCCCAGGTGAAGGAACAATTATCAGATGATGTATATCTAGAGTGTACCTCAGATATATTAGCATTGGAATAGGGGGGTTGTATAAATGTTGAACAATCTAAGGATATTGATATCCGTGATCAGAAGAATACAATTGGAGGTAGCCAATATTGTGGTGAATAAATTGACCCAATGGTTTTTCCTGACTATTTATGTAAAGTGGAGATGGAGGTGTTACTGTCCTCCGGCATTGATGTAGTCAGTAAGGAGCTTTTAGATTGTACTGAATTATTCACTTATAGATCAACATATTCAACATATAGTGCTGAGTACAATGAAGCCAGTATGTATTGCTCTATCTTTTCTGATCAAAGTGAAGTTGATGTTTTTAGACCTCTCTCTGAAGGTTTTTATATTGAGATGAATGAACAGGTACAAGAAAGGATATGCCAAGAGAAAATTTCCTCAAGCTATGTATCATCTTGGTTAGGTAATGAAAATAAGGGTAATTTGCATACTATTTTATATGACAACTTTCAGTTTAGTATGCAAACTGATGATACTAGAATGGGTGAAGTTATAGACCAGGTAAGTTATGAGAGTTTTCATTTCCTAAAACTGATGAGCGAGCACCCAATAAAATATGACCAGGAGTAGGATAAGGTAAAGTATTATCCTGGTCATATATTTCTCTTAAATTGGTGGGGCAGAGCATTGATTAAATCAATACAGGGGCTGAGTGTGGATAGCCACCATGGTAGTTGCAAGGGCATTGGTTATCCCATGCAATTCGAAACATCAAATGGTGAATGTTGCAAGCTCTTGTTCTGTCAGGAAATGGAAAGTTTTTTTTTTGATAGAGGTAAGCCTTGATTCCTCTTGTTTGGTAGCCTGGGGCTATCATGTTTGTATGCACAGGTCTAGCTGACAAAACAGGGTAATATATTTTTTGAAGGGCCTGTGTAATTTAGTAATCTGGTCTACGAAACCAGAGATTCTGGATTCTTGCTACACCCACAAGGGGCATACATCCCCAGTCGGAGCCACTGATGGGACTTCAATTTTCTAAGTGAATTGAGCTGGGGCATTGGGCTTTCAGATTTTCCCATGGTGATTTTAAATAAAATGAAACCCTCTTGTTATGTTTCAATGTTGACTGGTTATCGAGGGGAACGGGTAACTTAAGTGAGGTTTTATCCCTCTCGGGCCGTGCTTTACTGACCCCGTTTAACCTGATTCGCCAGTCTTCTACCTGGATGGCTTATGTTCTATATTGCCAAGAATTTACACGCGGGCCCCACTTGGGTGTTCTATCTGAAGCCTGGTGAACCGTCTGATCGTAGGATTGAATCTAGGCCGCTTCTTGCCAACCTCATAGGTTTTCCTGCTGGCGTCACCAAAGTGGTGCGAGGTTCGCAAGATGTTGCCATCTGGCATGAGCGGATGTACCAGTTTTCTTCCCGAGGTGTTGGATGCGATGTGCGACCGTCTTTTCACTGACGATGGCCATTAATAATAGGGTTAATTATGGTTTCTCGCACACCTCACATGAGTGGAGTAAATATTCTGAAGAATGCTGTGAGGTCTGTGAAGGCATGGCACATGGCTTTTTCTTCTTCTACCAATGGGGCTATGTGGGTCCCATTGTGTGGTTCGGATATGCTATTTTTGAGGGTTTTGATTGGATGTGTTTTCTGAAGGTGTCGAGGTGGATTGTCAAATATCCATTGACTTGATCTCAACCCTCCATTTGTTAAAGTGTCTCCCGAATCGGCGGTTCAACTTCAAAGGGGGTGTGTGAGTTGTCTACATGGTTTGGTTGTTGCTCATGTCATTAATGGCATAGGTTTTTCCTTCTCCAGAGGATCTCCACCTGATTTCTTCCTGCATGTGAATAATGCCATCCTACTGAGAGTATTCATGGTTACCTGGGTCACTAATGGTTTGAGTGCTTGAATTTCCTTCAAGCAATTGTACCCTACATGCTGGGTTATTCTATAAATGCTGACTAAGTTGTATGCAATCAACATTTGTATCTTCTTGTGTCCTTGTGCAGGAAAGTTTTCATCTCCTATGTGTTGCAGAGCTCTGTTTCTATCATGAATAAATCAGTTATGCAAAGGAGTGCGAGGCTAGGATCCCAGGGATCGCTAGTCATGAAGAAGCCCGATTCTCCCATGGCTCACAAGGCTAATATTGGAAACACTAGGAAGAGGCCAGTACATAGTTCGTCCCCAATAATCATTTGGAATTCTGATGAATCTGACATTGATTCTGATTATCGGTGTTACTTGGCCTCCTTGACAGAGCTTATGGGAGTGGATGAGGAGGTTCTGGCAATTGAACCGTATCTACATTGGCACCGGTTCTAGTTGTTCGGGGATGTGCTCGCAAGGTTGGTAAAGGAGAGGTGGTTTTGTCACTGTTACAGGTGCAGACTCGAAGCGGTCGCCTGTACCGGGGCCGTGTGTTCTCTTGATGGTGACTGGTGGTGGATCGGTTGGACGTGTTTTCTCCTGCTCTTTTCTCCTATGGACATGGACATGTGCGTGCTTTGCATGAAATTTTGTTCTCCGGTTAGTTACTGTGTAAACATTTTTTATTCCTTCGATCATGCACGATATTATCAAATGATAAGGAATGTGAATTTGAATTTCACTCTGAGTTGAAATTCAATTTTGTATCGATAATGTAGCCTAATGCTTGTTGCTCTCCTGGTGTATAAAGGAGATTTCATGGCTCATTGTAGAGGTCAGTAATTTTTGGATCGATGGCTTTAGAGTCTATACAATCAGTTTTATGGTTAAAAGGTTATGAACATTTTTGTTCAGGAAATCATCCCAAGTAGGGATTTGTATACAGTTAGTATGATATGCTTTTTTTAATTACTAATATCAAAAATATTCTATGAAATTAAGATGGTTTACTCTCTTGTGTGTGTGCCATGGATTATGAATGGAGTTATCAAGGGTTCCTCCTTTCAGTTTCAACATTTAATTGAAAGTGTAGTTATCTTTTCTTGCTTTAACTGAAGGAGTTAATCAAATACTTTAAGAGTCAATTACATGTTCATGGTTGTATATGCTCAGGATTCTTTAAGAAGTATTGTCTTAATGTATTGAAGTATCTCATGATAGTAATGCTATATGAAGATAAGTTCATAGTATCTGAATTTTAATCTATATGACTCCATTGCCCTATGGACGAGGCATTGAACAATGTTTGTAGCCTTCTCTTTGGTTTAAGATTGTGATCTCTAAGAATGGTAATCCAAATACTGAACACAAACACTTATTAAAATCTTGTCTTCCTTTGGGAGGTGTTTCATTATTGAAAGTGGGTCAATTCCGTTGCTCTTCAGCCCTAGTAATCATTCTCTGGTTTGCCAATACCATGAAATGATGACTATCCCTCTGAGTATGTGGAATTGTGATCTGTATACAGGATGTGTTCTTACGAGTCATGAGGCATTCTTATGAACACATTTAGGTTTACCCACCTTGGTCCTACAGAGCCAAAAGTGTAGGAGAGTTCAGTCCACAACTGACTCTCATTAGTTGGCCACTAGTTGTTGCAGTTATCCTTGATAGGGTTTGGCTACCTCTTAGAGATCTGCAATCTCTATGTGGGTTGTTATTTAAGCACCAACATGACCCATTTTGACCAAGGAAAAAGATGGGGTGGTTATGCAAGGCATAACAAATCCAAGAATAAGATAAACTTACGAGAATGATATAAGAAAATTCACATATATGGAAATTGACCCAACTCAAAGTTTGGTATGAAATTTAGCCTTCTTTATTGATTTGAGAATAATTTTACAACAATGAACTCAAAGTTTCAATATTGCTTCACAAATGGGCAACACTTCATTGCATAAGACAAAAGGGTAAATAATACAATATAAATCTCTCATATTTATAGATGAGATAAGTGAGATAATTTAGGAAAAAACCCTAACTAAGTATTGACTTATTCAAATGTGATGTCTATGAATGAAGGAGAACATCTCCATTTTTACATGTAATTACATTTTTCAATTTAATGACATATAAAAATGTGAGACTTATTTACATAAAGCATAGAAAAGAATAAAAATCTATCCATCTCTAGAAATGTAAGAAGAATTTATGGTTCCTTGCTCTTGGCTTGAAAGTATTCATATTTCTTTATAATCTCCTGCATTGTTGCTTCATCTAGTCAATTGGTATAATCAAGGTTTGCATGAACCTTTGTGATAGAATTATTTATAGTAGAACAAATATTCTTACAACTTTCTAGATGTTTCTTGAGATTATCCAAGGTTAGTTGTATGTCAACAAAAGAATCCATTAAAGTCAATGAGAATGCTACATCTTCCAACTGCTTCTGGATAGCTTCCTTGTAAATGTAGACAATATGGCTTTCCAAGAGAAAGGTATTATCCTCATCAAGAATCCTCCTAGGAAAATCTTCAATTCTATTTGTAATGAACCACCATGCAACCCTAGAGGAAGTTGCAATAACTACAAAAATGCACAATTTAGTTATCTATTTAAAAGTACAATATAACATGAAAGTTCACTATCTATCGCCAAAATCCTCTAAGTATATGAGACTAAGGTTATGCTTGAATCCCATACATAAAACATAAATACAACCATAGCATGATTAACTACTTAAGAAATAAATGTTCATACATTCAAAACATGAAATTACATCACAAGATACGATATACATCAAGATTCCAATATAACATTAATTCATCAAATAATATTTACATCACTTATTCCTAGAATAAGGTAGTTCATACAAATGTGTTACATAATACATGAGATAGGTCCTCAAATACAACTACGGAGTAATAAAAACACAAAATCCATCTATAACAATAAACAAAGTATGGAATTAACAATCTAGAATCCATGAGATCTCCACTAGAAATCTTGCCATCAAGATCAGAAGATAAAGGGGACCAAAAAGTGTAGGGTGCACGTTCCTCCCAACCAAGTGGTACCTGAAGGCCCACCCCCCATGCTAGGAGATAGTAACAAGGATCCAAGACCAAAAATACTACCTCTAGACACAGGCTGACAGCTATTGAAGTAAATGAAATACAATAACCACATTACTACAAAGGTTACATTGCTTCCAGTGTTACACAATCATTTATATCATAGAACTACCAAAAATTTGACTTAGGAGGAGTGTCATCACAATGTTGCATGGGATATCATGGTAAGTCTTCCTAGGCCTTGACCCCCATCTTAGGATATCTTGGTAGCCTCTCATGACTCCTAGCCCCACATGCAATCCAAAGCGGAATCAACTATCTTTTGAGAAGACAAGATATCGATCATATCATTCTAGGCCTTCTTGTCTCATCCCAAGTCAAAACTAGCACAAGGGTCCATGAGCGAGGCACATTAATCTTATTAAGCGTTGAACACTACCCAATTCCTTAACAAATTGATTACATTATCACTAGATTAACTAACTCAAAAAAAGTTATCCTAGCACCACTTTATGTGTCGACTCTTGTTGAAAGCCACTCCTCAAGGACAACCTCGTGGAACAATTCCACTACCCAAGGAAAACTAGTGCTACAACAAATATACCAACCCTACTCAAAACATTAGGGCAAGACTTCCCCGTTCGTGGAAATCTTCTAATCACTGACAATGGAAAATGCACTAACCAAGGGTAACAAAATGGGCTGATATTTAAAAAAAATCACAACCCCCAATTCTCTATCACAACAGGAAGAATTATAACATCCCAAAACCAATTTCCACAAATAGTAAATAGAGGAAATTAAATGCAAGGCAATAATAAAGGAAATAAACTACTTTCAGATATATTAAATCCAATTTCCCCTCTTTAGTTAATTTACAGTAAGATAATTGCCGAATTAATTTAATAAAATTGAAACCCTTAACAATCAAAGAAGGGAAATTCTAAGTTAGCTATAATTCAATTCCTCGATTACTTTTAAAAGTATAATAATTTCATAAAAAAAATACATCTACCAATTCTTCTACTTGTTCATATATACATGCACCAATTTAAAATAAAAATCAATAATTATATATTTAAATAACTATATATATAACTATATACATACCCAAAATATATATACATTAAATATATTTAAAAATATATTAAATATGAACAATATGTATATATAATATATATATTAACATAATAAAATTCACAAAATTGAAAGTCACAAGAGCGAAGGTCAATTTTAAAAGAACACAAGGGAAAGGTTGTGGAGTCGATTGTACCTTTGTACAACCGACAACCCATGCCCATGGGGGGTTGCATTGCCAATGGCAGTGCTCCCTCCACTTATGAGTGGAGGGCACTGCCATGGAAGACGCACCTCCCGAAAGATAGGGTACGGTGGGCTATGCACAACACCCCCACCAAACCCAATATAAATATTTTTTTAAACATACATAAAAATAAATAAATAAAACCTCTATACAATATGAAAATATATCATACAGACAGCTCAAAGAAAATATTTACAGTGATTTCAATAGATAGAGCTTAATAATAAATAAATATATATATATTGTATAGATATATGTGTATGATAAATACATATACACATATATGTATATATAATATATATATTCAAGGTATTCAACACAATAGTTTAATTGGGGAAAAACTTTTCAAAAAGGCCATTTACAGGAAAATTTTACAAACACAACAGAAGCCAAATTTTACAGAGAGAATTCTATAGATGAATTTCTTAGCCGAATTATAGAGGAATCTTTTAACTTTGATCAGACAACAAATCTTAAGAAGAAGAACAATAAATTTTCATACAAATAATTTCACAAGAATTTTCTCAAGAAGATTTCAACCTATAGGAAAATTTCCTACAAAAAACTAAATTTCCTTTCGAGGAATATTTTCTTTCCAGATCCCTTACTATATTCTTCTGGGTTCTTCTAAATTCACAGTAACCCCATTATACATTTTTTTCTATAGTTTTCCACAGGGAATTTTAATCTACAGAGGAATTTATTCTATAGAGGATCTCATATACAACAATAACAATTTTTAAAACAAAGCTCAAACTTAAAAGTTTGCACAAACAATCTTTTATATAGAAAGATCTAAACTAGAAGGTTTTCAATATAAACTAAACAAAAATTAAAGAATGAACCTATAGTCCAATTCCTATGAATTTGTAAATTTGAAGTAGCACCTCCTCAACAGATCCAAGTATCTTTTCTCAGATAAACAATAGCTTCCTTCAGAACAAAATAATTTCCCAAACACAACAACTTATCCCAAGAGTAACTTTGCTAAAAATTCAAGAACACCAAAACTTCTTTCTACAGTAATTCTTCCAAGAAAATTCCAGAACACTAGAAAAATCATAGAAAGACTTCTTTTCAATCTATTTCCCAACACACAAAATATCCTCATGCTTCTATCATGAATAATCTTCTCACTTCTTCTATTAAAGCCACAACCTTCTCCATGTGAATAAATTTCCAACAACCTCATTAATTCTTCTAACACATGTTAAAACTGAAAAAATATCTTTAACAACCAATTTGCATAAAATCCTCCAGAAATTTAAAATTAAAAACATTTAATAATTACAAAATATTTACTATTTCAAATTTAACTTAATTAATCTAATTTAATTAATTAATAAATAATATAATCCTAAGATTAGACTATTTACCAATTAAAATAAATAAATAAATTAATTAATTCACCACTTCTAACTTTAAAATAAGATTAATTTAATAATCTTCTTAAATAATTAAATTCATTAAATTCCCTTTTATAAACTTTTCAACATAATAATTCAAAGAAAAATAAATAACTTTTAACAAGCAAAACTGACTAAACCGGATGACACATTGAGACTACGGTAAAGGCTTGACACAAGAATCCTAGCTACTATCTCTCAATCAACATTGCCATTGGGTGGACACACTCAAACCTGTGAAGTCAAGTGGAGTCGATGTCCTATACCTGCAAACCTATAAACAAGACATTTATAGAACATGTATATAAAAATCATAATAGAACACACCGTGAAGAGAAAATCATGGAATCGCAGGCACTCACAAGTGAGTGATGCAGTTTCATCCCCTTCACCAATACGCTTTCACAAAACTAACAATTCTAACATATATAATCTACTCATGTGCAAATAACCATGTTATTCAAAATAATCATTATGCTAATCAAAGGCATGTCAAATGATAACATTAAAATAGAGTAACATCACATCACAACATATAATCCACATCACTCTATAAATAGCAATGAAATAATAAACAAGTATCAAAGGATATAAAAGTCTAAGAGCAACCAAAAAATAAAGCAAAACAAGGTAGGACACTATTTGAAACAAAGAGCAAAACAAAGGGGTATTAAATCCTCCCCCCTAGGGTCAGGGTTACTCCTAGAAGCCTGTAAACAAATAGGGATATAACTCCCTCATCCCAGCTACATCCTCCTAGGTAGATGAAGTATGATCCCTAGGATCCCACTGGACTCTCACCTGATCAATATTTTGCCCCTCGAGGGTGAGTGTTCTACGCTCCATGATGGCCATTGGCTCCAAAGCTAGTTGTCCATCCTCTACCTATAAAGAATTCCAATCAAGGATATGAGAAATGTCTGGATGATAAGGTTGAAGAACATAAACATGAAACACATCATGAATACGTGAGACTAGGTGACAAAGCAAGCCAATAAGCAACTGGACCAATCTTCTCAAGAATCTTGAAGGGTCCGCCAAAGCGAGATGCAAGCTTAGAGCCATTTCCATAACAGATTGGATTATTTCATGGATGTACTCACAAAAAGACTTTATCTCCTACAAAAAACTATCAATCCACCCAATGCGCATCCACATACTTCTTCTGCCTAACATGAGCTGCAACCAAATGCTCTCTGATCTGAACAATCTGTTGCTCCATATCCTGTAACATCTCAGGACCCAAAATTACTCTATCCTCAAATCGATCCCAACTCAAGGGAGTCTGACATGGATGCCCATAAAATGCTTGTAAATGAGGCATATCGATATAACTCTAAATACTATTGTTGTACGCAAACTCTACCAAATAGAGATAATCCTCCCATCATGTATGTTGGTCCATCACATACATACACAACATGTCCTCAAGGATTTGATTGACCCTCTCAGTCTATCCATGTATCTCTAGGTGATAAAATAAACTAAATTTCAACTGTGTCCCCATAGCATGTTGTAATGAAGTCCAAAGAGCTGAGGTAAACACTAGATCTCTGTCAAAAATAATCCGATGAGGAATATCTTGCAACCTCACTATATCCTCCATGAACACTCTGGCTATGGATGATGCATTATAGGATGAGCATATAGGTGAGAAGTGTGCTGCCTTTGTCAACCTATCAACTAACACCATAATAGCATCATGTCATCTCAAAGAGTTGGGTAAACCAATAATGAAATCCAATGATATCATGCTCCACTTCCACTCTGGCATTAAGTGCAGATACAAAAGCCCTTTTGGATGCTCGTGTTCAGCCTTCACCTACTGACACTCTAGACATCTTGACACATAATCAGTGATATCATGCTTCATTCCTGCCCAGAAATATAATTGTCGCAAATCTGCACGCATCTTCTTCACCCCTGGATGGATTGAATAAGGTGCTCGATGTGCCTTAGTCATGACTAAGGTGCGAAGATCCCCTGAAGATGGAATGTATATGCATCCCATATGCCTCAATAACCCATCTGAATGAAGAGAGTGTCTTGAGTATCTTCCCTCAAGAGGTCTGCCTACCTCTATCTCTACCCTAACCTCCTGGTACCAACTATCTGAAGGAAGTACAAATAGAATCTGACTCCACAAGTCTACAACAAGTGTCAACTCTGACAACTCATGTCTTTTTCTACAAAGTGCATGGGCTACAACATTATCCTTTCCCTGGATATACTTCACTTTGAAGTCATATTGATAGAGAAAATCCATCCAGCACCTCTACCTAGCATTAAGGTTAGGTTGCGTGAAGATATACTAAAGACTCCTATGATCATTATGCAACTCAAACCTGTGCCCTAGAAGGAAATGCCTCCATCTTGTCAAAGCATAAACAACTCCTACCAACTCAAGAGAATGCATAGGGTAGTTTAGCTCATGATCCTTGAGCTTCCGCGAATCATATGCAATTAATCAACCCTCCTGCATCAACACTGCTCATAATCCCTCCAAGGACATGTCTATATAGACTACAAAATCCCCATAGGATCAAGTATCATGAGTATTGGTGCATTGGCCAGTTTCTCCTTAAGAGTTTGAAATGTTGTCTTGCACTTCTCTGACCACACAAACCTCATCCCTTTCCTATGAAGAGAGGTGATAGGATTCCCTATCCTCGAGAATCCCTACACAAAGCACCTACTAGCCCCATAAAGCTACATATATTTTCCACATTCGTGGGTGTAGGGAAATCTAAGATCACTTGGATCTTTGTAGGATCCACTGAAATACCTTCTCCTAAGATTACATGACCAAGGTACTTGACCTCAGTCTTAAAAGAATCACATTTTGACAAGTTGGCATACAACTGATTATCCTGTAAGCACAACAATACCTGCCTCAAATGCTCCTCATATTCCTCCACTATCCTGAAGTATATCAAAATATCATCTAGGAACACAAGGATGAATTTATCTAGATACATGGGGAAAACCCTGTTCATCAGACTCATGAACACAAAGGGTGCATTCATTAACCTGAATGGTACCACAATGAACTTGTAGTGACCATATCATGTATGAAACACCATCTTATGGATGTCTGAATCAAAGATGCAAAGCTGATGATATCCTGACTTAAGATCAATCTTGAAACAAATCATAGCACCCTTGATCTGATCGAACAAGTCATCAATCCTAGGTAGGGGATACCAATTCCTGATAGTTACTTTGTTCAACTACCGGTAATCATGCACAACCAAATTGAACCATCCTTCTTCATGAAGATAACTGGTGCTCCCCATGGAGAAAGACTAGGGCAAATGAAGCCCTTTTCAAACAACTCCTCAAGCTGCAAGAGAATCTCTTTAAGCTCTTGAGTGGTCATGTGGTATGGAGCTCGTGAAATGGGATCAAATCTAGGTACAAGATCCATCTTAAAGTCTATGTCACACTAAGGTGGCATTCCTAGAATCTCGTCTAGAAAAACATCAAAATACTCCTAAAGAATAGGGTGACTATTGAGAGAGACTTTCTCCTCTCCATCTCCTAAGTCCAAATCATCCACTATAACAACAAATAACTGGCATCCATGACACACAAACCTTCTCAACTACATAGATGAGATCATCCTCGAGGAAATAGGCCTCTATACGCCCACTATCTCTACCTCTGCCAGATGCATCAATGCATTGAATCAACTTATGTTGAAAATAAATGACTTCTCTATGTGCCTCAAGCTAGTCCATCCCTATGACAATGTCATATGACCCCAATGGTATAACCCAAAGTTCTAATGTAGTATGGAGAGGTTCAATCTCTAATCTAAAATTTGGTACTAGGGATTGTGATGTGACTTCTGAACCCGAGGCTAATTCAACCTACCACCTATCAACCTGCTTTACTACCCCCAGTCTACATCGTGTCATGAAAAAAGAGGAAATAAAAATCTAATGCTCTGGAATCAAACAATATGGTAACTTGGTTACCCAACAACATACTAGATGTCTCAACAATGGTGCCCTGATGCTCTACCTAGCGGTTATCAACCACTATGGAAACTCAATGCCCTTTGCCTACATCTCCAACTATTAGCTTAAACACCGCTGGTCTCTATGTATACCCTGATGTGCCCTTGTTAGGACACATTCTAGCGATATGACCTTGCTGGCCACAGGCAACTAATTCCCCTGCCAAAGCCCCTACCTCTAGGTGGTGTGCTAGACTACTTTGCACTACCCCTAAAGGTGGACTGTGTGCTTTGTGTTGGCTGCTTCAAGTTGTGGCATTTAATATGCCTCTAGTTCTTGTCCCCCTATCTTTGTTGGAAACCCTTACGTTTCCCTTGTGTAACCTGTTGCTACTGCCCACTCTGAGAAGGTACCTGCCGAGTCTTGGGTGGTGCAACTCCCTAAGCCTGACCCCCACAAACACTAGGCCCTATAACCAATCCACTATCGATCTAAACTCCTATGTGGCCTCCCAATGCCATGGCTAAGTTCTCCTCGACTAGCATCGCCTTCTCCACTACCATCTCCATGGTTTTGGGTTTGAAAACCCAAACACCTCAGTTGATTTAGGCATTTAAGCCCCTAACAAAATGATGGATGAGCATGCCCTCATCATCTCTTATGTCGGTGAACTATTTGAGCTCATAAAAATGATGCTCATATTGCTCTACTGAGATCGCCAAATGGCGCAAGGCATGAAATTCATCACCTCGACACTGACACCAGTGATCTACAAGAAAATGAGCTTTGAACCTCTCCAGGAACATGTCCCATGACATAGAATTAGTTTCAATCCAAAGCTTCTACTCCTCTAACCTCCACTAGGTGGACGTGAATCCCCTCAAATTCATAATCATGCATCGAGATTTGGTATTGCTACCATAGGGGTGCATCATGAAGCATCAGTTAAGGTCAATAATCCATGTCTCTACCTCAAGGCTACTTTCAAATCTATCAAATGTAGGTGGGAATGCTCTAAGCAAGTCCCTCATATGTGCAACTACTACTACCTCAAACTGAGCTTGAACTTCCCTCTCTCTAATATTACCCTGATCACTGCCCTGTTGCTGCCCAAGGTGAGCCAATTCCTCCTCTAATATCCTACACAACTGTGCGCCCTTGATCCCTGGAGGATCTTGCTGTTGATCTCCACCCCCAGGGGCATTCTAAGACTCTTGATTCTCCTCATGATCTGAATCATGTGGAACATGAGGAGGGGAATCATTCTGACTCCCTCCATGACTGCCTAGACAACCACGATCTTGCCCTCTACCTCATCCATGTTTGGGAGGCATTATCCTACATAGACACACCAAGGTGTTAGAATAGGTACACACTTAAAACCTATGAATCTAAAACTTTAATATACCTAGTGTTTAAACCTAGGCACTGATACCATGTGTAATGCCTCACCACGTAACCCTAGAGGATGTTGCAATAACTACGAAAACACACAATTTTTTTTATTATTTAAAAGTATAATATAACATGAAAGTTCACTATCAATCACCAACATCCTTTAAGGCTACAAGACTAAGGTTACACTTGAATCCCATACATAAAACATAAATACATCCATCACATGATTAAATACTTAAGAAATAAATATTCATACATTCCAAACATGAAATTACATCACAAGATAAGATATACATCAAGATTCCAATATAAAATTAATTCATCAAATAATATTTACATCACTCATTCCCAGAATGAGGTAGTTCATACAAATGTGTTACATATTACATGAGACCTCCTCGAATATAACTGAGGGGTAATAAAAATACAAAATCCATTTGTAACAATAAAAAAAGTATGGAATAAACAAGTTGGAATCCACAAGCTCTCCACTAAAAATCTTTCCATCAAGATCAAAAGATAAAGGGGACCTAACGGTGTAGGGTGCATGTTCCTCCCAACCAAATGGTACCCAAAGGCCCACCCCCCATGCTAGGACATAGTAACAAGGATCCAAGACCAAACCTATTACCTCTAGACACAGGATGACACCTACTAAACTAAACCAAGTACAATAACCATATTACTATGAAGGTTACATTGCTTCTAGTGTTACACAATCATTTATATCACATAACTACCAAACAGTTGACTTAGGAGGAGTGTCATCACAATGTTGCATGGGATATCCTGGTAAGTCTTCCTAGGCCACAACCCCCATCTTGGGATATCTTGGTAGCCTCTCACGACTCCTAGCCCCACATGCAATCCAAAGCGAAATCGACTATCTTTCAAGAAGACACAATATCGATCATGCCATTCAAGGCCTTCTCATCTCATCCCAAGTCAAAACAAACACAAGGGTCCATGAGCGAGGCACATTAATCTTATTAAGTTTTGAACACTACCCAATCCCTTAAAAAATTAATTACATTATCACTAGATTAACTAACTCACAACAAGTTATCCCGACAACACTTTGTGTGCCAACTCTCGTTGAAATCCACTCCCCCAAGACAACCTCGTGGAACAATTCCACTACCCAAGGCAAACTAGTGCTACTACAAATAGACCAACCCTACTCAAAACATTAGGGCAACACTTCACCATTTGTGGAAACCGGGTAATCACTGAAAATGGAAAATGCACTAACCAAGGGTAACAAAATGGACTAACATTTAAAATAAATCACAACCTCTAATTCTCTATCACAATTGGAAAACTTATAACATCCCAAAACCAATTTCCCCAAATAGTAAATAGAAGAAATTATATGCAAGGAAATAATACAAGAAATAAACTACTTTCGGATATATTAAATCCAATTTCCCCTCTTCAGTTAATTTACAGTAAGATAATCGCCCAATAAATTTAATAAAATCAAAACCCTTAACAATCAATGAAGGGAAATTCTAAGTTATCTGTAATTCAATTCCTCGATTAGTTTTAAAAGTACAATAATTTTACAGAAAGCAT
The DNA here is from genome assembly GCA_007115665.2 of Sequoiadendron giganteum. Classification (NCBI taxonomy): domain Eukaryota; kingdom Viridiplantae; phylum Streptophyta; class Pinopsida; order Cupressales; family Cupressaceae; genus Sequoiadendron; species Sequoiadendron giganteum. The sequence goes on from CM021101.1 coordinate 546,166,039, forward strand.
ACATTTACCAGTTCTTCTACTTGTTCATATATACATGCACCAATTTTAAATAAATATCAATAATTATATATTTAAAAATATATATATATATTGAATATATAAATAATTATATATTTGTATATATAACTATATATATACCCAGAATATATTAATTATGAACAAATTATATATATATATATATATATATATATATATATATATATATAATATATATTATATATATTAACAAAAAAAAATTTACAAAATAGAAAGTCACAAGAGCGAAGGTCAGTTTTAAAAGAACACAAGGGAAAGGTTGTGGCGTCGACTGTACCTTTGTATAGTCAGCAACCCATGTCCATGGGGGGTTGCACTCCCAATGGAAACACTCCCTGCACTTATGAGTGTAAGGCACTTCCATGGTAGCCGTACCTCCCTAAAGACAAGGTACAGTGGGGCATGCAAAACACCCCCACCAAACCCAATATAAATATTTTTTTAAACATACAAATAAATAAAACCTTTTTACAATACAAAAATCTACCATATGGATGGCTCAATGAAAATATTTACAGTGATTTCAATAGATAGAGCTTAATAATAAATAAATAAATATATATTGTATATATATGTGTATGATAAATACATATACACATATATGTTAATATATATTATATATATTTAAGGTATTCAACACAATAGTTTAATTGGGGAAATTTTTTTCAAAAAGGCAATTTGTAGGAAAATTTAACAAACACAACGGAAAGCCAAATTTTACACAAAGAATTCTACAGATGAATTTCTCAACAGAATTACAGAGGAATCTTTTAACTTTGATCAGACAATGAATCTTAAGAAGAAGAACAATAAATTTTCATACAAATAATTTCATAAGAATTTTCTCGAGAAGATTTCAACCTATAGGAAAATTTCCTTCTAAGGAAGATTTTCTTTCCAAATCCCTGACTATATTCTTCTAGGTTCTTCTAAATTCACAATAACCCCATTATACAATTTTTACTATAGTTTTCCATAGAGAATTTCAATCTATAGAAGAATTTATTCTACAGAGGATCTCATATACGACAATAACAATTTTTAAAACAAAGCTCAAACTTAAAATTTTGCACAGACAATCTTTTACAAAGAAAGATCTAAACTAGAAGATTCTTAATATAAACTAAACAAAAATTAAAGAATGAACCTGTAATCCAATGCCTGTGAATTTGTAAATTTGAAGCAGCGCCTCCTCCATAGATCCAAGTATCTTTTCTTAGATAAACAACAACTTCCTTTATAACAATACAATTTTCCAAACATGACAACTTATCGCAAGAGTAACTTTTCTAAAAATTCAAGAACACCAAAACTTATCTCGACAGCAATTCTTCCTAAAATTTTGTAGAACACCAACAAAATCACAAAAAGACTTCTTTTCAATCTATTTCTCAAGACAAAAATTATCCCCATGCTTCTTTCGTGAAGAAGCTTCTCACTTCTTCTGTTAAAGCCACAATCTTCTCCCCATGAAAAAATTTCCAACAAATTCACTAATTCTTATAACACATGTTAAAACTCACAAAATATCTTTAACAACCAATTTGCATAAAATCCTCTAGAAATTTAAAATTAAAAAAATTTAATAATTACAAAATATTTACTATTTCAAATTTAACTTAATTAATCTAATTTAATTAATTAATAAATAATATAATCCTAAGATTAGACTATTTACCAATTAAAATTAATTAATTAATTAATTAATTCACCACTTCTAACATTAAAATAAGATTAATTTAGTAATCTTCTTAAATAATTAAATTCATTAAATTCCCTTTTATAAACTTTTCAACATAATAATTGAAAGAAAAATAAATAACTTTTAACAAGCAAAACCGACTAGACCCGATGACACACTAAGACTAGGGTAAAGGCTTGAAACAAGAATCCTAGCTAGTATCTCCCAATCAACATTACCGTTGGGTGGACACACTCAAACCTGTGAAGCTAGGTGGAGTCAATGTCCTATACCTGCAAATGTGTAAATAAGGCATACGTAGAACATGTATATAAACATTATAATAGAACACACCGTGAAGAGAAAATTGCGGAATCACAGGGCACTCGCAAGTGAGTAATGCAATTTCGTCCCCTTCACCAATAAACTTTCACAAAACTAACAATTCTAACATATATAATCTACTCATGTGCAAATAACCATGTTATTCAAAATAATCATTATGCTAATCAAAGGCATGTCAAATGATAACATTAAAATAGAGTAACATCACATCACAACATATAATCCACATTGATCTATAAATAGCGATGAAATAATAAAAAAGTATCAAAGTATATCAAAGTCTAAGAGCAACCAGAAAACAAAGAAAAACAAGGTAGGACACTATCTGAAACAAAGACCAAAATGAAGGGGTGTTACACTATTCACGAATATAACTTGATGTTCTTCCACATCTTCTTTGAAGTCACTATGCAAAATACCTTTGGGCCATCTAGAAATGGTGGGCCTTGAAGTCTTCACCCATTGTGTGTTGATCAATTTCTTGGCTTGTTTTGATCTTTGTCGTAAGCCTCTTGACCTTGTTGAATTGAAATATTTATATACTTCTCTCTGGTTGGGACCATGAAAACTATGTCTAAGAATTTTGGATCCAATCTCATCATAATTTTCCCAGAAGAATCTCTAACACTCCTATCATCTCTAATATAGTGTGAGGCAACTTGTAGGACAAATTTTGGGTGATGAGTAGCTACTGGAAATGAATCCAGTTGATGAAGATTATTGTGGATAATTGCTTGCAAGTCTCCTTCTAATGGATTCTTTTTTGTTCTCTTTACAAAGTCCTCCATGTCAAGGTGACCAATTTTAGTGTAGTTGATCTCATCGATCTTGGAGGTTACAATTATGGGCAGGTAAACATCTTGATACTTATATCGCATCTTTTTATTCTTGGATGATGAAGGATATTCTTCCGTAGTCATTAAGAATATAAGATATCACTGAAAACCACCTTCAAAGGACACCTGATAGGAGCTGAAGGTAACTGCAAGGAAACATGTATTTATTCAATGTTAGGAGCATATGCATTATGGGAACAATTGGAATGTGTGAAGCTATGAAAGTATTTTGGAGCGAGCAAACATGAGCTATGGAGTGCGAACAATGGGGAAAATGCAGAAGGAATGGTGTCCAGATAGTGTTTACAAAGGATTTTGAGTGTTAGCCACATTTCTTCTTTTGATGCAAGGGCACTAAAAATCAGCACACTTACACTTGGAAGAAACTTCATTCTATGTAATAGTGCTAAAAAAACAAAACTTCAACATGTCTTGGGAAGACTTAGAAGAAACTTTGCATGAGCACTATTTTCAAGCACCTTGAAAACTTCTTGAGAAGAAATTTTGTGTACTAGTAGTGAAAAGCCATGCTCTTTCATCTCCTTTGATACTTATCAGTTCACATTCTTAGGTGGTAAAAATCAGTGTCTTTGCATCTCTTTGGAAGATAACCTTGTTGCACTAGCAGCAAAAAAACCTGCGTATACATCTCTTGCTTGGGATGAAGTCTTGCATGTAGGGGCAATAAAAATAATTTCCTTTGTATCAAGGGGAAATGAGTTAAGTTTGTGGGAGTCATGAAAATTAATGCTTCTACAAACAAGAGTTGAAATTCATTATAATATATGTCAAGGCAGATTAAATCACTCCCTCAACAACTAGGAAAGGATCTTACATGATGAAGTGGTAATAAAAACCACTAAGACATGCATGGAGTCTGGGGAAGAACCATGGAAATGGTGTAAAAAATTGACGTCCTAACCCGAAAAGGTAAATTCAAAACAAAAAATTATAAGGAGAAGGCTAAAAAGAGACCTAGGTAAAATGAAAGTTGAGAAAATAAAACAAATGGGAGAGCCAAATAAATGAAAATGGAAACACAATCAAGAAAAAAATGATAGTAAGAAACCATTATGAACATCACAAATCCCTACAAGAAAAAGTTTAAAGAGAATGAAAATGAAAGTAAGAACATACCACATAAATGGAGGGAAGTGTGAACCCTAGATCAATCCCACTCAATATCTACCAATGAAAAGATGAATCTCGAAAGAGATCTTGAATGTAGTGGGTGCAAGGTGAAAAGGAGAGAGCAAGTTAAACAATCATAAACTGAAATTAAAATGACCTAAAAAACCTTTATAAATATATTAATAAGTAATCATTAATGAACGCCAAGTTCATAAATGTCAATCATGGGAGATTGGGTGGGAATATGTAAGGGCGGTGAAAAACACCACCCTGACATATTCAAAATAATTCAGAACTCAAAACTGTATAGGCAGTGAAAAACACCATTCTAACATGCAAAAACTTAACCAAACATCAAATGCAAAAGCACTAAAAATTAGCACTCCAACACTTGAAGGGTGAGAGATCATGTAAAGGTGCTGAAAAATAGCACTTCTACACAATAATTATTTTTTCTAACTTGCTCATGTAGGGGCACTAAAAAATAGCACCCTTGCATGGGAATTTTTTTTTATAACTCCTGAAAACTAAAACCCGACAAAACACTTGTTTTGAAGGTTTTTAGTAAGATAAAAAAAAGAGTTATTGCTACACATTCAGATAGTTTTGTAGAAGTTAAAGGATGAAAATTTGTTGGTCAACTTGAAGATATATAATTATATGAAGAGGGAGCTAGTGTACCTAGATTTTGTAATTTTTGAACAAGGTTTTAGGATGCACCGAAAGAAGGCTAAGGAAATAGTATATTGGCCTTCACTTAGGAGTGTATTTGAGGTAGGAATTTTTCATGGTGTAGAGATCTTCTATAGGAAGTTCATTAGGAATTTTAGTGAAATATGTGCACAAATTACATTAACCATGAAGGGTGTGAAGAAAGAGTTCCAATGTACAACTACAATAGTAAAGAGATTTTAGATGCTAAATAAAAGGGTGACCAAATAACTAGTATTGGAATTTCTAGAATTTGGCAAGGTGTTTCGAGTGGATTGTAGTGCTAATGGTAATGAAATTAGAGTGGTATTAAGTCAAGAAGGAAGACACATTTCTTACTTCAATGCAAATCCCAATGAGGCTAAGAAAAAAAACCTAGTATATGACCAAGACTTCCATGCTATTGTTCAAGCCTTGAAAAGTGGAGGAACTAATTATTGCCAAAATAAATTGTGTTTTATATGGACCATCATACCTTGCAATAAAAAATAGTCAAGTTATGTTGAACCATAGGAATATGAAAAGGTAGAATTATTGTAAATTTATTCTTTTTTCTCAAAACATAGACGTGGAAATTATAATAGGGTAGTAGATGCACCTAGAAAAAAATCTTGCTAATGTAGGAGTTAAGAGTCCATGTTCTTATATTTTATGCAATTAAAGTGTTGTATCCAAATAACCTAGATTTTAAAAATTCTTGGACAACTAGTAATATTTCAATGGACACAAAACATACATAACCAGGGGTTCAATGAGAGAAAATCTCATTGAAGAAACATAGTCGAGGTTTTAGTGTACATTTTAGAGTGTACAAGACATCAACACAATTAAGTGAAGGTTATTCTTGGTCTATCATGAGTGCATATGTGAAGAGGCTGGTTAAATGATGCAAAGTTTTCTAGTATGCTAAAGGAACAAAAGACATAGGAATCTATCAACCATTTCCTATACTAGAGAGATCATGGAAACACATAACCTTGGATTTTGTTTAGGGATTTCCTCAAACTTAGAGAGGTAATGATTCTATTTATTTTTCTAGATAAGTTATAAAAAATGGTTCATTGTATATCATGTTGAAAGAATCTAATGATGCATCCCACATCACTACATTTTTCTTCAAGGAGCTAGTTAGGTTGCATGGATTTCCTGAGAGTATTTTATCAAGTAGGGACACTATTTTTTGACACTTTTGGCATACACTTTGGAATAAGATGGGATTTGAGTTATGATTCATCATAGCCTACCATCCTTAGACTGATTGAAAAATAGAGGTTGTTAACAAATGTTTGGGACGAGAAGGAGAACTGAACTATGAACTTTGTTAAAGTTCAAAGTTAAGTTCCATCCCAGTCCCACCTCTAACGAATGAAGAAAAAACCGAAGAAAAGAAAACCTAAGGGAGGAAACCAACCCTTAGGCCGAAAAAAAAAAAAACGCCGAAGAAAACAAGAGAGCAGGAAGCAGAGCCAAAGCGAGAAAGGGAACGGGAACCAAACCGTGAACTTCACCAAAGTTCAAAGTTAAGTTCCATCTCGGTTCTGCCTTCGGCAAAACAAAAGGAACAACACAAACAAAGGAAAACCTAAGGGAGGAAACCAACCCTTAGGACCCAAACAAAAACACCAAGGGAGAAAATAGAAGGAAAAAGAAGACCACCCTAGAGAGGACATCTGCGAGTCTCCAAAACCACCAGGAACTCAACACAAAAGACACCCATACCTAAGGCAAGCACCAAGGACCAGAACCCCAATATTTTCAAAGATAAGCACAACAAAGGGGGCAAGCCACAGAAATGGGCCAAAAGGGTAGGCCAAGAGAGGGTCCCCACTTTAAGTGGGGCGTGTATGCAAAACTGCACAACAAATACTTATACCATATGAAAAGATGATAAAAATAATAAAATATTATCACTAAGGGAAATTGAGGGATAGTTCTATAATAGATAAATGGTGTACAATAGGGTGGATTAATACATGTTATTCTAAAGATGAGAAAAATTGGTGGAATAGGTAAGAACATTTATATAGAAAATAATTCGAGTAGGTAGTTGGTAGAAAGATGAGAGGTAATCAAAAGGAAGATGACAATTTAAGTATAGATAAATGAATAAGAGGATGAGGATATGTGGTGATGAAATTTTAGCTATGGAAGGCTAAAGAGGACATGCGCTAACCAATATATATATAATAGGTGTGAGGGATTTGTGGAAAGGAGAGGGAAGTGAGCTTTGATTGAATGCAGGCTGAGTAGTTAGTGTAGTTGATGACTAGTGGAGTAAAGTTACATGAAAGGGGTGGAATTAGTGCTCAATTTGGATCACTAAAATTATACCTGATTAGGTGTAAATATCAAGTTGAAAACAAAATGGATTTGAACCCATAGGTTAGGGTGAGTTTCCCTTGAAAATGAGGCCCAATTCCTTTCTTATTTGTCATAGGTGTCAAATGCAGGGGAATATTAAAGGCATCATAAAGAATCTACAATAATTAGTTAAAGGTAGGAACATAAGGTAATATCTTGTGTTTCAAATATAACTTATAGTTAGGGATGAAGAAAAGTTGCTTCATTTTAGTGTATTAGAAAGTAGTTGTTACAATTTTAGTAGTATTTTTATGTTTCATTAATTATACAATTCTAAAATAATTGAAATTATTTAGATATATTTGATTCTATGATAAGAAAAATGTGTTTACAAGTTAATAGAGATGTTCAACTAAAATTGTTACAACTTATGAAGGGTTATTTTAGGTTTACACCAAATGACAGTTATCATGAAATTTCATGTGGACCATTGTGGATGTGTGTGATAAATTTTATGGATATTATCCATTGTCGGACTAGACTCTAATTCATAATATTTTATTATAAGTCACCAACACATTCCATGTGATTTTGGTCTTTTCAACATGATGAGCCTTATATACATTATTTTGGAAGCTAAAGAGAGGTACACATATGAGATTTGAATATAATTTGAAGGAAGGAAAAAGGGTTAAGTAAATTAGTGGAGCTACAATAGGGAAATAGCTAGGGGAAATAACTAGGACAAGAAAGGAAGCAAAGATTGTGTTTAAGGAAATAAAGAGTTATGTGAATTGGAATTATATTATTTTATATCATTTATTAGAAAAAAATTACTTAGTTAAACACCCAAACTCATAGTAAAAAATTACTTAGTTAAACACTTGCACTGAAAAACATATACCTAAAGTGTTGAGGAAGCAAACCACAATTTGGCATGCCCAAATGTGTAGGAGAGAGAGCTCCATAGGTACTCAGTAGTATGGAAGGTGAAAAAAATCTTTACATGTGCTCAGTCCTATAGAATTGGCTCCACGGGCGCTTGGTCCCATAGAATGTGGACAAAGATTTGATATAAGTGCTCGGTCCCCTAGAAGGTGATAAATATTCTACAAGTGCTCGGTCCTATAGAATGGAAATGCTTTACATATGGTCGGTCCTATAAAGGAAATGCCATAGGTGCTTGGTCTTGGGGGGCTAGAAATGAAAGCCTTTGTAGAGTCTGATTGATCCTTACAGGTGCTCAGTCCTACAAGGCAAGCTTGATGAGGTGCTCAATGCTCTAAGATTGATTATAAAAGAACCTTGATAGGTACTCAGACTAGCAAAGAAAAATGTTAATCCATTGACAAAAAATATTAGGGGAGAAAAAGTCACACAGATAAATAGTTATATATCAGAACAAGAAATTAAAGGAGAAGGTTTGAAAGGGGTAGCTAGGGAACCATTCAAGATTGCAAGGGGCCCACAGAAAGGAATGGTCTATTTGAAAATAAATTTCATTTTTCACAAATGATCCATCATCAAGGAATCCTTTTGAAAGATATCTTTTTTCAAGGAATCTGAAAGAAAGAAAGGCCTTCTCGAAGGTGAGTCTTTTAATTATTTTTGCTATGAATTGATTTTTGAAAGAAAATATTGCTAAGGCGATCCTTATTGAAGGATGCAATTTTTGAAAAATGAAAAAAATAGCATAAAGGAATTTGTTGGCCACCAAATACACCTTATTGAAAATTAGAGAAGTAGTGGCCCCCCTTAGGATGGTGTGTGTGAATTGAAGGAGTAAATGACATCCTAAGGAGAAAGATGACATGTAGAGATGTCATGGCCCCTGATACATGACAAGATGTAGATATTGAAATGTTGTCACACATGCGACGGACCACATGTAATCACGACAACATCAAGAAGAAAACAAAGAAGAGAGAAAGATAAATAAATAAAGATAAGAAAATACGAAGAAATCAGGAGAGAGAAAGGGATCTAGGAGTTTGAGGTTAGATCAGTTCTTGTAGGTAACCCATAATATATGTGTGAATGAAAAATCATTAGTCCTCAAATTTCCTAGATCTAAAGAAGAGCACATGAAAACAAAATAAAAGTAAAAAATTGGGTCAACATGGAAGGATTCCTAAATGTCCCAAACACTTTGCATCATCCCCAATTGTTGAAAATCAAGATACAACATATAGAAGAATGATGAAACATATAGAGGAAGTTTATCATACAATTTGATTCCTATGTCCAAGCACCTATAAGGGTGACAAGGGTCCTCCAAGAACACACAAAAACAAGCATGAGGAAGCATAACACACACACAAATCTAATCTATAGAGAAAGAAGAGGCACTCTCCTAGTCCTCATCAACTAGGAGGTCATTGTTATCCTAATCCAGATCATCATAAGGGGAGTGTGGATAATCCTGTAAGGGTGGGATACCAAGGAGAGCACCTTTCAACTCTCCTATGACAAGAGAAAATAAAGGACCCTAAAGGTCTTCTTCACTCAACTCCTAGGAGGCAAAATTCATTGATCTTGAAAAGATCACTGAAAAAAGTTGGGACATCATCAACCGATTTAAACATGCACTTAATAGGATTATCATGTGTTAATTGAGTAGGATATGAAGGAGGTTCCCAAGATCTAGGTCATCAATCTCGTCAAAAGGGATGGTGACAAACTCAAGGGATGAACAGGGATACCTCTATCACAAGGATGTAGCACAAGATGAAGATAAACCCTCTCCTAAAGAATGGGATCCCTTCTTCTGACCTCCTTTGGAAACAAGGTCATTCTCTAAATTACACTTCAAATAAGAATGAAAAATCCCCATAGAGGAAATGGAAGGAAAGGAGGAAGAGGACAAGACTAAAACAAACACCACCATGGTGTTTGATATGTCCACAACCCAAGAAAATGGAGGGATGTCCAAAAGGGAAATTAGAAGAGGAGGCTCTGCTGAGGGAGTGATGAACACTTGCACCCTTTTGGGGTGAGGTTCATCAAAATTTGTAGGAGGAACTAGAAGAAAAAACAAGACGATAGGAACTGAAGTGGAAGGAATATAAGAGGGAGGCACAACAAGAGATGTCAAGACAAGAGTTGTTGATTCCCCTTTTTCCTTCTATGAGGCAACCTTATCAGTTGCCAAAGCCTTCCTTAAATGCTTATGATCATGTGCAATCTGGTTTCATCGGCTCTAAGAACTAGATCTCATTGCTTAAGAAGGAACAAGAAGCTCATGTTCTACTATAGGTGTGTCTTCCACAGCCATTGTTGGTGGAAGGGAAACCTCCTAGATAGGAGCAGGGGCAGGAAACACAGGAGTAGACACAATGGAAAGTGGAGAAGTAGACATAAGTTCCTCAATTACGGGCCTCTTCCCATTCACTAATTGAGGGGCAAGAATGGTAGGAGGTCACGAAGGCTGAGATGTAGGGGAAACTCCATGAGGGCCCTTCCCCTAACCATAAACAATGGGCCTCAACATCTTGGGTAAAATAGGACATTCAAACAATTGATGCTTGGCCTTCCACAAAGTAGGCACCATTGGACTCCCCATGTGACACATGAAAGAAGAGGCCGAGGGCGAAAAAACAGGGCAAGAGGCAGAATCAAATGAAACAACAGAAGAAGAGGAAGGATCATAGGTATGAGCAACCTTCCCCTTGCCCTTTTTTTGAGAGGAGGTAACTTGCTGCTACATGATCATACAAAATTTGACTAAAATGGTGTAAAAGGAAATATGATTGGTCACCTTTGGCACTATGCACCCATTCATGTATTTGACATAGGTGTAATACAACAAGTCTGTTCTTGGAGGAAATGGACCGATTGGGGTAGACCTAAAGTGATCTAATGAGTAGCCTCCATGCAACGCTAGATATTTATATCTAGTGTCTTGCACAATGTGTATAGAGACCTCATGAGAACTTTAAACACTTATAAATAACTGAAGTGACTACATTCATGGAAACTAGCCATGGGATGCCTAGTTTCGCTATGAACAAGTTTGACTCCAAGATGATATCAAAAAAGATACTTTATAGTCATGGGTCCTACCAAGACTAAGAGAGTGATGGAACCAACTAGAGGGATCAAGAGTCCATCATGCATATGTATTGTGATCTTTAATTCATCATACCCATCCTTATACAAGAAATTTATTAGTAAAGTTTCCTTTCTTATAACATTCACACGACATGCAAGATCAACTATAACACCAGTTACGATGTTCTTGTTGATGCAAGTGTGAATGTACAAAGGAGAAGGGTATGTGTTGATGTTCATTAACAGGTTCTATGATGTAAAAGTTATAGCAGGTGATCCATTCATAGGTTGAGCAAGAGGAATAGGTAGATGCATAAAAGAGGCCATGTTTACATATTTTGAGAGGACTTCTTCAAGATATGCTAAATACTAAGCAATCAAATTGTGACCTATGTATATTTCACTTCCCAATGCCTAGGGATCCTTCTAACTACACTGATAGGGGTTGTAGGCTAGGTTGCAAGGCTATGCACCTTGCAACAAAAACCTATAGTGCACCTATAATATGAGAGAATGTTCCTTCAACACCATGAAACAAAACCAAATTAGTTCACATTGGCTTCACTGAAATGTAGAGGATGGCGACCGACTACTCTGGGACCCCATTTCATAGGATGGTCCTAAGCGACAAGTTGCCCTGATCTACCTCAAGTTTTCTAGGTGATTTAGAAAGGTCAAGAGGTTAAGGTTGTAAAGCAAGAGAAATTGTTTTTCTACTGTCCTACTAACTTGAATGTTTTAGGGAGTCAAATGAGATGATTCCTAGAGTTCAGCCTATGACTCAAACAACGCACTGCCTGAGGACAATATCATAGGACACAAACTGCAACATGACATGGTAATGTCTCAATAGGGTTTTGGCATCTGTATGGATAGAGGGCTTCTAAGTCAAATAAAAACAAAAGGAATCGAACTAATAGATTTATTGATAGATTTTATGCTATAATAGAATGTAAAGATAGTACGAAAAATGAAGTACAACAAGAAAAATACTTTAACTAGATATTCTTAAATTGACAAAGGAGGGATAGGAAAGTGATATAAAACTTCATACAATTTGATTCTTTGAATAGCTCCAATTGAGAAGCACCTACACACACAACACCAAGGAAAATTTTGGGTTGGTTTTAGAGGACTGTCTCAATCCATCCCTCGCTTTTTTGTTTCTATCTCCACAGACAGCTAGATAGAAACGATGTAGAAAAATATGATAACGAGATGTGTAGAAATGGAAATACCAAGCAATAACACAAAACACATGATATGCTACTATGAAAGTATGACGATACAAAAGTGAGTGCTAATGGTGGATATCACCTTCATAGCCACGTGCTCTCAAGGCAAGTGGAGGAAGGCATGTGCTTGCAAGTTCTCCAATAATTTTATCACAACAAACATAGTGGAGAAGCTAAGAGATTAGCATCTTACATCTACAATGGAGGTGGTGAAGCTTGGAAGTGTGTATTTTGATCATCAAAGCATCAAGAATTCAATCAAGTGTGTAGGAAATGTGAAGAAGTGTGAAGAAGTTGAGTGGAATGAAGGAATAAGCATTTTGAAAGGAAAAATGGAGGCAAAGGACCTATTTTGTGTCGATCAAGGGAGCATGAGGCATTATGGTTCACATCCAATGGAGAATTGTAATGCTTCTGCAGATTCTAGAGGGAGGAATCCTATCAAGATGACAACATGGTGTGTGGACGTTCATATGACACACACACATCCCTAACAAAATTCCTTTACTGGCATGAAAATAGGTTGCCAAGTGGATAGGAAAAGGTGGTGGATGTTGGGATTGCATCATCAAAATTAAATTTTTCTAGGGTAAGGGGAATGAAAATAGGGAATTTGTAAGGGGTGCAAATCATGCTATTACTGTGGGTAAAGGGTTTGGAATTTTCATGTAGAGTGTGGATTTTCTAGATAGGTTTAACTATATGTAGGGTTTCTTTAGTATTTTTTTAAGGTTTATATTTTAGGATTTAGTAGTAGGATTATGATTTATTTCAGTTTAATTTTGACATTAAATTTTTAGTGGTTTTCCTTAGTGTATTGTAGTTTCGATATTCACCTAGTATACATACCAATCAGACATATATAAATTTATACATGCATACATACATATTTACATATGCATACATATATGTAAAAAGCTTATTTACAAAATAATGGAATCAAAATAAACTTAGAAATATGTTTTATGTCTTTATATATAATCTCATAATTGATACACATCTAAAGGATGGGTATTGATAAAATCCACAAGATAACTCTAGATGAGAACAATGGGAAAATGAGTAAATATCATTTTTTTCTTATTTTTAAATTATAATTTATTTTTCTCCAAATCATCATTTAAATTTAATTTGAGAAAAAATAAATTCATTCCAAAACCTTTCATACGAAATTCATATTGTCACATTACATATGTTGACACATTATGTTTTTGAAAAGGCTGATTTTTGTTATTTTTTTTTCTAATCAAAACTAGTTTGACCAAAATGACATAGTTATTCTCATTTGTGACACAACTCTTATCTTTCACCCTTTAATATTTTTCAACAAATACTAAATTTTTTGAGAGGCAATATTTTCAGTAATGGACTAATATTGATTAATCATCTTATGATATATGCACATCAATAATTGATAGCTAATGTAATGAAAATAGCTAGTTTAATATAGAAATATTGAAAATATGAGAGATAATGGTGAACCACTATCATGTTGGTTTCTTATGTCTTTCAAAGTAAAATTATTCTTTGAAGCATAATTTAGCAAGCAATATGATATTAAAGTGTGATTTCTTACAATAACCTCACTAACTGTGACTTTAGTGAACAACACAACATAAAGGTAGTTTTATCTATATCCAACTTAACATTATAATGATCCATAAGAGAAACTAAATCTTTGATAATGAAAATTAATTTAAATAAATATGAAAGTAGAAAAACAAATGAAAATATTAAAAATATTAAAATTTAATGTCTATTTAGTTTAATCTATATGTATAAATTTTCATATGATATTAGTACAAAATAAAAAAAATAAAAAAATGTAATACTTTCATATTTAGTTGATATTTAATTTATATTTGAAAAAAGATGTTTATCTATATTTAAAATAACTAAAAATTCTAAACATCTAAAACATTCTAAATCTAAATGAAATATTTATGAATCAAACAATTTTTTATTTATTTTTTCATGACAATGACTTTGTATAGCAATTTAAACACTCTTCACTTTGATATTTGATTTTCATACTCAAATTTATCTTTAAGAATATACAAAAAGAAACTTTATTTTTAATATAAAAGTAGTACACAATTAAATTTGTAGATCAATTATTAATTTTGAATTTATTTTTCTAATATTTATTTTTTAAATAATTCTAATGTGTACATAAATCAACTCCAAAACATTAAATTATGACAACAAGAAAATTTCACAATTTATAAGAATAAGATATTTTTGAAGAAAACTCATTAAAGTAGAATGTTTAGTGAGGTATATACAATTTATTAATATAGTAATGTTAAGAATAATATATTAAGTTGTACATTGAATAGAAAATAATTTGATAATTTTATTTTATTGCATGTCTTTAAAATATGGTAGAGTTACAAGTACTTATTTTTGGTAACATACTTTAAGTGGAGGCATTTCGTTCAAGTGTTAATACAATTCGGGTTGACCCTTTTAAAAATTCATCCATTTGTATCTTGTTGGCCGTAAGGATCTCTGCATAACTATTGAAGAGAGAGTCCACCACCCTTTCTCCAAAATGACATGAAATTAGACTCTCTAAAACTGCTCTGATTTGTTTAGAAAGCATTTTTCCCTTGTCATTATCATCATAGTTATCCGTACTAATGTGACCAGTGAGAACTTCAAGTCCCACAATATTAAAAGGCCCTTCTTTGTGCACTTCATGTCTTAATTCATCTTCTGATACAAAATATGATGGTATGTTGAAAGAATCTAACCTTTCCTCTTCTATAATTCCCTACAATAAAAAATAAAGAACAACAAATTAAAAGTTGAAGAATAGAGTAATATTTCAAACTAAAAATAAACAAACATATATAAGTATCATTAGTTGTTTTTTTATAATGAAATCTCAATAGATGAGAAATTCTAGCCTAAGGAAATTTCATCATAAATAATTAGATATGTTTTAATTAAAAAATAAAAACTACAGAGTAGATTAATTTTTGTTAGTGCTTGAGAAACACTATTTTAGAAAGATTCCAATGTTTTTTTCTCCTCTTACTTTTTGCTATTTTAACGATGGATCAAAAAATTGTAATTCAATATCTTCATACAAAAACTCTTAAGACAATGGAATTTAAAAATAACAATGAACAACATTATAAATTTTGAAAACATATCGTTAATCACTATTTTCAAACTAAAACTAAAACGATAACTTCTGTAATTTTCACTCTAGTACTAAACCTGGGAGACCAAATCCTTGATGGCAATCTCTAAAGCCTCCCAAATAAAGGGAAAGGAACTGGACCGCTTTCTGTCTGCACTTGGGCGGCTAGTAGTCACCAGAAACATCCGCCCTCCTTCCACCACCTCTTTTGCCCGTGCTCTCAAAAACCCATTGAAATCCTTCTGAAATTGTGCAAAGTAAGCATCTCCAACACCCGCAGGCCCCTGCTCCGATATGTGTATTCTTCCTTTGTTCCAACACTTGCTATTCTTATCCTCTATCTCTGGAGGTACCTGCTCACATAAAATTCATATAATCAACGAGTTTTAGACATACTCTCTACAGATAAACGAGGTGATTGAAACAAAATTACCTGGGAGAGCCAGTGTAGGCTTGTAGAGGAATGGACGAAATGGAGACTGCGGGAAGGAAAAATTCGGGTGTAGAAGGAGCCTGGCACGGCCGCAACAAAGTACGATCTTTCCGCCGGTGGGGCAGCAAATAAAAGTTTGAAAAGCGTATTGTAATCATTAGACGGAAGGTCATTGTAGAAGACCTGAAGCTCAGGAACACTAATTCCTTTGAGGGCATATTTATTTCGGATTTCTGTTGTGATTAGTTGGGTGACAAAGAGTGTATTGGGCCCGGATGAGCAACCCATGTCTGCAATACGCAGTGTCTCGCAGTCCAATATGGGTTTCCATGATCTAATGCTTTCTTCCAGCAATGGTTTTGCTCTCAATAATATGTTCTTCTGTATTGCAGAGCAGATCTAGTCAGGTAAGTCATAGATAACATCAATCAGAGAAAAAACAAATGGGGTTCTAGAACAGAGAAGGATATCGAACCTGCAAGGTGGAATTTTGAGCATAGCTGGAGTTCCCATCTCCGGCATTCATAGAAAAGATTTTTTCCATCTTTTCTTTGGCTGTGCAACGGCGGAGCAGGAGTCTAATATAGCACGTATAAGAACAAATGAGATAAGATGGTCGAACAGGTGGCCTTTGAGAACAAGTTTGAGATACCTATTTCAAGATTTTGTAATAATGCTTAACTGAAATTCCCGAAGGACCGGGTAAATGCGTCATCAGCGATGAAATTGAGGGATAATGAGTGTTTTAATCCATGACGCAGCCGTGAGTGGGCATAGTTTATCAACGAATCCCTACAATCTTGAAGTGAATAATGGAAGACATATGTCGCACCACAGGAAATTACTTTTCTTTGAAGGTTTAATTATTAGAAAATATTTCTAGGTAAAACTAGAGATATTAGTATCTTCAAAATGTTGTACTTCAAGTAGCTTTACAGAAAACATGCTTTTAAATCTCTTTGAAGGTTTAATTATTAAATAATAAGTAGGAGGTATTTTTCACAGCATGTCAAATTGTGATATTTCTATCACAATCGTGTGTAGTTTTACAAGTCAAACTCAATGACCCATGTTTCATGAGTAGTGGTTCACAAGAACCCATCTCTCATGATAATGAATGTCCCACTTAGCACTTGTTCATTATCATGAGAGATAGGATCCTCTGACCCACCACTAATGAAACACGGGTCAATGAGTTTGACTCAAAAACTAAATAGGTTGATTCCTAATAGCAATATCACAATAATAAATTATAGTTTTTAATAAGTCTAATATTTAATAGAAGGGTTGTCAAATGTTTTAGTATGCATTGTTGACAATATTATGCTTGTGTAGAGGGAAAAAGTAATTCTAATTTTTAGTTTTTATTTTATTTTTTTAATAGATTTTATTAATTAATTATTTTAGGTTTTTAAAGTGTATTTGTTGATTCCAGTATAGTTTCTTAAGAGTGAATTTATGGTATTAATGATAAATAAATGTGAAAAAAAATATACATTACAAATGCAACAAATACAAATTACAAAGAAAACTCATACACTATGATGTCGTTCAAGAAAATAACATAAAAAATAATGTATTAGGTGAGACTATGTAATACATGGCTACACAAGGTATACCAACCGAAACATAAAATTTAATTAGTGGAAGTGTAACACAATGATGTAGTCATGGTCAAAGGATCACATGGAGAAATTCCTAGCCATACAACTCACATGAATAAACATGCAAAATCATAATAAACAACACAAATAACATCAAATGTACCTTAGGAAAACTTGGAGTGATAGAAAAAACTAGTTACCAAATGATTGCAAGTTTTTATTAATTTCACCAGAATTAATTATAATTTTCCATAATGGCTTTACATAAAAACATAACATGGAAAACCACTTCCAAACTTATCACATTGGATACAAAATAACACTAAATGAACCTTACATGACCTAGTCTCTTACTAGTATTTCACATCATACTTCTTGTCTCACATATCTCTCAGTCCTCACTCTTCTACTAATTCCTTACTAGATAGCTCCACTATTTTCCTTAGCCTTCTTCCTTGATTTCAATTGTCCCAAAATCTCATACTTATGACTTTGTCTAGTTTATCAAATAATTAGCATCAACTTCAATATGGTACAAAGATTGTAACAACATGAAACATTTCATTGACCTACAATAAAAAGTCTCATGAATTCCAATATAGTCCAAGGTGGAAATTCATCTCACACCTTCTCCATGGTCCACTCATCCTTCTAAAATATTTTCCCTTCGGTAGAAACCAAAAATAACCTTTGATAAATACAATAGTTCTAATTGAAAATATTTGTTAACTTGTGCATGCTCATTAACTAAACTAAAAAAAAGGAAAAACATCTAAATCATCTCAAAATTTACCAAAAGGCCAACTAATCACACAAAAAAAACTATTAAATTATAAGAATTAATTACCTAATCCAATTAAATGTATCCACCTTTCCTTATAAGAGACCATCGACTATCTACCAAACACATGACTCACTTTAAACCTTATCTTTCTAAACATAATGTAGATTCTCCACATTATCCTTGAGATGCCCCTATATTAGACACCTAGGGTAAATTAAAAAATAAGTCCATTATTTTTTAAGGAAACATACCTCAACCTAGGAGTTCTAAACCACTATTACTTCACCTTGTTATTTCCAAATCCTTAGGTATGCTTCATATCATCGACCATAGGTACTACTCTTAGCCCTTCCATATGTTGCTTGGTTCCACTAGTTATCCTTCAAATTGTCTACTCATGGTTTATATTTGGTCATATACCACCTTTGTCTTCTATCAACTAGTCCCTCACATCTATTTCTCTTTCTTAGTTGGTGTATATCCTTCTACTTGGCCCCAAAAAGTCATAGGTCCTTCAATACAATTCTTCGTCTTATTTTTTATGTCTTTTTGTTACACCCAATTTCTAAGTTACCAAATCACTTTTACCTTTATGAGAAAATATTTTTTTAATGAATGATTATATTTTGATGAAATTTTAGTGGATGAATGGAATATATGAATATGTATTATAATGAATTACTTTTAAATGATGAATATGAATTTCATGTTATCAACTAAATTCATACATGTTGCACTAAGTTGAATGCAAAAAAGGTTAGAATCTGTAGAGAGGGGGGGCCCGTCACCCCCAAGACTATGGGTCACAAAAGAGCCCCAAGGAATGGGCTTCTATAAACTACCTTGGGTTTTCTAGACAAATCAAAAAGGACAAAGTACTAAGGCTAAAACGGAAGGGAAAATAGCTTATCACTTTCCTTCTACTAAAACCAAATGCTCAAAGGTTCAAAAGAGCTAACTTCCAAGGTTCGATATGTCTCCCAAATATCCCACTATTTGAGGATGAAAAAATATATCTCAGACTCCAGCGTGGTATATTGGTGTCTCAGGCATGCATTGGTGTCTATACGAATAGAGGTTTAGAAAATAAACAAAAACACAAGAACACCTATTAACTACCCGACTATGTGATGTTTTATGCTTTGAAAAAGAATGAAAAACTATAGAAACAATGAATACAATGAAAGAAACACTAGATATAAACTATTGCAAAAATGAGGAAGAAAGAGGGAAAATGTACCTTTTCACCCATGAATTGATTCTTCAAGTAGTTCCACTCAAAATCATCTAGACACATGAAAATGAGAAAAATGTTGGGCTATATTTGAGGTCTACCTCAGTTAGACCCCCATTTTGGTGTTCCCACCTCCATGGATAGCCAGATAGCCACAAAGTATAGAAAACAATACAGAAAATAGAAAGGAAATAGTATTGCTAGGTAGAGATTACAAACAACTAGAATGCTACTAAATAAATGAGATGAGGAAAATGGATAATAAATAAAAATATAATCTCCTCAACTATGAGCACTCAAACCTAATAGCATAAGGAAGAATCTTAATGGTGTTGCAACAAGAACGTGGTGTTGGAGCCAAACTAAGGAGTTTGCAACCAAGAGAAGTGGTGTAGAAGCATAAGAATGAGAGTAGAATGCCATAGAGTAAAGCAAGTGAATAAAATCCAAGGGAGAGTGAAGGAATGAAACTTGATATATTTGAATTAGAAAAAGGGAGGTGGAAGGGTCAAATTTCATTGGTTAAGGAGGTGAGAGATGTTACACTTCGCACCCAATAGGAAATGTAACATTTCTATAGAATCTAGGGGTAAGAATCCTGTTAGGATAGTAGCACGATGTGCGGATCCCTCAAAGAGATTCCTCTAGTGACACAAAATGACGTGACTAGGTGGATGGAGTGAGGTGGCAGTAGAGGATTTGCATCATCGGTTTTACATTTTCTAAGATAGGGGTGATGAAATGGGGAATTTTCCTAGGAGTGAAAATTTGTTCCATTACATTTTTCCCCCACTTTAGTGAGCATACATGTTAGTGTGAATGCGAGGTAAAGTAGAAATAGGTTGAAGATAATATACCTTAACAATCGAGGAAGTAGATCTCCAAACTAGCATACCTAGATGTGCAGGAGGTAGCTCTACATGTCCTTGGTCCCATAGGGCAACCTTGATGTGGAAAAAAGAGATATCCAGCTCCATCTGTACTTGGTCCTATAGAATTATCTCCATAGGTTATCGGTCCTAGAGAAACTGAACAGGCTCCATAGGTTCTCAGTCCTATAGAAAGAAGGAGCTTGATAGATTCTTAGTCCTGCAAAGGGGCTGCCATAGGTTCTCGATCCTATAGGGTTTGACATGAAATGAATCTACAAGTGCTCAGTCCTAAAGAGTTGGATGCAAAAGGTCCTTATAGGTGCTTGGTCCTACAAGACAAGCTTTATGGTAAAAGTGGCTTTACAAGTGGTTGGTCCTACAAAGTAACATGTTAAGCTATAGACAAAACATGTTCGATAGAAAATGCAAAATAAACAGACATATCAAAGAGCAAGCAATTGAAGGAGAATGTTTTAAAGGGTTCCCCTTGGGAACCCTTCAAGATAGCAAGGGGCCCATGCAAAGGGAAACTTTGATTTGAAAAGTATTACATTTTTTGCAAATGATTTTTTCATCAAGCAATCCTTTCGAAAGATCTCTTTCATCAAGAAATTTGATTAAAACAATGCTCCTTCTCAAAGACAAATTTTTAGACCTTTTCATCAGAAAAAACTACTCCTTTACTAAAAGAAATTTTTAAGATTCTTTTGCTACAAATTCATTTTTTTAAGAAAAAATTCATGAAGGGGTCCCTGTTGAAGAATGAACATTTGAAAAATCAAATATTTTTAGTAAGGGATTCATTGGCCATCGAATTCACCTTATTGAAAATAAAATAAGTATAGTAGCCCTCCTTAGGATGGTGCATGCAATGAAATGGAGCATGTAGTATCCTAAGGAGAGAGAGAAAAAGTAGGGATGTTGTGGCCTAGATACATTGCAAGATGTAAGCATGAAAATTTTGTCACACATGTGAGAGACAACACATAAGAACCACAACATCACTAAGCAGATCGAGAGGGACAAAATAGATAAAGAAAAAAGAGAATACGCAAAGAAAAATAAATCAAGATATCTAGGGGGATTTGGGAGTTTGGGGTCAGATCAGTTCATATATATATAAAAAGTAGCATGTGATGTATAAATGAAAGATCATCAATCCCTAAAGTTCCCAAATCATAAAGAAGAGCACTGAAGAAAAGATAAAAATAAAAAATTAGGTCAACATGGAAGGAAGGCCTAAATTCCCGCAACGCTTTGCATCATCCCCAATTATCAAAAATCAAAGTCACAACATATAGAAGAATGATGAAACATATAGAGGAAGTTATAAAAAAAAAATCCAGGCCTATATCCAAGCACCTACAAGGGTAGAAAGGGTCCTCTAGGTAGGATCACAAACACATAAATACAAGCACGAGAGAAACTAAACACACAAAAATCTAATCTAAAGATATAGAAGATGTACCCCCTACTCCTCATCAACTAGTAGGTCATACTACTCCAAATCTAGATCATTATATAGGGAGGGAGGATGGGCCTGCAAGGGTGGGATATCAAGAGGAGTACCCTATGAATCTTTTGCTACAAGGGATAAAGAAGAAGGCCCCTCGAGGTCTTCTTCATTGAGCTCTTGTGAGGTAAAGGTCATTGATCTCGCAAAGATCACTGACAAAGACAAGACATCATCCAACGAGTTGAACATGCACTTAATTGGAGTGTTATGTGTTTACCAAGCGGGAGAAGAAGGAGACACCTGAGATCCACTACCAAGAGGGGTAGTGACAAACTCAGGGGACGTCAGGGCCACCTTTGTCACAAGGAAGATGCAAGCCAAAGAAGAACTATCTCTTGAAGAAGGTGAACCATTCCTTCAACCACCATTTGAAGTGAGGTCACCCTTCAACTTACACATCAGTGGAGGATGTTGTATCCCCACAAAATAAGTAGAGGCAAAGGAATAAGACCGAGCCATGAAAAACACTACCATTGTGCTTGGTATGCCTATTGGCCAAGAAAATGAATGGATTTCTAGAAGGGACATCAGAAGAGGAGGATCCATGAAAGGAGAAATGAACACCCACCCTTTTGGGGTGAGGATTATTAGCACCCATCAGGGGAGATGAAAGAAAAACAAAGGCGAGTGGAATTGAAGGAGTAGAAGGGGGAGACACAATAGTAGGTTTTGAATTAGGAGCTTTTGGCCCACCTTCTATCTTCTGCAAGGTATCTCATTCAACAACTAGAGCTTTTATCATATGCTTGCACTTGCATGCAAGCCAATTACGTCAGCTCTAGGCACTATAAGTTGCAACTTGAAAAGAGGTGGGAGGATTCTATTATGCAATAGAAGTGTCCTCCACAATCATTTCCAATGGAAATACAAGCTCTTGGATAGAGGTAGGAGCAAGAAGCTTAGGATCAGAAATAGCAACAGGTGGAGAAGTAGACATGAGTGCCTCTACGATAGGCGTGTTTCAATTCACTGCTAGAAGGGCATGCAAAAGAACTTTTGGAGGCCACAAAGGCCTAGACATGGGGGAAAATCTATGAGGACCCTTCCCCTTGCCATAAATAATTAGTATAGGAACCATGGGCAAGACAAGAAGTTTAAACACCTAACGCTTAGATTTTCATCAAGCAGTCATCTTCGGGCTCCCCATGGGAGGCATGGGAGTAGGAGCCAAGGATTCCACAACAAGGTGAGAAGTAGAGTTAGATGGAGTAGAAGATACAAAAGAGGAAGGCCTATGGTTAGGAGCAAGCTTCCCCTCCCCCTTTTTGTTGGAGGAAGAGGTAGATTACTAATGCACAATCATAGAACCTTTTATTTAGATGGCATAGGGATATGCTAGATAGGTCACTTTTGGTGTTGTGCCCCTACTCTTATACTTGACATAGGAATGATATAATAAATTTGTCCTCGGAGGGAGGGGTTTGACTAGAGCGGGCCAAAAGTGGTCTAACGAGAAGACCTCCTGTTACACTAGTGACATGTAATCAGTGTCATACACAATGTGCATAGAGAGCTCATGAGAGAACTTGAGACATTTATAAATCATCGAAGCAACGCCATTCATGCAAACCAGCCAAAGATGCCCACTTTCACCCCGAATAGGTTTGACTCTAGAATTATGACAAAATTAGTATGGCCCTGGTCCTATTAGTGTAGGTTTTTATTTCCTAGTGGGCTAATATTTAATATTCCTAGTGAAATATTTATTTTCCCTTAGTTATAGGTTTTTTCTATACTTTTATTAAAATTGCTTAGGATAATAAAGTGGGTTAATTATTTAATAACTAGGAGATAAAGTGATGAGTTGTCCTACACCTTTTAAGGGTGGAGTATTTACTTTTTCATCACTTTGTTTAATGTTGGTGGTTTTGGTGGTCAATTCTCATTGGTTGATTTTCCACCTCCATCCTCTCCTAAGTTCTATATAAACCCACTACCTATGTTGTATTTTGCATCAATCAATCTTGAAAGCTCTTAATGCATTCTATCATATTGAAATTACATAATCTCTTGACGTTCTAGTGTGCATTATTTATGCTTTTCCAATTTATGTAGCTTTTATTTTCTCTTCAGATGTTCTTGGGTTATTCAATCTATTTTAGATTTCTAGCATGGTATCAGAGATTTTATTTTGAGAAATTTAAGTTCATAGATTCTTGATTGATAGATTGAGTTTCTTGTAAATATCTCAAGTAAATTATCGTATGCTCTTTTCTTGTATTTTAAACAATCTGGAGAATCAAAAATGATTTGCAAAGATCTAATAACCTCTTCATATTACATATGTGTTTTGTGAGATCCAGGTGATTGCAACATTTTTGGTTATATTGGCAGCATTTTTTTTTTTACTATTTGAACGTTTTTAGAAGGCTTGAGAAAGTCAAGATTGAATTTTGTTTCATCCAAATTGGAGATCATTTGACATAGTTGTAAATGGGGGTTTAAACAAAACCATTTTTCACTAGATCCATTTTCCTTTTTGCTTCAAAATTCTAGCTTTCACTCATTTGTAAGCAAAACAATTTATATGCTTTGTAGCTAGGGTTGAAATCTCATTTGGGTATCTTTTAGATTTTGCATATCTTGAGCAGATCTGAAAAAAATTACTGTCCAAAAAGAATTGTGCATCATTTTTGTATAGGCTAAAGGTTAAATAAAATTCATTTTTTTATCTTTTGCTTGCTAGATCAAAAAAATATTTCTAATTTTTATTCTCAGCATCAAAATATTTCTAGGATTCTAATATTTTGTGCACATAGTGAATAGATTATTCTGAAATCAAATCAAAAGTAAAATTTTTGTGTTAGAAAACCCATTTCTTTCATGGTAAATTCAACTAGTTATTCAAAAATTCATAACCTTTCCTTCAAGTGTTGGATTTCAGAAAATAAGATATCATCAAAAAGCTTGAGATGAGAACTTTCCATCCGCAAAGGTATTGAGAATATTTTTTTCCATTTTGTACTAGATATTTTAGGTTGAAGTTGTTTGTTGCTAATTTCTTCAATAGACTAGAACTTTCACCTCGATGCTTCATTTTGTAGAAACAAGTAGCTGTTGGAAAGGTCTTTGAGAGCACTACACAACCATAAGGCTAATTTTCAATATTTTTTCTAGGTTCATTTTGTAAATTAGAATTTTTAATTTTAGCTATTTTTAGCCTATTGAGCATTGCATCTTGCAAAAGGCTTTGTAAACACACTGAATTATAAAGTGCCAACCTTATAATATTTGGGGGAGTGATCTTTGATACTAGTGAAAAGGGTGTGAGTGTATTGGTGTTTTTTAATTTTTCTTTGTAATCATTTGAGGATTGTATCATGGGTTTTTCTACTCATCCTTCTATGATAATTTTGGATAAGGTTAATTACATGAGTCTTTGAAAAAATGCATTATAACCCATCTCATATGGCCAAAAAAAATTTCTTACCTTTATGGGATCATGCTTGAACCAAACACACCTAGAAGGAAATCATTATGGGGTAATATAATTGATCATGTATTAGGAGTAATTGGTTCTTATGTTGATGAATCTGACACTATGTTGGCTATAGTAGACATTGAAAGTAACTGCACTCTTTGGACCAAAATTTTGGAAATGTTTGAAGACTCTCATGTTTCTCCATTCTCACATGATCCTGCTATAGATTACCTCATTCCACTTGATGATGCAAATAATATACCCTTTGATGATGCTACTTTATAGGAGATTAAGTATTATGCACATCTTGAATGTTCAGATGACACAAATACTTCTCGTTCTTCTCATCCTCATGTTGAGATTACATTGACATCACTTTTTTTAGCTTCATATTCTAGAGATACTTCTTTGAGAGCCTCCAGGGATATGTTATAGCAAGATCAATTATATCTTTTTAGATTTAGTTCATTGGGACCAATTTCTACTAGGCATATATTGTTTGTTTGTAGAGTCCCTCATCTTGGATCTAGATGATACTATTGAGGATATATGTCTTCTCTTTAAGGAAAAATATTTGTTCCTTGCATCTACTCTTGCTAATTCAGAGTTTAGAGTTGCTTCTTGGAAAGCTTCCAATGACTTCTTGGAGCAAGATCTCTATAGTCTTCCTAATTCAGGATGTGATGATATCTTGACAAGTATTTCATACTTTTTTAAGAGACACATATTATAGATTTGGGAGATTCTATTGAGTGTATTCAACTTCTCTTTGATGAAGATGATTCTTCTTCAATTGTTGTGAGGAAAGACTTTGACCCTCTTGATCATTCATCACAATTTAACATGTGTGTGGATGCCTTGAATCATCATTTGGATAAGACATCTTTAGAGGAGGTACTTGAATATTCGAATTATGCTCTACACCAACCTCTTGGAGATTTTGATTTGTCATCTTCAGCAGTGTGGCATAGAATAGCTGATTTGATTGTAGCAGCTTTTAGCATCGACATGGAGACACTTGAGCTGGGTATGTGCAGGATAATGATAGGCCAAAAAGTGGCGATATGTAAGTGATATGATGGCCCATGTGGCTGACAACTCTCTTTTTACCCAAAATTGATGAAACAAAAAGGGTTTTTAGAGGAGATTCTGAGCTTTCCACCAATATAAATAATGCTTTACTTTGAATTTAATAAATAATTAATATTTATTTTCTATTTGAATTATGACTAAAGTCCTGATTGATAGGATGATTGAAAAACATCTATAGCTTTCAAACGGTATCATATTTTTTGAATCTAAAACATGCATCACATTCTATGCTTTGCATTCCATAGGATAAAAAAAAAAACTTAATTTCATGAAGTTTTGACCAAGTTAAGGTGGTTAGACATACAAATTTTTATATTTTTTAAAAGTTGTAATAAAAAAATCATAATTAAATATTTACTTGGAAAAAAATTATAAAAAAATATGCATCACATCGGGACATGAGTCCTCTACTTATATCTAAAATCTTATAAAAAAATATTATCATTTTATCATAGCTAGGGTGGTCAGACAGACACAGGTACTTCTTACTTTTTCCCTGAAATTTAAATACTATTGCATTGAAATTTCAAATTTTAACCAAATAGATTTTAAAAAAATAAAAATAAACCTAGTATTTTAGAAACTGCATTCAATTTTCTTCAAATTATATTCTTACAAATTTTTGATATAATATAGATAACTTATTCAAATTTTTACGTCAAGTTTCCTAACTCTGATTTTCTGAATTTTCATTGCCACTTAAGGGCCTTTTTTTTCCATGATGATCCTGCACATTCCCAGCCAAGTTCAGAGACTTCATACATCTTGCAAATTTTCTTCCTACATATTCATTTTAGGATTTGGGAGATACCTTTCATACAACATTGGTTATGTTTCTTCCTAAGGGGAGGAACATTGTTCAATGATCATGGACTATATTATCCATAAAGTTTCAAGCATCTACCATTGGATATGTTCTGGAGGGGCTACTTAGTTCTTCTCTTCTTTTATTCTATTATTGGAGGGTGTTCTCTTTCTATTTTTAGGGGGCTTCTTCTTCCTCCTTGGGGGAATTTGGTATGTACATGGGTACCTAACATGGGCTCATTTGTTAGGACCCATCATATTTTACATCCTCCTAAGCTATGCTTAAGGGGGGGTGTTAGTGTAGGTTTTTTTTCCTAGTGGGATAATATTTAATATTCCTAGTGAGATATTTATTTTCCCTTAGTTATAATTTTTTCCTACACTTTTATTAAGCTTTCTTAGGATAATAAAGTGGGTTAATTATTTAATAACTAGGAGATAAAGTGATGATTTTTCTTCCACCTTTCAAGGGTGGAGTATTTACTTTTTCATCACTTTATTTAATGTTGGTCATTTTGGTGGGACCATTTCTAATTGGTTGATTTTCCGCCTCCATCCTCTCATAAGTTCCACATAAACCCACTACCTAGCTTGTATTTTGCATCAATCAATCTTCAAAGATCTTAATGCATTTTGTCATATTGACATTGCATAATCTCTCGGAGTTCTAGTGTGGATTCTTTATGCTTTTCTAGTTTATGTAGCTTTGATTTTCTCTTAAAAACTTCCTTGGATTATTCAATCTATTTCAGATTTCTAAAAGGTCCTACCAAGATGAAAAGAGTAATAGAACCAATAGGAGGGACTCAGAGTCCATCGTGTGTGCTTATAGTGGCCTTCGATTATTTGTATTCCTTTCTATGCAAAACTTTTATAAGAAGAGTTTCTTTCATTTTAACATTCACTCAGCTCACAGGGTCAATTAGGACACTAGTCACAATGTTCCCATTGACATGAGTGAGAATGTACACTGGAGAAGGCTCTTAATTCATTGGTAAATACAACGAGGTAAAATTTATGTTTGTTGATCCACTCACAAGATAGGCATAATGAATACACATGAATGAGACCATATTAATGTACATAGGTGGAACAAACTTAGTGGAAGTAAAAGATTAAGAAATTAGATAGTGACCTATCTAAATGTCACTCCAAAATATCTAAGATACCTTCTACCTATGTAGCTAGGGCTCATAGATTGGGTTGCAAGACTATAAACCCTGCAACACATGAATCTACAACACACTTAAAGGACATGAGATAAGATTCTTTAATACCAAGAAATGAAACAAAAATAATTCACCTCAGGTTCACCAAAATCTAGAGAAGGGGGACCCATCACCCTCAGGACTCTAGGTCATAGAAGAACACCAAGGTACAAACATAGGTCTAGAAAATAGATAAAAACACAAGAAAACCTACTAACTACCTGACTATGTGATGTTTTATGATTTCATAGAGAATAAAAACGTACAAAAATCAATGGATACAATGGAAAGAAACACTAGAGATAAGCTATTGCAAAAATGATGAAGAGAGAGGGAAAATGTACCTTTTCACCCATGATTTGATTCTTCAAGTTTCTCCACTCAAAAATACCTATGTACACACATGGAAATACAAAAAATGTTGGAATATATTCAAGTTCTACCTCAATTAGACCCATGTTTTGTTGTTCCCACCTCCATAGACAACCATATAGCCACAAAGTATAGAAATTGATAAAATAAATACAAATAAAATAGTATTGCTAAGTAGAGAGAACAAACAAATAGAATGCTACTAAATAAATGAGATGATACAAATGGATAAAAAATAACAATATCACCTCCTCGACTATGAGCACTAAAGGTTAATAGTGGAAGGAAGAAGTTTGACAATCCTCCAATGGTGATGGTGTTGCAACAAGAATGTGGTGTTGGAGCCAAAATGAAGAGTTTGCAGCCAAAAGTAGTAGTGTAAAAGCACAAGAATGAGAGTAGAATACTAAAAATAGTGAAGCAAGTGAATAGAATCCAAGAGAGAGTGAAGGAATGAAACTTGATAGATTTGGATTAGCGAAAGGGAGGTAGAAGGGTTGCATTTTGTTGGTCAACGAGGTAGGAGACATTACACTTCACACCCAATAGGAAATGTAATGTTTCTATGAAATCTAGAGGTAGGAATCCTATTAGGACAATAGCATGGTGTGTGGATGTCTACGTGACATTCATACGTCCTAGTCAGAGATTCCTCCAAAAATGCAAAATGACATGGCCAAGTGGAAGGAGAAAGGTAGCGGTGGATGATTTGCATCATCGGGTTTACATTTTCTAAGGTAGGGGTGATGAAATGGGGAATTCTCCTAGGGGTGCAAATTTGCGCCATTACAAAAACCTCCAATGAGGAGAGGAAGTTGGTATGGAAACCATTGGTGTACCTATTTGTGTAGATGGACACACTCACTACACAGGATAGATAAGCCTTGTCAAGTCTGTTTGAGCTTTGGGTTGGTAAGTGTTAAACCATGTTGATAGCTTTTTTGGTTGATAGGAATTTATTAGTGGGTGTCTTTAACTCTCTTTGATTGTTTAGTCAATTTGAGGCATAGTGTTAAAATCCTTTTTGATGAGCATAAGATATATATTGTGAACTTAAATATATATATATAAATAGATACATATATTAAATGTATATATGTATATATATGTGGTAACCCATATATATGAATGTGTGTGCATATGGGAATGCATAGATAGAAATACCTATACACACCCATACATAGATACATCATACATATTCAAATATTCACATATATATACACTTTATATATACATATATTTATATTATGATATTAAAATGATAGTAATATATATATATATATTTAATTAAGCGACTAATATATACATTAATATATGTGTATATATATTTAATCGATATATATATGTAAATATGTGTACTTATATATTGATATATGTATATATATTATAATAGAAATTTTATTATAATATATATATACTTAATGTTATATGGATATTATTTTTGATTTAAAAATATGAATGAAAGCCATATTACATGGAGAAATAACCACGCATATAGAGGGAGGAAAATTCCATGTGAATGTTATAAGTGGTGATGACATTTTAAAGCTGTTTGAATCCATTTAAAGTGTCCATTATAAAATAATAAGTTACCAGCACAGGGGCTTAGTTTTCAAGAATAAAGAAAGTATGAAAGTTACGATAGAAAGTCAAAAATAAAATAAAATTTAAAAACCCATGTGTGGCCTTTAAAAGAGAAAGTTTGACCAAGTAAATAACAGGTGTTAAGCCCACACCTAGGCGATGGAGGATGAATAGATTTGTTTTGTTTTTATACTCCAAACATGCCATCTTAAATGGGATTTGAACTTAAATAATGTACAACCAACAAGTTTGAAATGTTGAACTAGGTCATGGCATTTTGAGGAATCATTTGAGATTTTTTCAAGGACAAATCTACAAATGCATTTTCCCAACAATGCCCATGATTGGAAGATAGTAGATAAGTGGCAGGAAACTTCAATTTATTTCTATATAAATAGAGAGCAACAACATAGTGTATGGTGGCCCATTCATTCTAAAATCATTATGTGTATTCATGTTAGTTTTGAGAGTAGCAAATTTATGAGTTTGAGGGAAGAATTTTTATGAGATTGAGAGAAACATATTTGTGAGATTGAGATCATTAGTTGTTTTAGTTTGAGGAAAGGGTGAGTTGATAAATTGGAAATAGAGGAGGGAGTAGGTAGAGCCCCTATTCATTGAGAAAATAATTATAGGATACTTGTTTGGAGCTATATAATTCTAGGAATTCTTAAGATATTTCTATCTCTTTCTCTTTTTAATTCTAAAACTAAGTTTGAATATGGTTTGAAAGTGTTTCTACCATCATTGTGTGCATACTATTTTTATTTGATAGTTTATGAGAGCTTATGCATTTAGATAGATTATATATAAGCTAGATTAGGGGATCTAAATAGTATGATAAGCAACTATCTTGATTATATTTCTTGATTAACACAGAAAAGAGAAATACGAGATTAGTTTATTCACTAGGAAAAATGGGGAGATTGTTGGCATAATGTTGTCATTGATGTCAAAATGTGTCATTGATGTCAAAGGGGATTTCATTTATCTTAGTTATCATATTCTAAAAGAGTTGGTGAAGAATTATGGAGAGAAGAGCATTTTTACAAATGTTGCAAAGTTGCTCAAATGTTGCAACACTGTCATGTTTTTGTATAGTTTACTTTTAAAAGTTAGAGGAGAAAACTACGACCAATTTTAATATGGGATTTCAAGAGGATTTGATTGATATGGTCTAAATGATTAGAGGATGAGTAGTGTGCTCAATATTGATTTAATTATGCTCTCTCATCAAATTAGGCTTTTATAGTTAAACCCTAAGGTGTTGTAGTCATGGAGTTGATTAGGTTTTATATTTTGGAGTTGACTATTTGTTGGTGGTAGCGGGTTACCTAGGTTACAACTTAATCCATTTGTGTTTTCAATATAATCAATCCCTTTACCTAGTGCTACCAATTGTTTCAGAAAAAGTGTGCATCATGACAACTCTTCACATAATTTGTTGAGTTCATTGTGACCATGCTAAATTTTTGATGTGTGATATACTCCTTGGAAAATATAACAGTACACATCAGTGGTTGACAATCAAATGGATATCACTTTATTGCTTCACATCGAGTTATGAAGAAAAAGGTTTGTGTGCAATTAGCAATATGTGATGTACGTGTTTTTGTGATGGTGTGATAAAGAAGTTTGATGGTAAAGGATGAAGGATGGGAGATCGTATGACTATTACTCAAGTTCTTCTCATCATGCTTTGAATTTTACCTTGGCGTGTGCTTTGAGAAATATGCGATAGAGATAGATCAATGACCAAGAACAAACAAAGGAGATCAAACGATCATCACATCTTTGTTTCACATTACTGTTGTGAAGCAAACAAGAGAAGGTTTTATGTGATATGTGATGGAAAAAGAGTTAGTGGATGGTAACATCATCTTTGACACATTCCAGTGTCATGTTGCCTCGTTGAATATTTAGTGGGTTCCTAGTTAACCCTATGGGAGTGTGAGCTAGTGATATATGTGTTCATGGATAGGTGGATTTCAATGGTTACATCACATAAGTCCTTAACATACCGCTTTTCATTCCTTAGGCATAAAGCATAAAGGAAATGCACGAAGAAAGGTAATGGTGGGTCCTTAGTTTTATTACTTTGATGGAGGAATAAGGTGGACAAGTGTCCCAAAGGAAAGGTGGAAACATGTGATTGCATTGATTTATTTATTCACATCACAGTCGTGAATAAAATGCTAGGAAAAATGTGATGGAAATATGTTGTGTGATGGAGATTAGTGACTAAAATTTTAAATACTTAATCTGACGATTGTGTTTTAAAGTTAAAATATTAAAGGAGGAACAATAGATTGTGGCATGAAGACTACAAATTGATAGTCAAAATTTAAAGTTGAAGATCTCCAACAGGTATGATAATGTGAATGAGGGTTTCAACAAAAAGCTGACATAGTGAGAAAAATTAATTGGCCCAATTGCTCTAGTGACCAGTTTGATTGGCAACTTGATATGCAAAGTGGTGACACAAACTACAAAGGAGATGAAGATTAGAATTAGATCGATTATACAAGGAATGCATTTAATACATATCCAGATTAGGGTTTTGTAGGTTATGTTTAGTAAGTTCATTGGATCTATACAAGAAGCTTGTTGGAGAAGAAAGCATGTAGAAAACCCTACTAGAAGATTCCACATTATAATTTTGAATATGCAATTAATCTGGATGGTGTTGAGTGGCTCGATGAAGGCATGATTTTCAGTGAAGATATGAGAAAAGAAGACAATCAAAATTTGTTTAAGTGTTGAAGAAACTTGATGTAAGAAGAAAAAATAGAGGAGTAGATAGAGTGAAACCCAAATAGAAAAATATCATCATCAAGGGTTTGCATTCAAGGTACAAAACAAAGCGAGTTCCTGAAAAAAAATAGAGTTGTAGAGATTATGTAACAAAGTGTGCGAAGTTGCAAATAGAGTTGCAACATTGAATTGGTTTTAATGGAATCAAATTTTAATAACTTTCATTGTAAATCTGATTGGTGGGTGTCATTAGATAACTCGGTAGGTGCTCATTGTAGGAAGTGGGTGCTTCCTTGGAGTGGGTGCTCCTAAAACAAGGGGATTGGTGTCTCCTTAGGGTTGGTACCCCTAAAAAATTGTTTTCAAAAGATTTTCATTATGAGGCTAGATTAGGATAGTAGATCATAGCAGCTATTCTCACCATGGTTTTTTCCCATCCTTGGTTTTCCCTATATATCCTATGTTATGAGCAATTGTCTGTACATTTACTTCTCTACATGTTTAGTTTTAATCTTCCTAAAAGGGCTAAAAGAAATAAATATGGTTTAAGTGTTGAAGCGATAAAATGTAATTGATCTATAGATTCATCCCCCCTATTAATAGATTGTTGTGTTCCAACAATGAGTGTCATGCATAGTTGGTGGGTATCCATATTTGTATGACCACACTAGTTATGTAGAAATAAACAACATACTTAGATAGGCACTATTAGAGGTTTCCATTCCAAACTCTTTTTTGAAGGGTAGGGCCATCTACTGGTTAGGAGATGTGTGGCAGACCACTTAAGTTATTGATTGGAGGAAAAGTGCTTGGGTGATGCTCTCCCTCCTATAGTTAGCAACTAAACCTTGTGGAACAATAGAAGTGTGATCCAAATTAGGACACCTTGACCTAGAACTCTTGTAAGTTATAAGTTTTTATATGAACATGATCATGGATCAATTGTAATATCTATTTGAAAATATGAGTTTCATCTAATTGGAATTATGTAATGGTATTTAATTTATGCAATGATATATGGAAATTATTTATGCAATGTGAAATTATTATATTGAAATGGAAAAAAATCATTTCCCTACTTTTGGAAACATGTGTTATTCACTTTCTGAGTTAAAACTTAGGTGAGAATTGTCGGGTAAATATTGGGAATGTTTCATGTGGTATCAAAGCTACCAAGTTCAACTGTTAGACCTATGAGCTCATTACATAATATTTTCCTCAAACATTATCAGTATTAAATGTTTGAAAATTTCTTATGCTAGGATGGTAGGGAATAGAAGAAGAAGGAAAAAAATAAGGAAGTGAATTTCCTGAAAATTGTCTAGCTTTGGGACTAGGAAAGAATCATCCTTGGAGATTAAAACTCCTAAACCCATAAATCATAGAGAGATGACCTCGGATTGCAGGAGGAATGAGCTTAGGCTAAGTAAGAAGGTTTTGTCTACTGATAAAAATGCTAAATTGGAGAAACGAATTTTTAGCATAAACTGAAAAACTTCATGTGGAGTATTGTGAATCATAATGAATGAGGGAGGTATCTTGCAGGTGGGACAACCTTTTGAAAATCTTGATTCAAACTAGATTAAAACCTACCAATGATATTTGGAACAAGAATGAGAGTTGGTACCTTATAGAAAAGGTCAAAGATCAGAATAGGTTTGAAAAGGAAGCAACTCACAAAGGTAAATATGAAAACTGACATGATTCCAACAACCAGAATGGGCATGGTTTATTTGGAGACAAGGCTTGATAATGAGAAAATAAACCAACTAACCCTTGAAATATATAAGGTTGTGCAAAAGATAAAATCATCATGAATTATAGAAAAAAATCCTAGAAAACTTGGTTGCAAGAAAAAAAATTGGACAGTGAAGTAGGCTAACCAGACAAGAGCTCAAGTAGAGTAATGTTTCCAATTGAAGTTCATATTGAGCTTCTAATTTTTACAAACAAAATTAAATTTGTGCCATTCCATTTATGATCATTTGAAGATGTTACAGGGGTAAATTGAATATGAAAGAAACTATCTTGCAAAATCAAAAGAATAATCAAGTAAATTGGGGGGGGGAAAAAGCATTTGCAAGGTCTACCTAGTGAGGGTAAGAAAGGAAAGTAACAATAATTCAAATGTATAAAGTGAAATAGGAAGAATGTTAAATTATTACAATCAATTTGGAAAAAAATAGATGAATATTAAAAATTTAACTTTTAAGATGATTTAATGTTTTATAAGTCTTAGAAACACCAAGGAGGGGAATAGAAGTATACCAGTCAAGAAAAGGATCAGATATGGATATGTGTAGGATCATCATGGAAAAAACAAGCCCTTAAGTGGCGATGAAAATTTAGAAAATAAGAGATAGGCAACTTGACGTAAAAAAATCAATAAGTTATTTATATTATTTCAAAACTATGTAAGAATAGAATCTGTAGCAAATTGAATGTAGTTTCTAAACTACTAGGTTTATTTTTTTTAAAATCTATTTGGTGAAAATTTGAAATTTCAATGTAGTAGTACTTAAATTTCAGGGAAAAAATAAGAAGTAGGTTTTTGTCTAACCACCCTAACCACCATAAAATGATAATATTTTTTTATAAGATTTTAGATATAAGTAGAGGACTCATGTCTCGATGTGATGCATATTTTTTGTAATTTTTTTTTGAGTAAATAATTAATTATGATTTTTTTATTACAAATTAAAAAAAATATTAAAACTCATATGTCTAACCACCTTAACTTGGTCAAAACTTCATGATTTAAAAAAATAAAAAATCCTATAGTATACAAAGCGTAGAATGTGACACACATTTCAGATTAAAAAAATGTGATACCGTTTGAAAGCTATAAATGTTTTTAAATCAACCTATCAATTAGGACTTTAGTCGTAATTCAAATAGAAAATGAATAATAATTATTTATTAAATTCAAAGTAAAGCATAATTTATATTGGTGGAAAGCTGAGAATCTCCTTTAAAAAACCTCTTCATTTCATCAATTTTGGGTAGAAAAAAATTCGTTACCCACATGGGCCATCGTATCACTTACATATCATGACTTTTTGGCCCATCACGATCCTACACATACCCATATAGATAAGCACCCTATTCAACATTTGGATTTTTATGATGTATTTCAAGTCTGATAAAATTTTTGACTTCTATATCTAGACATGGTTCTTAGATCATAAACCTTATATCTGAAATTTTGTATCCAATGACCACAACAAAGTTGTTGGAATTGAAGGCTAAGCTATAGGACCTATTAGTGAAAGATTTGAATGGTTAGGAAAAGTCAAAAAACTTTGACCAAATAAAAGAGAAGTAATTAGAACACCAATTCAATAATTTCTTGATTTGGAAGGCCAATATATGGTTATGATTGATACCTTGAGAAAATTATGAGTAGTGTTCTTATTTAAAGAAAGGCAAGTTAATGCCTAAGAATTAGGAAATAGAAGATATATGAATGAAACCATGCTTCACATGGTATCGAAATTTCACCAATTGTTCATGCTTGGTAATTATGTGAGCCTTGATTGTTTGGTCAAATTTTGGAGGTAAAAACATACCAACATGGTCTAAAGCATTGTTAACCTGACCGAAACTAAATGCTTGTCAGAGGAGATGGCTTGAGCTGAAATCAGACTATGACTTTGAAATCAATTATTTAAAGGTCAAAGAAAGTCGAGTTGTGGATGCCCTAAGTCAAAGGAGCCATATCTCCTTGACAATATCTATTCATTATATTTTCAATAATAAAGTGTGTCATGAGTTTAATGAAGATGTTTCATTTAATTCAAATGGACTACTAAGAATTAGAGAAAGAGTCTAAGTACTAGACTTAGAGGAGTTAGGGAATAAGGTGTGTTAAGAAGTTTAATCAGTTCCATAATCAAGACAATCTTGAATGAAAAAAATATTGGCTAATGCGAAACCAATATATTTATGGAAGGAAATAAAGAGAGATGTCACATGGTTTCTAGCAAGATGTATAGAGTGCGAGAAGAGTGAAGGAAATATGTCATCACCTATCAAGAATTTTATACTCCCATGAAACTCTAGAGAGGAAATGGTAGATCATTAGTATAGTTTTGATCTTTCCTATTTCAAGGATTTGGCATAATGTTATTTTGGTAGTGGTTGACAAGCTCACCAAGATATCCAATTTCATATTGGAAAATTTGATAGGTAGGGCACTAGTAATAACCACTAATTCATGCAAAAGTGTTTTGGTTGCATGGTGTTCTTGAGAAGGTTATCTCAAAAAGGGATAGACAAGTAACATTAAGGTTTTGAGTAAAAATATAACTTCATTAAAAACTCAATTCAAGCTCAACTTATCACCCTGAGATAGATAGTCAGATGAAAAAGGGCAAAACAAGTCCTGATGGATTTGTAGAATACTTTTATTACAATAATTCCTATCATTACACAATAAAATTTGATCCAATTGAAACATTATATTGAAGGAAGAGTTGAATTCTTATAAGATGGGATAAGCTAGGAAATAGGATTAGCCTTAGTTAAAAAATGGAAGAGTAGATCAAGATGATCAAGGAAATAAATAAGTGGAGATGAATGGTAGGAAGGAAAGCTTTGTTGATAAAAATCATGAGTCAAGGTGCAATACTATTATGCTTGAGATGGATAGGTGTCAAGGGGTGATATTATGCTTGAGATTGATAGGTGTCTAGGATTAGTACTACTATGATCGAGATGGACATTACTGCTAGTGATGGTCATTCTTGGTTTTTGAGTTATCTGATACAGTAGAAGTCCAAAGAAAAGGATGGGATCCACGTGGTGTAGTGCACAATTCACTAAAATTCCTATTCTATGCAGGATACACTAAGGGAAAGTGTGTGTTAGTCAATGTGAATGTGTTTTCTAGTCACCGTGGTATATGCGACATGTATGAGCTAGTCACTATTGTATTTATGATGTACATATGGGGTAAATGCACCAAGATGGTTCCCAAAATGGGGACTTAAGTGGACATTTTTTTTTTTAATCAGGAAATACTTACTTTGGACGTGAAATTGAGGATTCTTAAACTCAAAATTTTGAGATGGAACAAAAAGAAGGATTCAAGTGCTCTGAGTCTACTTTCTAAACTACTAATTTATTTTGAAAATGGTTGAGATTAAGGGGTTCAAATGAGGGATGTACACAAA
Source organism: Sequoiadendron giganteum (assembly GCA_007115665.2). NCBI lineage: Eukaryota > Viridiplantae > Streptophyta > Pinopsida > Cupressales > Cupressaceae > Sequoiadendron > Sequoiadendron giganteum. The sequence continues at coordinate 546,204,371 of CM021101.1, forward strand.
TTGGTGTTGTTTTAGATAGAAAAGCATAACATAGCAACTCTTGTACAACCCTCGTACGGTGAATTTTTTTTTAGTATTTTTAAAATCGCAATGATCAAAAGCTAGCTAATAGTATGTAGTTGATGCACAATTTTTTTGATAAATTTTTAATAAATATTTGATTTTTTACTAATTTTCGAAGTGGACATTTCTTGAAAGTAGAACTTTGGCTGTGCTACCCCTACAAATTTTGGAAACTAATTGATTTTTTTTTACTTTTTATTTTAAATTTTGTAGAATGGAGTCTAGTTTCTAAAAATGTAATTTATTTGAAAAATTGATGAATGGTTAATTTATAACGAAAAAAATACCAAACACTGTTTTTTGGCAAAAAAACGACATAGAGATCAAATAAATTATGGATGAAAGACTTAGCATTTTTAGAAAGTGAAAAAAATTACATCGTTGCATAGCAAAGAGATAACCCAACATTACCCATGTGTTTGATTTTTTTGATATTGAACCACGTGCAATCCTGACGGTGAGCATGAACTCGATTATGAGAAATATGGTGGATTTTTTAAAAACATGTCTCTAGTCATTGGGAATGCCCTCCAAGCCTTTGGGTTTGTATTCCAAGGCAAATAGCAAGCCTAAGGCTTGGGAATTCTCAAAGCAATACACAACGCGAGCATGTTATAACGTGCTCGCGTTATATCTCACTTTTGACATGGTTATATCTCACTTTTGACATATCTCACGAGCGCGTTATGTCTTCCTTTATGTTAAATTCCCATATATTGAATGTATGCTGATATATTTGTATGTTTGTATGTACATGTATGTCATGTATGCATGTATGCTTGTATGGATGTAAGATTATATGGACATATGTATTATTCTTGTATGTATGCATTTATGTATGTATTTAGACAGAGGGAGAATTTAGAGAGAGATGGAGAGGGGGTGGAAGTGAGATTTTAAGAGAGAGGGAGTGGGAGAGAAGGGGTTGGAGTGAGGGGGACTTAGCTAGGTAGGGTGGGAGAGATAGTGGGAGGGAGAGATAGAGAGAGAGAGGGGGGGCGGGAGAGAGATAATTGAGGGAGAGGGAGACAGAGGGGGGGAGAGAGAGAGACAGAGAGAGTTATGTAGGTAGGGTGCCAAAGGGAGAGGCTGAGAGTGTGAGGGAGGTGAGAGGGAGAGACTTGAGAGATAGGTAGTGAGAGGAGAGAGAGATTGTGGGAGAGAGAGGGAGTGTGAGAGAGATGGAGTGTGAGAGAGAGGGAGTGGGAGAGAGAGGGAGTGTGAGTGAGAGACCTGAGAGAGGGAGAGGGTGTGGGAGGGAGTGACCTGATAGAGGTAGAGAAAGACGGGGGTGGAGTGAGAGGGACTTATCTAGGTAGGGGTGGAGGGATAGATAGAGAGAGGGGAGAGAGACAAAGAGAGAGTTACCTAGGTAGGTTGCCAAAAGGAGAGACATGAGAGAGAGGGAGAGAGAGTTATTGGGAGAGAGTGGGATGGAGTGGGAGGGACATAAAGAGAGATATATAGAGGGAGCGAGAGAGGGTGGTAGGGATTGATTGAATGAGACATATGTAGAAAGAGGGAGATGGAAGATAGAGACAATTAGAGAGGGTAGGAGGGAGGGAAGGAGGGAGAGGTGAGATGTTTAGATAGAGAGAAAGTGATAGGGGTTTAGGGTATAGGGTTGAGGGATTAGGGTGGAGGACCTATAGGGTTGATGGTTTCTAGGGTATTAGGGTTTAAGGTTTGAGGGTTGAGGGAATAGGGTCGATGGTAGAGGGTATTTGGTTGAGGGTATAGGGTAGAAGGTTTAAGGGTTTAGGGTTGAAGGGTTTGGGGTTAAGGGTTTAGGGTTAAGGGTTTACTTGGTTGAGGGTAGAGGGTTTAGGGTATAGGTTTGAGGGTATATGGTTGAATGATTAGGTTCAGGGTCCAATGTAAGGGGTAGAGGGTTTAGGGTTTAAGGATTGAGGGTTGAGGGATTAAGGGTTGAGGGTTGGGAATTGAGGGTTGAGCATTTAATGTATAGGGTAAAGGGTAGAGGGTTTAAGGGTTGAGGGTTGAGGGTTGAGGGTTGAAGATTGAGGGTTTAAGGTATAGGGTCGAGGGATTAGGGTTGAGGGTCTAATATATAGGGTAGAGGTTAAAGGGGTTGAGAGATAAAGGGTTGAGGGTTTAGGGATTAGGGTAGAGATTCTTCTTGGATTTCACGGTATAAGGGTTGAGGCATTAGGGTTTAGGGTAGAGAGTATTGGATTGAGGGTAGAGGGTAGAGGGTTTAACAATTTAGGATTTAAGGGGTTAGGGTTGAGGGTCGAGGGTTTAGGGTTGAGTGTTTAAGGGTTTAAGGGTCAAGAGGGTTGAGGGATTTAGGTAGAGAGTTTACTAAGTGGGTTTAAGGGTTGCGGGATTAGGGTTGAGGGTAAAGGGTAGAAGATTGATGGTAGAGGGTAGAGGGTTTACGGGTTAGGGTTTAAGGGTTTAGGGTTTAGGGATGCCAGATTAATAGGTTATAGGGTACAGGTTATAGGGGTTGAGGGATTAGGGTTTAAGGGTTGAGGGTTGAGGGATTAAGAGGGTATAGGGGTTGAGGGATTAGGGTTAAAGGTTGAGGACTGAGGGTTCAAGGATTAAGAGGGTATAGGGGTAGAGGGATTAGGGTTGAAGGGTTGAGGGTTGAGGGTTGAGGGATTAAGAGGGTATAGGGGTTGAGGGATTAGGGTTAAAGGTTGAGGGTTGAGGGTTCAAGGATTAAGAGGGTATAGGGGTAGAGGGATTAGGGTTGAAGGGTTGAGGGTTGAGGGTTGAGGGATTAAGAGGGTATAGGGGGTTGAGGGATTAGGGTTTATGGGTTGAGGGTTCAAGGATTAAGAGGGTATAGGGGTTGAGGGATTAGGGTTTAAGGGTTGAGGGTTGAGGGTTCAAGGATTAATAGGGTATAGGGGTAGAGGGATTAGGGTTGAATGGTTGAGGGTTGAGGGTTGACGGTTGAGGGATTAAGAGGGTATAGGGGTTGAGGGATTAGGGTTTAAGGGTTGAGGGTTGAGGGATTAAGAGGGTATATGGGTCGAGGGATTAGGGGTAGAGGGATTAGGGTTTAGGGGATAAGGGTTGAGGGTTCAGGGATTAAGAGGGTATAGGGGTTGAGGGATTAGGGTTTAAGGGTTGAGGGTTGAGGGATTACGAGCGTATAAGGGTTGAGGGATTAGGGTTTAAGGGTTGAGGGTTGAGGGTTCAAGGATTAAGAGGTATAGGGGTAGATGGATTAGGGTTTAAGGGTTGAGGGTTGAGGGTTGAGCGATTAGGAGGGTATAGGGATTTAGGGATTAGGCTTTAAGGGTTGAGGGTTGAGGGTTGAGGGTTCAAGGATTAAGAGGGTATATGGGTAGAGGGATTAGGGTTGAAGTGTTGAGTGTTGAGGGTTTAAGGAGTAAGAGGGTATAGGGGTTGAGGGATTAGGGTTTAAGGGTTGAGGGTTGAGGATTCAAGGATTAAGAGGGTATAGGGGTAGAGGGATTAGGGTTGAAGTGTTGGGGGTTGAGGGTTCAAGGATTAAGATGGTATAGGGGTTGAGGGATTAGGGTGTAAGGGTTGAGGGTTCATGGATTAAAAAGGTATAGGGGTTGAGGGATTAGGGTTTAAGGGTTGAGGGTTCAAGGATTAAAAGGGTATAGGGGTAGAGGGATCAGGGTTGAAGGGTTTAGGGTCCAGGGTCCAGGGATTAAGAGGGTATAGGGGTTGAGGGATTAGGGTTTATAGATTGAGGGTTGAGGGATTAAGAGGGTACAATGGTTGAGGGATAAGGGTTTAAGGGTTGAGGGTTGAGGGTTCAAGGATTAAGAGGGTAGAGGGGTAGAGGGATTAGGGTTGAAGGGTTGAGGGTTGAGGGTTCAAGGATTAAGAGGGTATAGGGGTTGAGGGATTAGGGTTTAAGGGTTTAAGGGTTGAGGGCTGAGGGATTAAGACGGTATAGGGGGGATTAGGGTTTAAGGTTGAGGGTTGAGGGAGGATTAAGAGGGTATAAGAGGGTAGGGTTGAAGGGTTGGGATTAAGAGGGATTGAGGGATTAGGGTTTAAGGGTTGAGGGTTCATGGATTAAGAGGGTATAGGGTTTGAGGGATTAGGGTTTAAGGGTTGAGCATTGAGGGTTCAAGGATTAAGAGGGTATAGGGGTAGAGGGATTAGGGTTGAAGGGTTCAGGGTTCAGGGTTCAAGGATTAAGAGTGTATAGGGGTTGAGGGATTAGGGTTTAAGGGTTGAGGGTTGAGGGTTCAAGGATTAAGAGTGTATAGGCATAGAGGGATTAGGGTTGAATGTTTGATGGTTGAGGGGTTAGGGATTAAGAGGGTATAGGGGTTGAGGGATTAGGGTTTAAGGGTTGAGGGTTCAGAGATTAAGAGGGTATAGGGATTGAGGGATTAGGGTTTAAGGGTTTAGGGTTGAGGGTTCAAGGATTAAGAGGGTATAGGGGTAGAGGGATTAGGGTTTAGGGGCTAAGGGTTGAGGGTTCAAGGATTAAGAGGGTATATTGGTTGAGGGATTAGGGTTTAAGGGTTGAGGGTTGAGGGATTAAGAGGCTATAAGGGTTGAGGGATTAGGGTTTAAGGGTTGAGGGTTGAGGGTTCAAGGATTAAGAGGTATAGGGGTAGAGGGATTAGGGTTTAAGGGTTGAGGGTTGAGGGTTGAGCGATTAGGAGGGTATAGGGGTTTAGGGATTAGGGTTTAAGGGTTGAGGGTTGAGGGTGTATGGGTAGAGGGATTAGGGTTGAAGTGTTAAGTGTTGAGGGTTTAGGGAGTAAGAGGGTATAGGGGTTGAGGGATTAGGGTTTAAGGGTTGAGGGTTGAGGATTCAAGGATTAAGAGGGTATAGGGGTAGAGGGATTAGGGTTGAAGTGTTGGGGGTTGAGGGTTCAGGGATTAAGATGGTATAGGGTTTAAGGTTTGAGGGTTGAGGGTATATCTTGCAAACCTAATCCTTAATCCCTCTCTCTTTATCCCACTCTCCCCCTCTCTCCCTCCCACTCTCTCTTTCTCCCACTCTCCCCTTCTCCCACTCTCCCAGTCTCTCCCACTCTATCTTTCTCCCACTCTCACCCTCTCTCCCTCCCTCTCTATCTTCCACTCTCCCCTTCTCCCACTCTCTCCCACTGTCTCTTTCTCCCACTCTCCCCTTCTCCCACTCTCCAAATCTCTCCCACTTTCTCTTTCTACCACTCTATCTCCCAGCCTCTCCCTCCCACTCTCTCTTTTCCCACTCCATTTATCCCACTCTCCCACTCTATCTTTCTCCCACTCTCCCACTCTCTCTCCCACTCTCCTCCCTCTACCTCCCTCTCTATCTCCCAATCTCCCACTCTCTTTTCTCCCCTCTTCCCTCTCCCTCCCTCTCTCCCTCTATCTCTTTCTCCCCCTCTCCCTCTCCCTCCCTCTCTCCCTCTTTCTCTCCCACTCTCTCTTTCTCCCCCTCTCCCTCTCCCTCCCTCTCTCCATCTTTCTCTCCCACTCCCTCTCCCTCCCTCTCTCCTTTTTTCTCTCCCACTCTCTCTTTCTTTCACTCTTACCCTCCCTCCCTCCCTATCTATCTCCATGTCTCCCACTTTATATTTCTAACCCTCTATCTCTCCTTCCCTCTCTCCCTCTCCCTCCCTTTCTCTTCCTCTCTCTCTCCCACTCTCCCTCTCCCTCTCTCTCTCTCTCACACACACACTCACCTCTATCTCCTCTACTATAAGGGTGCAGGGGATAGAGATAGAATTAGGATAGAGGGTAATGAAAAAAGGGAGAAAAGAAATATGCTAAGAAAACCATATTTCACACAACGCACTTGCGTTATAATGCGAGCATGTGTTGTACTCCACTAAAATGGTAAAAAACTCTATATACCCGTGAGTTCAAGGCTTGCAGTCTACATATTCCCAGGGTTCTGCACGTGCTCCACCAAAAATCATCTTTTTGATGATGTTGTGAAGTGTGCAAGCATGTTTTTCACATTCCATCACCTTTTCCATGATCTTTCTACCACATTCGCATGAAATAGTAGAGTTTCCACATTGAAAGACATATAATATCAATTGAATTTTGAATTCCATTGAAAACTGATATACAATTGAAGTTTGGAGGGGAACAAGCTTGTAAACAAGTCAAATTGTTATGGAGTTTGAAGAAAGAAGAAGCTAAGGCTACATAATTGGGTTGAACTTCTCCATTTGAAAGTATAGTTTTCTATGTATGTGAAGTATTTACAAATTTTCTTTCATTCTATTATGGATTGCTTTTATTTTTTGTTTGTCATTATAACCTTAGGTTTTCAATGCACATTTTAAATTACCATTATATACACAATTATATACACTTTCCAATTACCATTTTAAACTTGATGCAGAGTATCTACCAAGATCAAAAAATCATCAAGTGTACTTCTGACCCTAACTTAAATTGAAGAAGATCAACAAAAAAACTCAATCATCTTTCCATAAACATTAGAACTTGGTTTCAACTCTTTGTCAGACTTAAAAAAATTGATTGTAACATAGCATAAAGTTGATTAGAAACTCAAAACCATTCACCAAAATTCATCCTTTAATACAACTCCAAGCCTCTCCCATTCCTTTGAAGGGTCCAAACACCTTCCAATAGCTCTGCACAAACTGATGCAGTACAAAGAAAGAAATCAACACCTTTCTTGACACACTTATTCAACTATATTTCCCTTCACAAAAAATTTGATTCGTATACTCAAATTAGCATTAAGAGTTACCAATTCCTTAAGGACCTTCAAAACACCTTGAAAATCTTGAAAATAACTGATTACAATCAACTAGATTCCTCAAAATATCAACCAATGATTATGTCATTCACAAGTTGTCTTAAATCTTCCATAATGGCACCATTGTTTACAAACACAAACTATAATTCTTAAGGCACAATCAAACCATTATTTGCTTAATAAATCTTTTTTTGAGTTATTACAAGAAAAATGAAACCTTTCAGAAGTTTTCCCTTACACACAAACTTAGTTCCTTTGTTCACTATCCACATTGCTAGTAGCCATGCATCTTCAAACTGTCACATGTATCTCCCAAACCATGCACACACATCAGACTATGATACTCATTTTTTATGCAAAGTTATAGAAAATCCTATACTCGGGCCTTCCCAGACCATTCCAAAGCATCAAACATCTTCAAAATACCCTACACAAGGTCAAAATTTCATTACATAGACCACTCCTTCAACACTTATTCAAAATCACTCCTTCGTTCCTCAAATTCTCATGGAAAAGTGTTTGTTTCAACCTAATGAATGTTCAACAATAAAATACCCTACTCTAACAATTTACATGCCAAACCACCAAGAAACAAGTCATAACAATAGGTGGGATGGTCATTTCATAATTAAATCCTACTCAAACCCTTGACTGGCTCGAAATGAGCAGTTTGAGAAAATTGTCAATTGCTCCCTTCAAACATACTGTTAAGCCCTCAGAATTGATGCATTAGTGATTTAAGACATGTGCCTACAATATTATATTAGTTTTTTTATAAAGGAGAGGCTGTATAGATCCATACAAGTGTAGGAAAGTGCAAAAAAACATTGAATTTCTAGAAAACGACATTTTTTTTTATCAAAAAAATGGATTCCAAAATGAACAAAAATCCTCCCTTCAAGCCAATGGAGGTTGTTTAAACCTTTTTCAATGACAAAAAACTCCCCCCAATGCCTATAAATAACAAACAAACACATTTGAAAGCTCATATAACCGGTACATGTAAAATGTCTTTAATGACCCTCTTAAACATGAAGATACCCAAAATTGAATCAAATTTCCAAATGGAAGCATAGATTGTCAAGGTGCTCCTACACCACAAACTTATCAAACACTCACAATGCCATTACACTCATTAGTTTTCAGAATCACCATAATGGTTATTCACTTTTAGTTAGAAATGTGCTCTAGCCAGCCTAGTGCTTCCATAGTTTGTACACATTTGTCTACATGCTAGGTTAACTTTTGTACATGATGATTGTAAGTATTATTTAAATGAAGCCTTCAATGACATATATTTTTCAATTAACTTGAATGGATACATTTTTTAGGAACTAATATTCATCTCATTACAATGGTATAGATAAAAATTTCTGCCATGCCGAAGAAAAAGACAAAGAGGAAACTAACAGATGAAGAGAACGAAACCTTGAAAGAAAAGGAGAGAGTTCGAGTGGCAGCATATCGTGAAAGGAAGAAATCGGAAACGATTGATGAAAGCAACCCGATTGTAGAGGAACCTCAACCGTCAAAAAGAGAATGGGAATTGGTAGCACAATAGGCATGAATGCGAAAGCATCGTCGTAAGACAGATTCAGATACCATAGTTGGAGAAACACCCTCTATGACAAGTGAATATGAAGGGACACCATTAAGAACAAGTGAATATGGAGGGAAACCATCTAGCACACTTGAATATGGAGTGACACCATGTACTATAAGTGCATATTGTTGAACACCATCCAACACATCTCAAGTTGAGAGTACATCATCACTTGGAATTGACGAAGAAGGTATGCCATCATCCCTAGGTGAACCTCAAGGTATGTCTTCTTCTCCACCCTCGATCAAAGGTACGCAATCTAACCCACCTCAATTAAATATTGATGAAATTCCTAATGTTGAGATGTATGTACCTAGGAGAACACCACCTAGAATTTTGCGTAGAAAGCCAAAGTATTTGATTAATATTGATGATGAGATTTTGTAGCACATGGAAGGTAAGATTTCAACATACACTTGTAGAAGATATGTAGATAAGATTTGGGAAAAATTCTTTGAAAGGATAAATGAGACTGCAAGATGTCAACTATTTGTTGAAATGATGTGGGGTGTAAAGTATAGGAACATCATGAAGACTCTTGGGTTGAGAACATCGAATGCATTGAGTGAAGACACTATTGTGAAGAATCTAATGGATGCTTATGAGAGTGTGGGTAAGATCTCATGCTCAAAGGATAGTAATGTCACTCGACATGTCATTACATCGATTTTGGTAAGCTGTCAAACAAAGAGAGCTTTTCTAATTAAAAAAACTAGTGAACAAACGGGAATTAGTAGAAAAACTTTATCAAGAGCCATTCAAAGGTGGAAAAGTATTCAAGGCAATGATACAATTGAATTATGGGAATTCTCAGGGAAACTATCACGAAAAGATAAAGAAGATGTCAAAGCCTTGAGAACACTAATTGAAGAGTATTGGAAGAATAACACAATGCCATCTCCGAATCAAAGGGATGTGGTAAGAAGGAGAATCGGTAGTCGGAATCATGAGCCACATCCAAAGCATTTTTTGATATGACTCAAACCCAATTTTTTCGGAAATTTGAAAATGATTATCCTCAAATTAGTATTTCTCAAAGAGTTTTTGAACTGCTTAAACCTTTTTATGTCAAGATAAATCACACATGCACTACTTGTTGTTGTAAACTACATATTGAATTTTCTAACCATTATGATGTTTATCATTCTAAATGTTTAGATTTGCATACTAACAATGTTTTGTAGGAATGTGGCATAGAAGCCCCACCAAAATCTTCAAGAGAGTTCTTATCAAAAAAATTATGTGAAATAGAGGATGGCTAGATATTCTATAGGACAACATGCTTGGATTGTTCATGCGAGTGTTGTGGTGGCTTCCAGCGTATGCCAGTATTTCAACATATGGAAAACATAGATGAGGTGGGACAAAAACTAGTTGAGTTCGGGAAGTATAAAACAATGGCATATGCTACAAAAGATGGGTCTCAAGAAAAAAGGTGTGATTTGGTTATTGAGAAGATTCCAGTGTACCAATTTATGACCACATTTCGTGACAATATACTATCTAAGTATGCAATGCATACCCATAGAGCCCGATGGTTGGACACACAGTTCAAGCTATGCAAGGACACCTTTCCAGTTGGAAGCATAGTATTTGTGGTTGACTTTGCAAAGAACTACACTCTACAACCACAACATGAGGTGCAATCACAGTATTACAACTCCACATAAGTTTTGATATTTGTGAACATAGCATTCATTCATGCATCTGATAGTACAAATGAGCAAAGGAAGGTATTGAGGGAGTACCACTTTTACATTAGTGATGATCGCATACATTTTCTAGAGTTTGTGCAAGGTTGCTTCCAGATGTTCTACAATGGTTTGGCTCAGAGGGGCATAGAATACGATCAACATATAATATGGTTTGATAACTGTGCAACACAGTTCAAGAACTCACGCATGTTCTACTGGTTGTGCAGGATGCATGTCATTATAGGTGTTCAACATATGTGAAACTTTTGTGATACTGGACATGGAAAGGGGGAGCATGCATGAAAATAGCATTAACACGAGAAGAGTTAAAGTATAAGGACAATGCAAAGTTGACAGATGCAAAATCAATCATCGAGTGGTGTAATACTTTGATGGGTCCAGGTAATGAAGGTACGTCTTCAGTTCATATATTTTTTTGGTTGATGGATGCTACTAACATTGCACCATATGAAGACTTTTGTACACTAACAGGATTGAGTGAGGTACACTCTTTCCTTAGCTCAAATGCAGGTTCATGGAGTATCAATACATGAAAGATGGCATGCTTTTGTTCTTCATGTACAATGCAAGCCCGAAATGATTGTGAGTCAGGGGAGTGGGTTGACAAATGGTTCACAAATTATCTTAGCCCACTTCACATGTATCGCCCTCCGAAGACATTGGAATTGACAGAGATGGAATCATCGATCGACTTTGACCACGTATCAGATCTAGTTCAACTAGGTGATATATCTACTTTCTTAGTTGTTGAAATTCCATATCATTATCTTACTTTGTCCTGTATTCATAATGTTGAAAAATTTCAAGAGAATTTTTGCACATATCAATGCAAGGCATGTTTATGCAGTTATTGCAGATGAGGACAATGAAGAGGGAACAAACTATTACTTGTGTCATTGTGTTGAGACCAAAAATAAATTGGAATCCCTAGTTATAGATGGAGAAAATATTGAATACCCTACAGGCTCAGTTGTGGTTACTAGAACATGGCTTAGAAGGTACCCACATTCAAGTGTTAAACATTGGCTATTTCAGGACTTTGACATGCATCGTAAGATTCTTCATTACTTGAACCTTGTCATGGAATCCAATGTTCATTTGACCAAATATGGGGGTAGACATTTGAACAAGACATTATGGAAGGTTTGTGAGTCTAACCATGAGGCAATACTTGACAGAATAAAGAATAGAGCAGACCTGGATGGTTCGTTGGATTAATTTGTAAGTATATGCACATTGGTTCTTATTAATTTATACTTGTATGCACATTAAATTTTTTGATGCCAATGCTACCATCTTCTTTTACAGTGATTGGTGTCCCCTTGCAAAAAATGCAGATATATGAGCCATCCAAGAGAATGCCAGCCAGAAAAGCAATGCAACATCCTTATTTTGATGCCTTCATGCAACATCTGAAAGTGCCTTCCATCTATTTTTATTTCATTTCCATTTTGGATGCTCTTTATTTTTCTCTTTTATTTTGCGTATTTGTAAGTAAAATACTAAAAATTGATTGATCTTTCATTGCAGAAAATGCTGATTTAAGAGCCATCAAAAAGAATCTCAGCCAAAAAAGCAATGCAACATCCTTATTTTGATGATCTTGAAAAATCTCAATTTTGATTTCAAGCCATTATTAAAGAGCGTGTGAAGCTTAGCGAGGGAACCTCAAGTTACTCATTTGAAGTTAACCTCATAATGAGCACCTATGATGTAGACATTTAAAGAGAATCTCAAATGTATGAGTGACATTGTAAAAGATCTGTGAGAATGAAGTGCCTGAGGCATTGTAATAAGATTTAATTACATAATGAGATATACTCAAATATTGTAAGGTTGGAGTTCATGTTTGGTGTAGTAGCACCTTGTTCTATAAATGCTTTGAATAGGAAAATTTACAAACTTTGAATCTTGAAATGTAAACAACGTGAAAAAGGTCATATAAAGGTCATGTAAACAATTTGCAAAAAAAATTCTGCAACTTGTGTGACCAAGCGGACTATTCCAACACATTCAAATAGGTATGTTTATGCTAGGAATGGTCCTCTTTCACACCAAAACACATAGTATCACTTTGAGCTATCTTCCATCGGATCGATCCCTTAAGGGTCCAAAGTGCAAAATGGCTGCAAAATTCAACATGCTATTACTTGGATACCATGAAACTTAGAAACTTCTCGTACAAGATCATGTTGGACACCTCTAGAAAAATGTCTCTTGGTTTTGGCTATCTCGGAGTGGTTTTCTCGTGGCGGCAAATTTTTAGTTGATGGAAAAAGTGTCAAATTCAAGCTTTGCAAAGTGTTGCAACTTTTTCTCTACAACTCATGTGACCAAACTAACTGCTTCAATGCATCTGAATAGGTATTTTTACGCTAGGCATGGTCCTCTTTCGTACTGAAACACGTGGAATCGCTCCGAGCTATGTTCCACCGGATCAATCCCTTAAGGGTCCAAAGTGCAAAATGGCTGCAAACTTCAGCATGCTATTACTCAGACACTGTGATGCTTAGAAACTTCTCGTCTGATCCTATAGGATCATTTTGAGCGCCTCTACAAAAATTTCTCTCAGTTTTGGCTATCTCAAAGTGGTTTTCCCGTGGTGGTGGATTTTCACTTGAAGGAAAAAGCATCAAATGCAAGCAGTGCAAAGTTGCAAAGTGGTGTAACTTTTGTTCTGCAACTTGTGTGACCAAGTGAACTGTTCCAACATGTCCAAATAGGTCTTTTTACACTAGGCATGGTCCTCTTTCATACCAAAAAATGTGGAATCGCTCTGAGCTATGTTCCATCGGATCGATCCCTTAAGGGTCCAAAGTGCAAAATGGCTGCAAACTTCAGCATGATATTACTTGGATACTGTTACACTTAGAAACTTGTCTTCTAAACCTATAGGACCATGTTCGACCCCTCTAGAAAAACCTGTCTTGGTTTTGGCCATCTCGGAGTGGTTTTCTCATGGCGGCGGATTTTCACTTGATGGAAAAAGTGTCAAATTCAAGCTGTGCAAAGTTGCAAAGTGGTGCAACTTTCACTCTGCAACTCGTATGACCAAACTAACTACTCCAACACGTTCTAATAGGTATTTTTATGCTAGGAATTGTCTTTTTTTGCATCGAAACACATGGAATCACTCTGATCTACGTTCCATCGGATCGATCCCTTAAGGGTCCAAAGTGCAAAATGGCTGAAAATTTAGCATGCTATTACTCGGATACCATGACACTTAGAAACTTGTCATCTAATCCTACAATATAACATTGAGCACCTCTACAAAAACCTCTCTCGGTTATGGCCATCTCAAAGTGGTTTTCTTGTGGTGGCAGATTTTCACTTGATGAAAAAAGCATCAAATGCAAGCAGTGCAAAGTTGCAAAGTGGTGCAACTTTTGTTCTGCAACTTGTGTGACCAAGAGGATTGTTCCAAGACATCTGAATAGGAATTTTTAAACTAGGCATGGTCCTCTTTCACACTGAAACATATGGAATTTCTCTAAGCTATGTTCCACCGGATCCATCCCTAAAGGGTCCAAAGTGCAAAATGGCTAAAAACTTCAGCATGTTATTACCTAGACACTGTGACACTTAGAAACTTCTCATCTAATCCTAGAGGAAGGATTTGGGTCCCTCTAGAAAAACCTCTCTCGTTTTTGGTTATCTTGGAGCGATTTTCTCGTGGCAGTGGATTTTCACTTGATGGAAAAAGTGTCAAATTCAACCAGTGCAAAGTTGCAAAGTGGTGCAACTTTCTCTCTGCAACTCGTATGACCAAACTAAGTATTCCAACGCATCTGAATAGGTATATTTATGCTAGGAATGGTCTTGTTTCATACCGAAACATGTGGAATCACTCTGAGCTACGTTCCACTAGATCGATCCCTTAAGGGTCCAAAGTGCAAAATGGCTGCAAAGTTCAGAATGCTATTACTCAGATACCATGATGGTTACAAAAGTCTCATCTAATCTTGTAGGATCGCATTGAGCCCCTCTACAAAAACCTCTTTGAGTTTTGGCTATTTCAGAGTGGTTTTCCCGCGGTGGCGGATTTTCACTTGATGGAAAAAACATCAAATGCAAGTAGTGCAAAGTTGCAAAGTAGTGCAACTTTCATTCTGCAACTTGTGTGACCAATTGAACTATTCCAACACATCCAAATAGGTATGTTTACACTAGGCATGGTCCTCTTTTGCACTGAAACATCTAGAATCGCTTCAAGCTATGTTCCACTAGATCGATCCCTTAGGTTGGAGGAGTCTAAATTTGAAATGCAATGGTTACTTGTTTTGAAATTTGGTTTTTAGTTAGTTGAGGGCATGGATTAGTTAGAAAAGGGTAAAAAACACTATGTAAAGCCTTGAGAGGCTCGAATGGAGGTTTTTGATGAACTTTTGGAGAAGATAAGATAAAAATTATTTACACTGTTCTTTGTTTTTTAGATTTTTTATACAAACTTATTGATCCTGTACTTGGTACGACCTCCAGCTTCCTATACAGTCCCAAGGCTGACATGGATTGAAAGAGGGTTGAGTTCACAAGAACCCATCTCTCATGATAATGAATGGCCCACTTAGCACTCATTGCATGTAGGTGATGCTCACAAAGGTGAGGCACTAGGCCTTCTCGGGAGGTCACCCATCCTAGTACTACTCCAGCTGAAGTGCTTAACCATGAAGTTTTTTCCCCAAGGTTAAGCCCACTTAGCTTGCAACCCCATTTGTAAAACCTTCAGCAAGTGTTGTGCCTTATGAAACATTCATTCTAGAGCCCCTTTAGCTCATCAATTGATAAGTAGGAGGTATTTTCTACAATGTGTCAAATTGTGATATTGCTATCGGGATTCAATTGTGTAGTTTTCGAGTATAAAAGAGAATAAGAAGGGAAGATTAGGGTAATCAATTTGCAGACTTATTTTTATTATTGAATTACTTAGTGTGGGATTGGTCTATATGAGAAAAAATTTATAATATGGGAGTATACGTTTCAAGCATATAATCCAGAAAGGACTCAAAGTAAGATGAATGAGTACAAAGTATCGATCAGGAAAGGCATCCTCCCAATTCTCAAGGCCTAATATCAATAATAGGAAGATTTATATTCAAATCTAGCACATGATTTTAATTGATTAATTAGAAACAACTATTATATTTATTTATAAAATTAATATTTGAATTAGATTTCATATTCATAATTTATTTCATTTATAATTTGGGGACTCTGTTATCTATCTTAATAATATTGGATGACAACCTTTTTCAATCCAATAAGAAATAAATAAAAAATCTATTGATCCACAACTCGAGTCATTATAGTGGTATTAGAGTGAATGAACCTGCAATCCTTTGGTTATTGCAACAAATTGACTTTCCATTAGAAGCATGGCAACCAATGATAGTGGTTGGTATTACTCAAGAAGGATGAACATCATTCCCAATTTCAATATCATGTTCTACATTTTCACCTTGAACATATTCAATTTATCTTTTAATATAGTAAAATGGTATATCATAATTGTTGTTTGGTGGTTTATCAAAAACCATACACCAACAATCCCAAAATTTATCTATAATGTCCCTATTCGTGCAACATTTTATAGAAATTTTTGGTGACATTTGTGGAAATCAGGACAAGTAACCTTCTTGTGGAATTAGGGTTGCAATATTTGATTTACAACATGTTCCACCATTTCTTTAGTAGGATCAAGAACACACATAATGAAGGTGTGTTTTCAACCATGAAAGATTATGGTTCGAACTATCTAGAAGAGTGATGTTTTATCTCGACCACCCATATCTATACCATGGTTTGTTTGGAAACAAGGATGGGTTCTCTCCTCATCGACATATACATTATTCCTTGATGTGTTCACACTAGTGTTACAATACTTGGACTTGCCTTATACTTGACAAGCCAATTTTTGACTTGGACTCAGGCTTAGAGCCCAGACTCGACAATAGAAAATCCTAAGAAATTCAAAGATTTTTAAGGATTTAAAACTTGTTTCATGCACCCTTTAATAAATAAACCTTAAAGACACAATAGCATCATCAAATAAAAATTACTATGATCCCATACACAAACATACATCAATCAGATAAGTATAAGCATCGATAAAAGATATTTGTATTAACATAGAAATTACCTTGAATACACATAACTCATAACTATTGAACTGTCAATTTAGAATGCAAATATGGATAGGCATCGATAAAAGATATTTGTATTAACCAAATAGCCATGTAGGCATACATCAATATATTTTGATATAAGTATGAAATATATGTACAAAATAGCCATATAGGCTTACGAGAATGCCATATAAGCATACAATGTCAAATATGTACAAAACTGCCATGTAGGCATACAACAAAGGACTCTGGAATCAAAAGTCATTTCTCTCCATGCCTTGGAAATAAATTTTTTCCCTTTCCTTTTCACTTGGATGGTGATAGGTTTGTCACTCATTTTTGTTGCACTCGTGGAGTGCTCCTGCTACTCCTCCTAGGGTTTAGTTCATGGTGAAGTTTTAACTGTTACAATAAGAAGTAAAGACATGAATATATGGAAATTACATTATAAAAAATGATATATTTGACAAAATAATCACTTACAGCCATCTCATGATCTCTCTCCATGAGGGAAATATTCTCATGCCCATGCTCAGGCATGATCAAGCCCTGTATAAACCATACAAATAGAAATTAAACTACGTGAATCAATAATGGTTTGATTTTTCACTAACTAATATCTGTAAAAACAAATGTAATTTGAAATTTACTAATTTTCCTCATACCTCTTCTTTCAGAGCCATCGAGGATTATATAGAAGATGTCACACCAATATCCATTGCCCTCATCACATTTGAAGGTGTATCATCTTGCAACAATTGAAAATAAAACAACAAAATATTCAACGTTATCAACGATGTGCATATAAACTACACAAATATATTAAGTACTTGATTCATTAGTTAATCTCTTTATTCTATTACCTGCATGAAGGTTTGAGTAAATCCACTGCCACTGGGGAGCATTCCATCAAAACCTCCAATATTAGTCTATTCAACATCCAAAATCGCATAGTAAATTATCATTCGTAAAACAATGCTATTAACATGCAATAAATTTATAATTGTTTACTAGTTACATACCCTAGCGATAGGTGTACTACATAAATAGGTTGGTGGGGGGCCGGTGTATCCAGTCTCAACACTGTGACCCTGCAATTTTATTAAAATCATAAAACATTTTTAGTTAATCTTGCATTTCAAAATCAAAATTTAATAAATTAAATTCAATGAACACATGCACTAAATTTTACCTAACTATCAATGCCATATGCCTCATGCAAAATGTCAGCTTCCCTCTCCATCTCCATAGCTATAGACAGATCCTTTTTACCAGTCTCCTAAGTGTCGGTGGGGTCATATGAACAAGTAGCCCCGCAAGATTGACACACATGCGTTCGAAGGCCACCACTCGAAGACTCCCCTGGATGGTGCTATAGAATAGGGCTAGTATGATGGATGACACTCTGGGTCAAAGTGCTAATTGCCTGCAATGTCTCTATGTCAGCACTTTCCTTCATGACAAAAGGCATAAAAACATGCTCATGAGGTGGCCTAGCGAGACCTTGTCTACCTTGTCACGTAGGATCCGGTTGTGCACCAGGTCTATCATGAGCTTACCCCCCACCTCTCCCCTAGAAATCCCTCATATCAAAATAATTTGGGATTTTCTTCAATATAAACTCACTGTATAGTTTCGTAAGGAAATATTGTGGGACCTCGTAATTGTTGCACGGTGGGTAATCAAAGACCATGTACCACCTATCATAAAATTGGTCCCTAATTTGTTGGTGGTGGCACCAATGGATAGGAAACAATTTCGCATTGAGGGTAAGATTTTGATTTGTGCGTGGGTCAGTGAATAATGAGCACAAATCACCTTTTGTAATTTTTAAATCCTTCACATCCTTGTATGATAGTTTATTTGCATAATAATCCCTAGCCGTCTGCCTCCTATCTTGCCATCTAGTTATTTGTTTGCTAATTGAATCTACATTTTTAAACATATCTTTTAATGAATTTGCTAGGGTCATTGTTTCTGCGGTTGAACCATTTGGATCACTCAACTTACTGATCAAATCCTCAATTCTCTTTTTGTTGTTCTCAATTTCACTCATTAAATTTTGTTGAGTGCCAGGAGGGGGTTGAGTGATTGGTGGAAGAGTTTGATGTTGTGGTTGATTTTGATCTTGAGGATTTTGTTGGTCTTCCTGTTGAGGATTTTGAGGGTTTGTAGGTTGATTTGCATCTCCTAAAAATTCAAACAAATAGATATCAAATTCAACCTAAAACTAACAAATTCAAAACAAAAACCATCGAATCCTTACCTCTCACAACTCCTCATCGTTGTGGCACCATCATTGTGAAGAAATAGGGATTGATGGTTAAGAAATTTTTTGAAATTCCCCTCCTAGAACGTGAGCGTGAAATTGTGGGGGTTTTGGCTGCGACTGCAAAAAAAAACCAGTCTAAATCCTAATGAGAGATTTGCATTTCTTTTTTTTCATTTAACAATCAATGACGCGAGCGCGTTATAATGTGCTCGCATTATGGTTTTTCAAAAAAAAATTAGGGGGTGTCCACGGATTTGCTACCCATTTCCATGCACCCGCCCTATGAGTCATTATTAATGTACTTGTGATGTATAGATCTCAGGAGAATTTTTTTTCTTGAAGTACACAAAGTATTCCAACTTGCTAGTAGGGTCACTTAGTGTAAGGTCTACTAAGGATGAGATTGTAGAGGAAAATACTATGAAGGAAGATTTTTATGAGATTAAATTTTTTTACCTATTTATCACATGATATAGGAAATTGAAGGTAAAATATTTATTTGAATTTATCTATATTCTATGATTTTTTACATCATTGGGGATGATGATTCTTAAGGGGAAGGGTATGTTATGTAGTGTCCCTCTAGTTTCTACTGTTTGTTTCATTTTGTTTATGTTTGGTTGCTAGTCATTTTGCTATTTTGGATACTATGTTACTTTATTTCAGTTACAACACAAATACTATGTTAGTTTTTATACTTTGCTTGTGATACAATAGATAAATTGTGATCATCTGATTATGTTCGTGTGGTGACATTATGATAAACATTATGTGTGTTATGGTTTTATGTTGTTTTGGAGCTTTAGTGTGTTTATGATGATGTATCTGATGTTGCTTATGATGTATTGTTGCATGTTAGTCTTGGTGAGGGAGACAGTGTAGCATTACTCACTCATGAGTACCTTGCTATGTTGTGATTCTCTTTCATAGTGTGATTGTCGATATATGTAGATACGTTTGACAAAGTTGTTTTATGCAGTTTGCAAGTACTAGGCATCGAATCCACTTGCTTTGTCAGGTTTGAACGTGCCATGACCCAATGGAAACATTTTGTTTTACAGATAATGTTGATCAGGTCTTTCTTTAGCCACCGTTCCTTTATAGGGCGTGTACTCATTTGTCACCTATTGTTGTTCGTCGTTTGTTTTTGTCATGTTTTTCATGTTTTCGTCTTGATTGGAAATTGATTGATTAGTTAAATGGTTTTTTGATAAGTTATTTGATTTTAATGTAATGTTCTTTGAATGTTAAATTAAAATAATTATGTTTAGATAATTTTAAAATTAAAGTTTGATTATCATTTTTAAAAGGTTTGATTAAATTAAATTAATTAAAATAGGATATTTAATTAAATGTGATTATTGAATTTAATGTTCAAACTTAACTTATATGCAAATTAGATATATTAAATAGTTTGTTTTCAACAGATTATGGGAAAATATCTAAAATCTTGATTCGAAATGAGAAAGTGTTATCTTGAGTAATTAGTTAATTAGAAATTTTTGTTAAAATTTGGATTGCATGCTGCCAGTTAGTTAAGCTCTGTGATTGTGATTTAATTGAAAATGAATTAAAAGCTTTGTTATGCAAATCATTCATGACAAATATTATTCTTGGTTCTAGAAAAGCAAAAATTTCACAACAGTTTTCGGGAAAAAGCTTCTTCACTTCTTTTCTATGTTTTTGGTTGAAAAGGTTTGAAAACAATGAATTGGAAGGATTTGAGTAGTTGGGAAAAGAAATATTTTTTTGGATTTGCAGATTCTTGCTTCAATTTTTTTCGATTTCGAACAATTTCTTTAGGTTTTTCTTCTTTTGATTTGTATTTTCTTGAATAAAAGCTTTTGCATGTTGTTATGGTATTTGTTCTTCTTGCGATTGAATCCGTTTGTTGAATAATCTTCACAAACTTCTAAAAAAAAAAATTATTGGTTAGTTTCAAGTAATGGAGGAAAAATTTAGAGAAAAGAAAGCTATATTGAAACCTAGCTATAATGAAATTGATTTTTACAATTATTATTTTCCTCCTGGAGGTTTTTTATTATTTAATCAATTTGAATGTTTATATTTCATGGTCATTGCATTCAAAATGTTTAAATATAACTCTAGATTCTAAATGAATTTGATGGAAATTCTCTAAGTACTTCCCTCTTGTTGATGCCAAATTCCTCTTACATGTTCTTTCATGGGTCTGGTAACTAGTCCACGTCTTCTGCATCATTGGATATTTAACATGCAATTTCTATTGATTACCTTGAAATTTACATGGAGGGATTTTGAAGTTCTTTGTGAGAATTTTGTGTGCTTTTCATGACCATGTTAGCATGCTCTTTTTCTTTTATCCATAGGTACGTGCATGATCATCATGGAAAAAGCAAGCACTTAAGTGGCAATAAAATTCAGAAAATCAGAGTTAGGCAACTTGACGTAAAAAATTGAATAAGTTATCTATATTATTTCAAAAATATGTAAGAAAATAATATGTTGCAAATTTAATTTAGTTTCTAAACTACTAGGTTATTTTAAAAAATAAAAAATATATTTAGTGAAAATTTTAAATTTCATTGCAGTAGTACTTAAATTTCAGGGAAAAAATAAGAAGTAGGTGTCTGTCTCACCATGCTAACCATAATAAAATGATAATATATTTTTATAATATTTTAGATATAAGTAGGGGACTCATGTCTCGATGTGATGCATATTTTTTTGTCATTTATTTCCAAGTAAATAATTAATTATGAATTTTTTATTACAACTTTTAAAAAATATAAAAACTCGTATGTCTGACCACCTTAACTTGGTCAAAACTTCATGAAATTCAATTATTTTTTTCTTAATCCTATATTATGTGAAGCATAGAATGTGACGCATGTTTTGGATTCAAAAAATGTGATACCATTTGAAAGCTATAGATTTTTTTCAATCAACCTATCAATCAGGACTTTAGTCGTAATTCAAATAGAAAATGAATAATAATAATTTATTAAATTCAAAGTAAAGCATAATTTATATTGGTGGAAAGCTGAGAATCTCCTTTAAAAACCCTTTTCGTTTCATCAATTTTGCATATAAAAAAGTCGTCAGCCACATGGGCCATCATATCACTTAGATATTGCCACTTTGTGGCCCATCATGATCCTGCACATACCCCCATGTTGTTGTTGACTATGTGACTCTGGGTGATAAATGAGCTCTCTTTGGCAACCGTTTTTGTGAACTTAGGCCTATATGTTATTTGTTTTGAATTGCTGCACAACCTATCTACTGGTAGATCTATGTATGGTTTTGATTCTGGATTTCACCTAATTCAATTGCTTTGTGTGCTGCGCGACCAACACTTGCAATCTCCTCACCTAATTAGCATGAAAATTCCTTATTAGCATTTCCAGCACATGCTCTTCTTTAATCATTTGTTGAATCTCAGTTCAAAGGTTTCCATAGACATGTATTTACTCCTTTCAAACTTTTTTTAATCGTTTGTAGCTATATGTAAGCTTGCTTTGGTGAATAGTTGATGTGTTTCTTGCATAGAAGCCACTTTTACCTATAGTATTTGTATTTCATTCAACCGTGGGTTCTATTTGTTTTCCATTGCATAATCTTAATGCTATGTTCTTTTCCCCTGTCGGTGGTAGCTTCGACGGGAAGATTAGATGCTTGAGATTAAAATGCATGTCTTTCATTGTGCTCACATATTCTACTACATGAGTGGCCGCCAACTAATGCATTGTTTAAAATGCATGCTCTGATAAATGTATCCACACCCTAAACACACGAGTTGTTGTTCTTTATCACAAACTCTTGATACATGTTAAATGCCCTGAATTTGTACCTCTTATCTTAAGTCAAAATCAGTGGAGTAGGTCTAAGTTGTTTGAATAGCAATCCTTTTCCATCAGAAACCATGCTTGATTTGCAGTTCTTTCCACAACCCTTGTATATAAGTCATTGATGGAACTAACGATAAGATTTAGTTGTGTATCTTTATCCCTTTCGGCAGTTTGTTATTATATATATATTAGATTTAGATTTATTGGCTTTTCTTATATGATTGGTCATTGAATGTAAGAATTTATTTATTCTTAATTAAGTATGATCATAGATTTATTTTGTTAAATTTGAAGAAAATAAATGAATAAGGCAATTTTAATTATGTCAATGATTATCTTTTATGAACTTTGAGTTCAAGAAGATTTAATAAATGATACATTGAACAATATTTTATTTGTTATTAAATTAAGAATGAACTTCTTAGTTATTGAGTTTTTATATCTTCCAGAGGCTAGGGAAAGTAATTTGTATTGTAAAGCATATAATTCTTGTATATTGTTGTTCATTTGCAATGAATTGATTTGGGACTTAGCCATGCATTATATGTTATCACATTTGAGGTATTTG
Organism: Sequoiadendron giganteum; assembly: GCA_007115665.2. Taxonomy (NCBI): domain Eukaryota; kingdom Viridiplantae; phylum Streptophyta; class Pinopsida; order Cupressales; family Cupressaceae; genus Sequoiadendron; species Sequoiadendron giganteum. Next base: position 546,227,253 of record CM021101.1, read on the forward strand.
AAAGTTATATGGTCTTGTCATGATTGTGATGGGTATATTCATGGTTTTTATTAATGTGCATGATGGCTATCTTATGTATTTTCCAGTAAGTTATGTTATTTTATGTAGGAAGAGTGGCTTTCGTTAGGGGATAAAACCCTAATAGGTTACCAGGGTAACCTATCGGAAGTTAATAATCCAGTGAAAACCTTAATTGAATGTACTAGGGGTTGGGTAGTGTTCACTAAATAACTCAGATAATTGGATTGCCTCATCTTATACCTTAATGCTTGTATATATTAAGGGCAGGTAGAGATGGCTTGGAATGACATGATCATCTACTTTGTCTCTTCAAAAGATAGCTCGATTCCACATGAATTTACTTAGGGGTTGGGAATAGGTAGAGATTTCTAGGGTAACTCGGTATGAGGGCTGGTAATCTAGGAAGATTCATTAGGGTTACCTACAATAAATTGTGTGATGACACTCTTATCCTAATACAAGTTATGTGGTTTTTTTAAAATTATGTGGGTTATATCATTATGTCGTTAGGGTATGTGTAGGATCATCATGGAAAAAATAGGCCCTTATGTGGCGATGAAAATTCAAAAAACCAAAGTAAGGCAACTTGACATAAAAATTTGAATAAGTTATCTATATTATTTTAAAAATGTTTAAGAATAGAATATGTAGCAAATTGAATGTAGTTTCTAAAGTACTAGGTTTTTTTTTTTTTTAATCTATTTGGTGAAATTTTGAAATTTCAATAAGTACTTAAATTTCAAGGAAAAAATAAGTAGTTATCTATCGACAAACCTAACCACAATAAAATGATAATTTTTTTTTTTAAATTTTAAATATAAGTAGAGGAATCATGTCCTGATGTGATGCATAATTTTTTGTAATTATTTTCCAAGTAAATAATTAATTATGAATTTTTTATTACAAATTTTTTAAAATATAAAAAATCATATGTCTAACCACCTTAACTTGGTCAAAATGTCATGAAATTCAATTATTTTTAATCCTATAGCATGTGAAGCATAGAATGTGTCGCATGTTTCGGATTCAAAAAATGTGATACCGTTTGAAAGCTATAGATTGTTTTCAATTAGCCTATCAATTAGGACTTTAGTCGTAATTCAAATAGAAAATGAATAATAATTATTTATTAAATTCAAAGTCTAGCATAATTTATATTGGTGGAAAGCTGAGAATCTCCTTTAAAAACCCTTTTCATTTCATGAATTCTAGGTAAAAACTTCAGCCACATGGGCCATTATATCACTTACATATCACAAATTTTTGGCCCATCATGAGGTTGCACATACCCGTTATGTGTACGTCAAGCCATGTGATGTTATATTTTATCTTCATGTTTGTTTGACTTTATGGACCCGCTATTATCTCCTAGCACAAGGGGTGGACTTACAAGTACACCATGGTTGGGAGAACGTTCCCTATCCTCCATTAGGTCCCCTTACAGGTGATGCAGTACGAGATGATATTGTTCTTATGACAGGTTCCTAATTTTACATTGTTCGTGGAGTTGGACGCTGAGCATGCAAATGAACAATATTGAAAAATGTGTCATGACTGTCATCTATATTGTATACATTCTTGATGATTATGTGTGACCTTATTGTAGTGTTACTATGATGTAACGAGATTTTTCACAATCTCGCTTGGTGTAACTTTAACATGTAACTTAACTTTTTTATGATTATGTAATTCTATTATTCATCATAGATATTCAAGATCTATCTTTATATTATGTCTATGGTTTTATAATGAGATGTTCCTACTTGCAAATGTTTAAGTGGCATTGTCGTGGAACCTTGAGAACGATTGTGTAGAGGTTTACTTTGTACTCATGTTTTAATCGAATGTCTTTAAAAAATAAATTGTTCAGTTATTTTGTTATTTGCGTGTTGTTCTTTGGGTTCCATGGTGGGGCATTACATGTTACGCCCCATTTGTAAATTACCAAATTACTTTTACCTTTATGATTAAATATGTTTTTAATGCATGATTATATTTTGATGAAATTTCCATGGATGAACGGAATATATGAATATGTGTTATGATAAATGATTTTAAATTATTAAATGATGCAAATGATATCTGATGAATATGACTTTCATGTTATCAGCTAACTTCGTACATGTTGCACTAGGTTGGATGTAGGAAAGTTTCAAACCTCTAGTGAGGAGAGGGAGACTATCACCCATAAGAGGAATTTGTTATCGAAACCATTGGTGTTCCTATTTGTGTATACATAGATACTCACTGCATAAGATAGATAAGCCTTGTTGAGTGAGTTCGAGCTTTGGGTCGGTAAGTGTTAAACCATGTTGATAGTTTTTGGGTTGATAGGAATGTTTAGTTGGATATATTTAATTCTGTTTGGGGTGATAGTGTTGAAATCCTTTTTGATGAGCATAAGATATAAATATGGGTGATCCCACAATTGTGGTTTACAATTTTTGGTCAAAGTGGACACTGAAATTATTATTTTTAACTAAATATTCACATTCAGGCACCTATAGCGGCTAAACCATGATGAATTTGAAGATGATGCAAACTAGAGTCTCGTCACATTTTTTCTTTAGATTCTAAAAATAGTTTTTCAAAAAATTTGGAATCATATTGCACTTCTTTTTCCATCTCCCATGAAAACTATTTTTTTTCAGAAATCAAATTTTAAGAAAAATGATGCACACCTTTTAATGCATAAATTTTTTTCCATGAAGGATAAAATTCTAATTCTTTTGAATTTAGATTTGTAACTTTGATATCTAGTGCTTCCACTTGGTTAGATAGTTTTTTATTGAATATTTTTTCTTTAATCAAGTTTTGAAGTCAAACCAATTACAATTCATACATAGTGCGACCGTATAACGTGTAATTTTTTTTGTATATATCGAAATTCAAAAAAAAAATTGTTGGATCAAGGACTTCAATATCTAGTGCACTCATATTTTTCAATTTTTGTTTTGATAATCTGCTATTTTTCCACATGTGCAGAACAAAGACCTTCATTTTCGGTGAAAAACCTATGTTTAATAAAACTAAAAAAACAAATACATATCAAAATTATATTCTTTGGATAGCTCATTCTGAGGACTACCTGATTTCAATTGGGTTTGTGAAGATTTGACCATTTTCATGTTCAAACCGAGCTTCGAAGTGAAAAAATATAGAGTTTTTCTGTGTCTAAGGGTGGGAAGGTGGGAAAAGGGGGCTTCGAGTGAACCTAAGGGGTTCGCTTGAACCCTGGTTTGCTCGAACTAGGGTTCAAGAAAACCCCCTTTCCACAATGTGGAAATGTGGGTTCCACATGTAAAGGGGTTCGTTCAAACCCCTCAAAATGATTTTTTTTGCATGGGTGAGTTTTTTGGAAGTTTTCCTTCCTCACTCGAATTGTAAACCACTATTGTGGCTTCACCCATATATATATATATATATTTGAACAAAAATGGCAAGCCACTATAATTATATTAATATTAAAATATAGATATTACAAAACAACATAAGATATATATTGTGTATTTATATATATATATATAAATGGATACATATACATTAAATGTATATATTTGTGTATATATATATATATATGGTAACCCATATATATGAATTCATTTGTGTATGATCATGCGTAGATAGAAATGTCTACACATACCCAGACATAGATACACCATACATATACAAATATTCACATAGATATATACATATTGATATATATATTATTATATTAAAAGGATATTAATATATATACATATTTAATTAAATGACTAATATATATACATAATATAATAGAAAGTTTATTATAATATATATATTTATATATACTTAACGTTATATGCATATTATTATTGTTTAAAAAATGTGAATAGAAGCCATAATACATGGAAAAATAACCACACATATGGAGGGAGGGAAATTCCATGTGAATGGTATAAGTCGTGTTCACATTTAAAAGCTATTTGTAACCATTTAAAGTGGAAATTATAAAACACTAAGCCACCAACATAGGCACTTATTTTGCAAGAATAAAGGAAGTATGAAAGCCATAGTAAGAATTCAAATACAAATAGAACTTTCAAAAACCCATGAAAAACCTTTAAAAGAGGTACTTTGACCAAGTAAAAAAGTAGGTATTAAGCCCATGCCAGGGTGATGTAGAATGAATAGATTGTATTGATTTTATACTGCAAATGTGCCATTTTGAATGAGCTTTTAACTAAAATACACGAAATACCCATAGCTGGAAAAGAGTAGAGAAGTGGCAGAAAACATAGCTTAATTTTACTAGGAAACTTTGATCCATTTTGATATAAATAGAGAGCTGCAGCAATATAGTATTTGGTGGTCTATTCATTCTGAAATCATTTTGTGTATTCATGTTAGTTTGAGATCAAAAAACTTGTGAGTTTGAGAGTGGAATATTTGTGAGATTGAGAGAAGCATATTTGTGAGTTTTAGAACATTGATTAGTTGTTTTAGTGTGAAGAAAAGTTAAGTTGAGAAACTAATAATAAAGGAGGCAACATGTAGAGCCATTGTGCATTGAGAAAAGAATTGCATGATACTTGTTTTGAGCTATATTATTCCAGGAATGCTTAATATATTTCTCTCTTTCTCTTTCTAATTCTAAAACTAAGTTTGAATATGGGTTGAAAGTATTTGTGCTATCATTGTATGCATACTATTGCTATTGGATAGTTTATGCGAGCTTTTGTATTTAGTTAGATTACATATAAGTTGTATTAGGGAATCTAAATAGTATGATAAGTAGCTATCTTGATTATATTGCTTGATTAACATAGGAAAGAGAAGCTAAATAGGGTAATAGGTTAATATCCTAGTAATATAGGGTTATATTTGTATTATTTGTATGAGTTATGCTGCTTTACAATGAAAGGTATTGAAATCCTAATATAAGTATTATTTCAATAATATCTAGGGAATGGTGATATTTTATAGTTTAACCATGGGTGGAGAACTTACATTATCAGTTTCTTATAATCCTTGAAAGTGGTAGATTAGTTTATTCCCTAGGGTTAGGTTATAAACTTGAATAAGATTTTATATCATTTTTCAAAAAGAGATTTAGAACATGTATTATAAGTAAATACATCCTCACTGTCTTTGAATGATACTATCTTATATTTTGACCAAAAGGCTATAGTAATACCTATTCATGGTATTCTAATCTTAGAGCAGAGAAATTTGTATCTCTACAAACCAAAGCCATAACATAAGCATATTTTAAGGTGAAAAAGAACAAACTCCTCTCAAAAAAAAAAACCTTTGTAGATTAGATATAAAATTATCAAATATTTTTTAAACATTAGAAAATATGTGTTATATTGAAGGAAAAGATATATGATTGTCTATGTACATACAAACATAGGTACCTTATATAAATTATGCAAAGGATAACTTGGAAAGAACCATGAGGAAATTGGAGATTAGTTGAAAGGTTTTTAGTTGAATTATTAGAAGTTAAATATCTTATTATGTTGACATATTATTAGACAATACTATGAACATAAGATTTTATATGATATTTAGTATAAAAAATAACTAGATATTTTATGGAATGCTAAAAGGATGGAGCCATACTAGGTATGACAACAAAGTCTAAAACTCAATACAAAGAAGTAATCTTCAAATCATGTTTAATTTTGGATTATTATATATATAGACATATTTTTCAGTACTTTAGATTAAGACCAAGTGCGCCTAGTTAGTGACATGGTGTCATCAATATTAACTAATGATGCATGAACTAAGAGAGTCGTTACTAGTTCCAAATTGTTACAAGTATATAGTATGGTATTCAAGAGGTTTTTTTCAAACCTAATAGGTTAGTTAAAACAATATTAGTGTGTAATCACTTTTGAATGAAATCTTTTTTATATTATTTGAATCTTGGGTCAAACCAAAAGGGAAGTTATATCATAGGCTAGTTTCCAAGTCGAGTAAGGGAGTGGGTGAACATATGACACTTCTTCATAGAAAGTGGATTTATTATATATGTAAGAACCCTCCATTTTTCTCTTTTGATCAAACAGTGTTCTATTTGATTATGTTGTACTTTTTGTTTGTACTTTGACTTAGAGCTCAGTTGCTATTTGATCGCTATCTGTAAAGTGATGCGAATGTTATATTTTGGTGTGATGGTGTATTTTTCTAATGTTATCATTATGTCATGCTTTGGATTAGCATAGTGGACATTTGAATTAATAATTTTTTATGTCTTGATTATATTAATGATGTTAGATTTTTCAGTTAGTAATATTGTATTGGTGAAGGGGATGGATCACATCACTCGCTTGCAAGTGCCCTATGATTCTGTGATTCCCTCTTCATGGTGTGTTTTAATTATGACATATAAATGCTTGTGGATATACTCTTTGTTCGCAGGTTGACAGGTACAAGACATTGACCCCACGTAGTTTCATAGGTTTGAGCTTGTCTAATGCCCAACGGTATTCGATTGGGAGATAGTAGCTAGGTTTTTTGTGCCAATTCGTCACCCTAGTCATAGTGTGTCATCAGTCTTAGTGTGGTTCAGTTGCTTTAATATTGTTCATTTTGCCTTGTTTCAGTTTAACTCCAAGTCAGAAAATGGTAATTAATCGCTTTATGCATTTAAAGTTATTGATTAAATTAATTGGGTTATAACGTTAGAGATGTTGTTTAATTTATTAATTTAATTTGATTAATAAAATGATTTAATCTTGGATAAAGATTTATTTTATTAATTAATTAAATTAGATTGTGTTAAATTAAATTATTTGTGTTGAAAGGAATTAGATTATTCATTTTGGAAATGCATATTTGATTTGAAAATGGAAATAAAAGAAATGCATTAAAATTTTAACTTAGCAATTTTTAAATTCAAAAATTTGAAAAGAAAAACTTTTGCATTTTTCTGTTTTGGAGAATTGATGAGGGTGGTTGTAGGATTTTTGGGGAAAAATTGCATTATTATGAATTTTCTTCACAAGTCTTAAAAATGGAGTTTTTGGAGAAAAATTGAAAAGAGAAGAGGAACAAATTGTTCAATTTTGTGGGTTTGGATAAAAAACTCAAAGAATATGTGGAGCTTAAAAGGGATTCAAGGCACCATCAGGATCTTCATCATACTTAAAAGAAAATCAGGTTCTCATCATGTATTTAGTTAATTTTTTGAATTCAATGGCATTGTGTGGATGGCAAAACTTTTTGGAAACCTTGCTTTCATAATTTGGGAAATATTGTTCAAAGTTGGAAATTAATTCTTGGTTGCAAAGTATTATTTCAATATTGTTTTGTTTCGATTTGTTCTTCAATTTGTTTGGAAGTTTCAAGCTTGGATGAATGGGAATTATGTGTATTTATATATATATCCTTATATATATATGTGCATATACTTCTTTACATATATATATATATATATATATATTTTTATAAAATTCTATTCTATAAAGTTATGCTGGCAAAATTTTATTTTGAAATTTTAAAGAGGTCTGTATTTTTTTCTGAGTTCTAGTTTTTTTTGAAAAAAACCTTAAAAAAAATGACAGTCATTTTAAAAAGAGAAAAAAAATATATTAAAAATGTTTGTTGGGGGCTAGGGCTCACCCCATCGCCACCCCCATGGGAAGCAGCGTGGGGGAGCGTGCCTAATGACCCCACTCTGTAGCCCGTGCAGACTATGCAACCCGTCACCACCAACGGTGGTGGTCACTTGCACTCTGCGCAGCCCGTGCCACCACAGTTGGTGGCCAGCGTTACCAGCGCCACCCATGCCCATAACTGCCACCACCGCCTCCACCTTCAGCCCACAGTGGCTTCTCCGCCCGTGCCTTCCACCTCTCGGTGGCGCTGCCTCTTGCGGCCACCCTGTGTAAACCGCCGCAGCTGGCCATGAAAGTCGTGACCGACCTCCTCAACCCTAACCTTCGCACGAAGCCCAAGGTCACGCAACTCAACCCTAAGGGTTGGCGCATGAACCGAGGCAGTGCCCTTTGATTTTTTTAACATTTGAGAAGAAAATAAAAAATATAATAAAAAATTATTTTATATTAATATTATAAATTTTATAATATTTTAATATTATAAATGTTATAATATTTTAATAATACAGATTATTATTATATTTTAATATTATAATGTATTATAATATTAAAATGTATTTAATAGAATAATATTATGATTTTTATAATATTATGAGGAGGTTAAATAATAGCAACATTCTTAATGTTATAATATTAACATATTAAAAAGGAGAAATTTCATTTATTATTATTGCTTAAATGTGAATGTTTTCTTATGGGTTTTATTGAATATGGAAAACAATATTTTTATTTAATCATGGGAGTTTGAATTGTCGTTAAACTGGGTAATTTTTTTAAATACTAATGTGGAAATAAATGATTTATATTATTCCTCCCTTATTGGAAATGGCTTAATTAATTCAGTTAATCTAATGTATTGAGTATTGAATGTTAGTGAGGAAATGGGTTTAGTGAACCAAAGTAGATTTAATTCTTTCCTTGGTTGTGAACTATTTATGTTATCATTTGGGAAACGTGGTTCATAGCCTTTGACAAGTCTTCCAGACATGGTCTTTTAAATTCCATGGGTTGTTGTGTCATGTAGTCAACCTGGTTGTATTCCTTGGGTAGTGCATGAGATGTTATCTGTTATTACCCGGTCTCTACGAACGAGGATGTTTTGTACCTCCTTGGTTTAGGAGTGGAGTACGTGATTAGTGACTCCTTGTCAGGAGTGACTTTGTTACCTTGTTACCTCCAGTGTTTGGAGAGGGTTTGAACTTATGTTGCCTCCTGAGAAAGGAGTGGTCGTGGTATCCTGTTTGTTTGCACCTTGTTACCCTTGGAGTTTGGATGGTATGTGTGTTGTCTAGTAGAAGAGTTGCTTCGATAGGGGCAAGAGCCCAAAGAGCTAAACTGGGAAACCTTCTAAGGTGGTTTAATCAAGTGATAACTAAAACAAAACTTAGAAGATTAGGTGGTACTTCACACTAATCAAGATAATTATGCCTCACTCATAGAAACAAGGGCTCATTTAGACTTAGGATGAGTGGGAGTGCCTAGAATGGCAAGGTCATCTCTCTTGTCTATACGAAAGGTATTTGATTTCGCATGAGTGAGTATGGGGGCCAAGATTCGGTTGAGGCCACCAGGATAACCCTTAGTGGGGGCCGGAGCATATGAAGATTCCCAGAGGGCAACCCATGATGAGATGTGTGATGACACTCTATCTAAGACAATAGTTGGCACTTGTTTATTGTGGGTATCGTTTCTGTAACATACCTAATGAGCAGGGATAACTTTAGTGGTGAATCTTCACCAATTGGTGAATATTTGAAATCAAGACCTCTAAAAATAGCAAATAATATAGGTTAGAAAGGATGCCGAATCACTAGGTTTTTCCAATTTGTAAAAATTGTCTCGATTAATTCGCCAATGTATTATTTTTTAAACGACACATTGTCGGATCTGCTTCGCCAGTAGTTTATACTATAATTACAAATACTACTTATATTCGCCAGTAATTTTATATTTTTACAATGTATTTTTATGGTATATTCGCCACTAATAATAATTTACCATTTCATTTTAGGGATATTTTAGCCTTTAGTAGTTTTATTATTTATTGTCATCGATTAGCTTTTTAATTGATTGGCTACAAGTGAATTTCATGCCTTTATTTGCACATGCCTTTTAAAAAGGTTGTTGAGGCCCGAAATTTGTTTTGGTCCACACGATTAGATTTGATCATGTGGCCCAAAACAAATTTTGGGACTCAACAACCTTTTTAAAAGGCACGTGCATATAGAGTCACGGAATTCACCAAGTCATGAAATTCACCAAGTGTATATTAAATCGTTGTATCGGCGAGACATCCCTAACTGTCCCACCGATGATGTTTACTCATGCCGATAAGGCTTCCATACTCCACATGGGGTCCACTAAGGCACAGGTACACCACTTGAGTAATTTCGAAGAATCATGAAGGGAATCTACAATATTCACATGAAGCTCTCGGAAAGACATCCTATCAAAGCTCTGTATCATTGTATTGGTAGGACATCCCTAAGTGCCCCATAGATGATGTTCACTCATGCCAATATTCACTCACGTAATGAACTTGCAGTCATTTGATTTTCAAGTGAGATTTTTTAAAAACACTTGATCCGTGTGTGCTCCAATGCATTTTCAATAGTGAATTTATGCTTGGTGGTGAGGAGCGCGCCAGGGCTGCTGTCCCTAGACCCTGCAAGGGGGCTTTTCCCCCTTGACCCCCGCAAAGGGGTACTGCCCCTTGACCCCACTGGTGGCTGTCGCCCTCGGACCCCTACTTCAATATTAAAAAAAAACAAAAAAAATATGGGGGAACTACACCGACCAAGTATGCAAATTTTTAAATGAGAGATTCACCATTTTAATGAACCGTTTTAGTGATTATTCACTAGGATTCGCCAATGCGATTATTTTTTTTTACTAGGATTCGCCAGGATTTTATAAATTTTTGAATAATGTGCATAAGATTCGCCAAGGAAAATTAATATATTTTTCAAATAAAAGGAAAGATTCGCCAAGATTTTACACCTTTGCTGAGGGGGGAGTTTCTTAAAGTTATCCCTGTTGATGAGACCACAATTGGTATTTGATTCTGTGTGTATGGTTCCCTTAACATACTTGATCTACTTTATTTCTGGAAGCAATGTGACCATGTAGAATTGTACTTGTGTTGTACTTTCATGGTATATGAGTTGTACTTATGTTGTACATGTATTTGGTTGTGCTAGTTGGTTTGGTTATGTTTTAGCCTGTGTCTAAAGGTAGATGGTCCTGGCTAGGATTCCTTGTTACTATCTCCTAGCATGGGGGTGGGCCTTTGGGTTCCACTTGGTTGGGTGGTGTGTACCTAAATCTGTTGGGCTTTCTTCATGTTCATGTGGACGAGACTTTCATTTGGAGAGCTCATTGGATTCATTATCAGTTCTTGATTTATCTCATTTAAGTGATTCTTATATTATTTTACCCCTCATTTGTTATCGAGGTGGAAGTTGTAACTGTAACCTTATTTAATGGACTTGTCTCATTCGAGGAATGAGATATGTAACCCTATTGTTTAATGAATGGATTAATGAAATGGAAAGTTATCTTTATGCTTGTGGTAAACTATCTTAATTGGAATGTATGTGTTTAATTATTATATAAATAATTGTCATGGTTTAAATTCATGTTTTTTGTTGAGGTTCTATATAACCTCTATCTTGTAACCTTAGAGGTTGTTGGCAATGGGTAGTGAACTTGGTTATTATTGTTCTTAAACAAAAAAAAAAATAGGCTATTTAAGTAGTTGTTTGCAACTTCCTCTAGGGTTGCGTGGCGGGGCATTACAATATATGTGAAAACTTTGGCAAAAGTAAGTGTAGAATTCACTACATACACTTTTTTAGTTTATTGTGTGCTAGGATTACATAGCTAGTTAGGAGTGTCACACATAGTCGATGAGTATCCATAGTTGTATGACCATACTAGCTGTGTAGGATAGAACACCATACTCAAGTAGGCATTATTGGAGGTTTCCATACAAAACTCTTCATTAAAGAATAGGGTCATCTACCGGTTAGGAGATGTGCAAGGGATCACTTACGTCTATGGTTGGAGGAAAAACTCTTGGGTGATGCTCCCCTTCTTGTAGTCGGTAGCTGAGACTTGTCAAATAGAAGAAGTGTGATCTAGATGAGGAGACCTTGACCTTGAACTATTTGTAAGTTATGAATTTTTATATGAACATGATCATGGATCAATTGTAATATGTATTTGAAAAGATGAGTTTTATCTACATGGAATTATGTGATGTTATTTCATTTATACAGTGATATGTGGAAATTATTTATGCAATGTGCAATTATGATATTGAAATGGAAAATTTTAATTTCCCTACTTTTGGAAACATGTGTTATTCAATTTTTGAGTTAAATAATAGGTGAAAACTATTCGGTAAACATTGTGTATGTTACAGTGTTCCTAAATACTACTTCCTTTTCATGATCTCCTTTCCCATCACTAAATCTCTATGCTCATTCTAGTAAGGTCATAAATATTTGAAATCAATGAAGATTTATTCTCATCAATCCACACCCCTATGCTATTAAATTATTTTGCCTCACTTGCACTCAACAACATCATTTTATTCTTTTTGTCACCATTACACATGGTATAGGTGTTAAATCACATATGTATTATATTGGCATGTTATCCTTAATAAAATGGCAGACATCCATTAGCATAGTGTCGTGCCCCTATGTATTGGCATTCCTTGAGATTCGAGTAAGTGTTTAATTGGGATGTCATGTTGTTTTCATGGTTTAATGTGTTATTGAATTATGTGAAAGACTTAATAGTTTTATATGACCTTTGTTCAATCAATTAATTAAATTAAAATTGATTTACAAGGTAATTTAAATAAATTTGGAATGCAAATAAATAATTAAATAAACCAATATTGTGTGATAATTTTAGTTTTTTAAGTATTGTTTTAAATTATATTTAATGATAATTGATAATATTATTATCATTAAGAAGATAATCATTTAAAGGTGGAAAAATAATGCGATTTTAAATAAATAAATAAGATAAGATTTTCAAGCAAAATGTAAAAACACATGTTCAAAATGGGAAAAGACGAGTTCGAGCACATGCATAGCTTTGAACTCGTTTTGAAATAGAAACTGATCTTTTTAATTGATAATTGCTTGATTTTTATTTTGGAGAACTAGACATTTTTCTGGTTTTTATTTAGTGCTCGTTTTTGTTTTTTAAAAAGGCTTATCTATGGATTTTTGGTTTTTGGGGGAAGAAGGAAATTTTGCTCTGAAACAATATTTTGAAAAAGATTTCAGTTTGGATGGAAATTGTTTTTCGAAGTGGTTGATTTCTGAAGGTGTTCAAGCTTTGGAAAAAGGAGTACCGAGTGTGACATACAAACTCTCACCTTGTAGCCACCATCAAGGATCTAGAAACCAGGTTGGATACCCTTGTAATCAAATGCTCTAGTTTATTTCAGTTTTTACTCTGTAACTCCCCTGCATGAAATCTTTTAAGAATAAATTCATGTTACTTGGTAGTATTCGCATTCCATGATTTTGCATTTGTTCACTTTCCTTGTTTATTCTTCTACATTTCCACGTATAAATGACAGATAGACTCGTGCCTTGAATCTTCATCCTGTTTTGTTTTATCTTCCATAAGTTCCTTCAAATTTTCCTCTTGAATCTGAAGATCTATATGCCTTATATTGTGCGCTTTAATTTTGAAAATTTTGTATTTAGAGTTTTCATTTTCTTTTATGCATGTGCTAGATATTGTGGAGAGAAAATTTAAGCACACATATTCTTGTGAACTAAAAACAAATTATGATTTGGTAGAGTCGATTGATGGTCCTCCAGAAGTTTTCAAACTACACATAGATTTTCTTGTGTGCTTAAGTTATGCCATTATCTATTGCCTGGCTTCGAAACTACTGCATTTGAACATTTTATACTTTGTATGCATGTTTGGCTGGCATTTTTACCTTTCTTTCACAGCCTAGAACAACTGCATGGGTGGTCTATCGTCCTTTGACAAACCCATTTGGTGCATAATCTCAAGTATCGAATACAACAAAGTGCACATCCCATCCTTGTTTCTATGATACCACACATTTTTTTATCTACTTGATTTCACCATATAAGATGTCAGCGTAACTAGTGTCATACTTGACGTTAGATGTCCCTTCTTGGATCTGAATGTTTGGAACTCCTTTTCTTTGCAACTCTAAATCAGCATTACCCCTGATCCATGGGTCCAAAGTAGATGACTCCTTGATGTTGGTATGATATGCTTATTCTCTTTTGAAATATTTTTCCCAATAGCTCACAAGCTTGTCTTATGATACAAGTTGATACTTGCAAATAGAACACTTAATCAGAACTATCGTATTCTTTCGTGAGAAAAATTTGGAGTGAAGATAAAATACCAACCTGGAATATCTAAGCCCTTTTTATCAAATCTATATTTGTGCATACCTAGCCACTCCCAGCCACACACTCCTAATGATTAACTTTATATGTAAAATAAGCTCCAGATTATTTCATTTTGCATCACCAATAATCTCCTTTGAACTAAAGTCGCAACATGTATAGGATCCCACATGAAATAAACGGTGTTGCTGGAAATGCTTGGTCTATATTCATATGTGATCCTAGGAACCATGGGTTTAATGGACATCTTAGTGATAATGGTTAGGGTGTCACCAAGGTAGCCATTGTGGGCATGAAGGTCAACCACGCACTCCAAATGATCCAGCATATATGTAATGCAATAAGGGATACTGCCTTATGGGGTGTGCGCGACCATCCACTAAATTTGCTGGCTGCATGCACCTAGAACACAAACAAAGATTTCAATGGTAGGATGGGTTCATGAAGGCATCATTAATTCAAAGGCTTTGAGATCTTCCTTGCGAAATTTATGTTGGGAATATTCTGCAATCCTCACAATTCTTGTTTTGATAACCATTTATATCTCGTTGCATTTTATTAAAAGGTTTCTAAGCCTTTTCATCAATTACAGTTGTGCATATCTTGCAATTATTGCAGTTTAGGAGGTAACATCTCTTTGTAGCACTTTGTCAAATAGTGTGCATGCTCTGTCTAGCCTTCCTTTGTCGCTTACTTGTCTCTTGTTACATACTTTTTCACTTTGCTCATTGTTATTGTTGATTCCAACTTATGCTCGACCTTGCCTTACTTCTTCCAAGATCCTAAATGATGTCATACATATATAGAGATCCGCATCTAGATGTCGAGTTTGTTCCAACTGTATGCACAATCTTTGTATATTAATCTTTATTACCTATGGTCACTAGAAAGTTGAATACAACAATGGAACATTTCTAAAGTAGAGTAAGATGAATTAATAGGCTTTATACCTTTGGAGTTTAGTGGTTTGGTTAGTAGGATCATCAAGAAAAAAACAGTTCCTTAAGTAGTGATGAAAATTCAGAAAATCAGAGGTAGGCAAGTTAACGTAAAAATTTGAATAAGTTATCTATTATTTCAAAAATATGTAAGAATGGAATCTATAGAAAATTGAATGTAGTTTATAAACTACTAGGTTTATTTGTTTTAAAAATCTATTTGGTGAAAATTTCAAATTTCAATGTAGTAGTACTTAAATTTCAGGGAAAAAATATGAAGGAGGTGTCTGTCTGACCACCCTAACCACAATAAAATGATAATATTTTTTATAAGATTTTAGATATAAGTAGAGGACTCATGTTCCAATGTGATATATATTTTTTTTTATAATTTTTTTCCAAGTAAATAATTAATTATGATTTTCTTATTACAAATTTTAAAAAATATAAAAACTCGTATGTCTGACCACCTTAACTTGGTCAAAACTTCATTAAATTCAATTTTTTTTTTAACCTATAGTGTGCGAAGCATAGAATGTGATGCATGTTTAAGATTCAAAAAATGTGATACTGTTTGAAAGCTATAGATATTTTTCAATCAACCTATCAATCGGGACTTTATATTGATTATCAAGGTGAAGAAAGCTTGCAAAATGAACTTAAATAAGTGAATGCAAATCTAAAATATGTAGATTAACCTTTAGCCTTAGTGTGAAGAAATAATGAGAGAGAGAGATGGAAGAATCATAATACAAGCAATAACAGATTTACGTGGAGAAACCCCGAAGGAAAAAAACTCCACCACCAAAAGAGAGGCAAGTATATTACTAATAATTTGAGATATTACATGCAGTAATAGAATAACTCTCTATAAAATCCACCAACACCCTGTTACCCTGCAAACCTGCAAAACTCAATTGAATAACTCTAGCTCAAGGCTCCAATTTAAAGAGATTTGTGAGGATGAAAACCACCATGGTTTCACCAAACAATAGGCAGCAATACGACCTATAAAAACCCACGTCTCCCTCCTTAAAATGGTCAAAAAATTCCAAAAATAGCCTCTTACAGCTGTCATACGGAATCTCTCATGCATGGGTGCCTGGGTCTAAATATAGCATATTTTGTCATAGGAATCTATCATACTATCATAGCATCTTATGAAAGTTGTCATACATGTCATAGATGCTCTTACAACACCCTATTTTGACCCAAGAACTTCATTCTAGAAGATTCCAAAGTGGGACGCCTAGCTATTTTGTCCTTTTCCAAAAGGACAAACGGTAACGGTAACACTACATTTACAATGTCTCTTCACCACCGTTGGTCAAACGGTTTCACCTCTTATGGGTAAATGTACAAAACACTTTAGGAGAATAATTAATTAAAGGATTTACAAGGTTGATGGCACCTAAATCCTAACATTCTCCCACTTGACATTATACATTGTAAATTACACCCATAGAGATACAATTACATAGAATCAAGTACAGTGATCAAGGCCCATGGCCTTCCTGGACCAAGAGAACTTATTTGTGGTGACTGGCTTCATAAGAGAATTTGAAACATTATCCAAAGTGTCAACTTTTTCAATCAAGACCTGTCCATTCTCAGCCATTTCTCGCACAAAGTGATATTGAACATCAACATGCTTAGTACGAGCATGATACATAGGATTTTTATCCAAACATATGGCACTCTAACTATCACATCTGATCCTCACTATCTTGCAATCAAAACCAATACCATTACCAAGTCTTTGTAACTAAACTGCATCCTTAGAAGCATGTGTAGCAGCCATATACTCTACTTCAGTGGTAGATAAAGCAAATGTAGGTTGTCTTTTACTCATCCAGCTCACTGCACCTCCAAACAAAGTAAACATATAGTCACTAGTGGACCTTCGACTATCCGAGTCACCTGCCCAATCTGCATCAACAAAACCCCGTATGTCCAATGACTTATCAAAATTATTAGTACCATGATAAACCAAACAATAATCAGAAGTGCCTTGCAAATATCTAAATACCCTTTTAACAAAAGTCCAATGGTCTTTACCAGGGTTAGACATAAATCTAATTAAAACTCCCACTGCTTGGGCTATATCTGGTCTAGTACAAACCATTGCATACATTAAACTACCGACATCACTAACAAAAGAAACTTTAGACATTTCATCAATATCATAATCCGTTTTAGGACACATGTCTAAACTTAACTTAGTACCAACTGGAAATGGAATATTTACTAGTTTACAGTCCTGCATATTAAACCAATGCAAAATAGTGTTAACATACTTACTCTGACTTAACCAAAGCTTTCTGTGAACCCGATCCCTAATGATTTCCATCCCAAGAATATATTTAGTAGCCCCTAAATCTTTCATATCAAATGTGCCAAAAAGTTGAGTTTTAAGCTCCCTAATCATTGCCTTATTGTTACCAATGAACAACATACCATCCACATATAAGACAATAATCGGTATTTGATCATCAATAACTTTAAAATAAACACAGTGATCCTCTTCACTTCTAACAAAACCCAAATTTAATACAAAGGCATCAAACTTCTGGTACCACATCCTAGGTGACTATTTCAAACCATATAGAGACCATTTTAACCTGCAAACCAAGTGTTCTTTTCCTTTCACAACAAAACCATCAGGCTTTTGCATGTAAATTTCTTCCTCAAGATTCCCATGCAAGAAAGCAATTTTAACATCCATTTGTTCTATTTCTAAATCATAAGCAATAGCAATGGATAAAATGAATCTAATAGAAGTTAACTTAGCAACAGGAGATGATATTTCACCAAAATCAACTCCTTCTCTTTGGGAGTAGCCCTTAGCCACTAATCTAGCCTTGTACCGTTCCAACTTACCATTTGCACCAAACTTCTTTTTATATACCCATTTACAACCAATGGCCTTTCTTCCTTTGGGCAAACTAACAAGATCCCAGGTGTCAAGGTTTTCCAAAGACATCATCTCATCTTGCATGCCCTGCATCCAAGACTCACATTCTTTTGAAGATAGAGCCTCCCTGAAAGATCTAGGTTCATCATCAGTACATAACAAAGCAAATTTACAATGAAAATCAGGTGGGATATACCTATCAACTAGATTTCGTTGTCTTGTGGACCTTCTCAAAGGTGGAGTAAGAGGTTCCTACTCATGTTCATCCTCATTGTTTTCAACAGATTCATCAGAACTCTCTTCTTCTTCTCCATCTTCTTGTCCATCTCTCTGTTCTTCCACATGTGCATCTTTTTGCTTAGTTTCAAAATGCACTGTCTTAGACTTTTCCTTTGGTTGCTCATTTTCAAAGTTAGCTCTAAATTCCCTAAAAATTACATCTCTAGAAAGTATCATTTTTCATGTTAGTGGATTCCAAAGTTTATAACCTTTAACATTTTCACCATAACCTACAAAGATGCATTTCTGAGATTTGGGATCCAATTTAGACTGCTTCTCTTTAGGCACATGAACAAAAGCCTCACAACCAAAGACCCTTAAATGTGAAACTAAAGGCTTTTTACCCAACCATATTTCATAAGGTGTTTTATCAACAAGAGCTTTACAAGGAGATCTATTAATTAAATAACAAGTAGTACCAACAGCTTCTACCCAAAAGCTTTTATCTAACTTAGCACTACTTAACATGCTCCTAGCTCTTCCCATTAATGTACAGTTCATTCTTTCTGCTACCCCATTTTGTTGTGGTGTGTAAGGTATAGTCTTTTGCCTAACAATTCCTGCATGTTTACAAAACTCATCAAATTCCTTAGAACAATATTCACCCCCATTGTTAGATCTCAATACCTTTATCTTATAATCTATTTGTTTTTCAAACAATGCCTTAAATTCCTTAAATTTGGTGAATACTTTAGATTTTGTATGCATAAAATAAATCCAAGTATATCTCGAGTAATCATCAATGAAGGAAACATAATAATGAGATCTTCCTAAAGAATTTGTCTCCATTGGACCACATACATCTGAATGAATTAGTTCTAACAATCCATTAGATTTATTAGTTCATTTAGGAAATGATGACCTATTTTGTTTACCAAACACACAATCCTGACAGAAATCATTTTTACCAATAGAATAATCAGAAATACCATGTACTATTTTCTTATCAAGTATGGTCCTAACAATTTTTTCACCAATGTGACCCAATCTATGGTGCCACAACATACATGCATTTTTAGTGCTAGTTACAAAAGAGGAGTTACAAAAAGTAGATGCATGTAGCGTAAACAAATTCTCTGTTTGAGATCCTTTAGCAACCACCAAACTTCCCCTTACCATCCTACAACCAGACTTGTCAAATGTCACATGCATTCCAGTATCATTCAGCTTGGAAACCAAAATTAAACTTTTTGTAAGTCCTAGAATATGAAAAACATCATCAAGTATTTTAACACTCCAATCACTGAAATACAACTTTACCTTTCCTTTACTGATAATTTTTTGTGAGCTATCATCATCCATGAAGACCTCTCCTCCATCAAATTCTTTGTATGTAGAAAACCACTCCTTATGAGGTGTCATATGGAAGGAAGCACTTGAATCAATAAGCCAAGCATCATTATGAATTGTGTTAGCTGAAATAATCAAAGCATAAGAATCACCATTATTAGAGGAATTTTCCGTGGAGGAATCTGCAAAAATTTTCTTGTTTCTACATTCCTTCTTCACATGTCCCCTTTTACCACAATTCCAACACTTCACTCTGCTCTTTCTAGGGATCTTAGATCATCCTTTAGACTTATCCTTCTTCTTATCCCCTTTCGACCCTTTCTCCTTTGACCTACCTCGCACATGCAAAGCATATTGGGAGCCACTATGCATGGTCTTTCTCCTCATCTCCTCTTAAAGGAGTATGGGAATAATATTATCCATTTTAGGATCTGCACCACCACTTGTTATAGCAACAATTAAATTTTCCCAAGATTCTAGCAAAGAGCAAATCAATAAAATGAATTTATCCTCATCTTCTATTTTAACATCAATAGATGCAAGCTAACTTATAATCAAATTAAATGCATTCAAATGTTCAGCAATAGAATCACCATCCTTCATCTTTAATGAATATAAACACCTTTTGAGATACAACTTATTAGAAAAACTCTTAGTTTGGTAGATTTCACCTATCTTCTTCCAAAGCTTGTATGCCGTGTCTTCTGAAGAGACATTCAGGAGGACAGAATCAGTGAGACATAACCGAATGGTCCCTCGAGCCTTCTTGTCTAACTTCTTCCAATCTTCATTTGGCAAGGATGAAGTAGATGGCTTCATATCAACTGAAACTGGTAACCATTGATCTCTCTCCTCAAGGAGATCTTCCACTTTCAACTTCCACATCTCGTAATCAGTACCATTGAACTTCTCAATATCTTGACGAGAGGTGGATGCCATGGTAGACAATCTTTCACAAATCTGCAAAACCCAACACACAAAAGCTCCCACTGCAGCAAAAAACCTTCAACACTTAAAAGGAAAGCGTCCCTTCCTTAACATAACCATTAGCTCTGATACCAAATGTTGATTATCAAGGTGAAGAAAGCTTGCAAAATGAACTTAAATAAGTGAATGCAAATCTGCAATATGTAGATTAACCTTTAGCCTTAGTGTGAACAAATAATGAGAGAGAGAGATGGAAGAATCATAACACAAGCAACAACAGATTTACGTGGAGAAACCCCGAAGGGAAAAACTCCACCACCAAAAGAGAGGAAAGTATATTACTAATAATCTGAGATATTACATGCAGCAATAGACTCCTGTTATCACTCTCTGTAAAATCCAGTAGCACCCTATTACCTTGCAAACCTGCAAAACTCAATTAAATAACTCTAGCTCAAGGCCTAAATTTAAAGAGATTTGTGAGGATGAAAACCACCATGGTTTCACCAAACAATAGGCAGAAATACCACCTAGAAAAACCCACTCCTCCCTCCTTGAAATGGTTAAAAAATTCCAAAAATAGCCTCTTACAGCTGTCATAAGGCATCTCTCATGCATGGGCGCTTGGGGTCTAAATATATCATATTTTGTCATAGGAATCTGTCATACTGTCATAACATCTTGTGAAAACTATCATACATGTCATAGATGCTCTTACAACACCCTATTTTGACCCAACAACCTCATTCTAGAAGATTCCAAAGTGGGACGCTTAGCTATTCTGTCCTTTTCCAAAAGGACAAACGGTAACGGTAACACTGTATTTACATTGTCTCTTTCACCACCGTTGGTCAAATGATTTCACCTCTTATGGGTAAATGTACAAAACACTTTAGGAGAATAATTAATTAAAGGATTTACAAGGTTGATGGCACCTAAATCCTAACACTTTAGTTGTAATTCAAATAGAAAATGAATAATAATTATTTATTAAATTCAAAGTAAAGCATAATTTATATTGGTCAAAATTTGAGAATCTCCTTTAAAAACCCTTTTCATTTCATTAATTTTGGGTTAAAAAAAATCATCAGCCACATGGGCCATCATATCGCTTACATATCACAACTTTTTGGCCCATCATGATCCTGCACATACCCACCCCTAATTTGCATATTCACATAATGTAGTATTAGCTTATTTATAAAAATGTATTAATGTACAATTAAGGAAATAATATATATATATAAATAATAAGAACTATATGTTATAAATCTTTAAAAGAGAAGTTAGAAGAGAACAAGCATATTATAATTGAAGTTGCAGTACAAGTAAGGTTACATTAAGTTCCAAGGGAGAAAATAAGTGTGATATTCATAAAATGTAAAGAGTGGGAATAATTAAAAACTAAAATAACTAATAATATTGACATATAAGTTTATAGCATGGGTGATGGATATATATGTAGAACATAAGTAGTAATAGATAAGATATGAATAAGGAAAGAAGAAAACATGGTGTAGGTATAATATTAGTAAATGGGTTTTGACGAGACTTCTATGAAGAATAAGTAGTGATTTGAATAATGGGGAGAGAAGTTTTATTTCCCATCTTAAAAAGTTTTCAATTTAAGCCTTGCATATAAAGTAATGTTCTTGGAATAATTTAGATAATGTATTGATAAAATTGGTGAAGCGTTATATAGTTAAATAGAAATTATATATAATATTAGTGATTACGGGGAAAAGGTTTATCTAAAACTTTGAATGAGACTAATGAATAGGAAATATAAGTGTCTAAACTAAAACACTTAGTCATGTAAAATTATCAATTCAGATAATTGTTGAGTATTTAATGGACTATAAATAAAGGACTTTGAATTGGAAGGTTATTATAAAATGAGTAATTAAGTATGATCGACAAATGAAATTTATATATATGTATATATGTTTAGGGATATATATTTTGGTAGGATTGGTTTACAATATAAGTAAACAATTTGGAGGACTTGTTAAATGAGGAAATTGGATTAATCACTTTAGTAGTTAAGAAAACTGAATTTCATTATTATTACTCAAACAATTGAATGGTAAACTCCACTATGTATTTCATGGTTACATTAGATAATGAACTTTGGAAATAATAAATGGTAAGAAGTATTTTTTTATTATATAAGCACATATTTAGATAATTATGGATATTAGCTAAAATGGATGAATTTGATAATCTTTCAAAGTGTTGATTCCTTTGTATTCTCTGATAATTGAATTGTAAATAAGATTAATGGATATCATAGATATTATAGAATTATCTCATGAATGGCCTATTACGTGAGGTTACTAGTTAAGTAACGAATTATAGAAAATGTGGAAATATTGTCATCCAAGAATGTACTGCTTGTTGAATTTTTTTTATTATTGTGTTAATTATTGTATCAAGGTGATCTAAGTTAACTATCCTTAAGAGGGTGACCTTGGGTATTAGTGCCAAGTTGGCTTTGGAAAATTTATTTGTTGTTATCGATCTCTACATTATTGAGGTACGGTTTGGTTGAGTTTACTATCGAGTGTTGAGGTTGATTTCTAATTTGAGTTTTGATCTCCCCTTAATGATGATTCACTCATTACTTAACTTTTGTTGAATAAAAATGTGTTTTGTGGATGGTCTTTTATGACTATGTTATTGTTGTTAATTATTTCAATGGGGTCTTTTGTGTTCAATGATTCGTTCAATCTTCTAGAGGTTGGGGAAAAGGGAATTCTATATTTTGAATTTTCATGAAGGTTCTTTGTGAACGCTTGATTATTATTTGGATTATACTTGTGGGTCTAGCCTTGCAAGGTGATACTATTTCATTTACGAGGATTTTGTGCGAGATGGTTTATGCCTCATTCATGTTCTCATTTATGTGATTTTTTTATGTGACATTTTATGACTGTGCAAGTTGGCTACCCAGTTGTGGTGTTGTTGTTAGGGAGTGTGGCTTCCCACGAGGGTAGAAACTCTAAGTGGTATCTAGGGTAACTTGTGTGGAAGTTGTGTTATTTAAGTGACAACGTAATAAATAGTTAGGGGGTGGGTAGTAATCACACTAACAAAAGATAATGGATTCCTCTCTCATGGCTCAAGTGCTCATTTAGGCTTGAGATGAGACGAGAAGGTCTAGAATGGAAAATCAACTACCTTGTCTTCAAGAAAGGTAAGCTAATTCCACATGTGTAAGAATGGTGGTTGGGGATCAGTTGAGGTCACCAAGGTAACCTAGGATGGGGGTCAGGACCTAAGAAGATCCAAATTAGGTAACTCATATCGAGCCATGTGATGACACACTTCGCTTTAGAAACAATGTATGTTTGTAGTTTCCCCCTTGTTGTTTTTTTACCTCTGGAAGTGGTTGCTCTTATGTTTTTTCTTGTTGTCTTTTGGTTATCAATTCTTGATAGCCTTGTTCACTTGATTGTTTTATGTTGTGGGCCCTCTTGTCATATCCTAGCATGGGGGATGGGCCTTAGGGTCCACATGGTTGGGTGGAATGTGCTATACACTCCATTGGGTTCCTAGTCAAAGATCATGAAGCAGGGATTTGTACTGGTTGCAATGGTTCCTGAGATTTCTAGTGTTGGTGACAGTATTGGTGTTGTGATCTATATTCATCTCTGGAGTATCTTATTATGTAATCATGGAATCCTTCCAATTGTTATAAGGGAAGTTTTTTGTAACATGTATTGTTTATCCCATGTATGGGTATGGTGTTGTAATCGTTGGTTCATGTTCATTACACTTATGTGGTGTTGTATCTATGGAAATATTTATAATCATGTGACCTTTGGATTCGATGTGTATTCATATGAAAAATGTAATTGGATGTATCTTTTGATATTATCATTTGATTATGTATGTATGGTTATGGATGTTTGTACATTGTTAATTTATTTTATATAAAGGTGTTAATTGGATGCATGTACATAGTTATCATCATTATGGGGTTCGTGTTAAGTTAGAAACATTCACAACGTAATGCATTCATATCACCCTAGAGGACTAGTTAGATGATGTGTATGCATAGTTTCAGTATTAGAGTTGTATGTTGGTTTACTTTCATATTAGTTTTTTTTTTTTTAAATTGTGTTGTAATTGTTAGATGTTATGTTGTCCTTTGGGGTGTGCATGGTGGGGTGTTACACATAGCATCACCCAACACCTCATCATGTTACATTCCAATTTTGAACTTTATCTAGCACTATTCCTACAAAAATCTAGTTCCCCTACTAATGTTTATCAGGTGATTGCAATCATAGATGTGTCATCCTCCTTAGTATCGACTTATCAAATATGTATGTATACCCCAATTTTTCCATGCTGCCAATATGCACCACCATATCACACCATTTACAACCTTTCTTGAATTTTTCCTCTTTGATGGTTCACCTCTCTTATTGTACCTTAGAGCCCTCGACAAAACTAAAAAAGGTTCATACTCAAGGGACTTATTTGAAGTAGGTCAACTCTCATTATCTATCCTTGTTTTTTTGTTTTCTCATGTGTGCATTGGCCTTTTCTAATTCCATGACTTAACATATTTATTTTTTTGGAGTTTGCAATTTATTTTTGGAATCATATTGACATCACCCTCTCATTGAACTTATTAAGTTGTTCTTTCAGACATCTTTTTCATCATTCTTCGAAAGCCCCTATGGTGATGCCATGCTAACATCATCTTTGGGTAATATCTTTATCAACTCTTATACATAACATATTTATTATCTCTCTTATTGTTGGGGTTCTCATATTGTCCTTTATTTGGTACTAGTTAGATGAATTCCTCAAAGTATGATCCGTTGTTATAAGATTACATTGCTATATCACTTAGGATTGGGGCTTTGGGAATTGTCTTATTTTAGTTCACATTAAACTATATTATTTATCTACAATCCATGATGTATTCACAAGGCTTATCCTTTGGGATCATGAAATTGGATATGCTCCTATTTATGTACCTACAAAGAGATATTCCTAGCCTATAATCCATAAAACCTTTATAAGGAACTTATATTTGAGGATTGATGTCTCAACCATTATTGTATTCATGTACCTATTAACATGTACTATTGATATTCAAACCCCAAAACCATCAAAAGGTTTATTATCTTAAGGTTGAGACTGGTGCTATTGGAAATTTGTGGTATTCTAGGCCTAGTTGTTGTTGTCTTAGGTGTTCTTTGAAATTTGAAGTAATCTCCTTTCCCATTCAAGAATTTTACTTCTAGTATTATTGAGATCTAATATATGATTCATGCTAGGGATTTAAACTCTAATTCTCTAACAACTCATCATAAAAGAATAGAATACCAAAGGCTTATCTATTTATTATTTCTTTGGTTTTTTCTTGTGTTATGTATTTATTTATGAATTATCAAGGATTGGAAAACTATATAATAGTATATTTTATAATTCTATTAATGACATATTTTGTGCTTCGTAGTATATGGGAAAGGAGAATAAGTACCAATTAAGGAGATGAAGTACATATATAATGGTTACCTTCACCAAAGATATCCTCTCTATGGGGTGACATTAGAAACACTAACCTTGGGCATGTGGATGTTTAGCAATTCCTCTAAAGTTTTCATGTTGAATATAACAAAAAAAAAGTTCAATACATACCAAAGATAGGACTAGTGTAGGTAGCATTATTTCAGATTTCTCTTCATTGTCAATAATTGGTCTTATCTTGTGCTTAAACATATAAAAAGAGGAAAATTGGGCTAATCTATGTTATAGGTTATTCCATTTTTTGGATCAACTTAGAGGTGATTGAGAGAGTGTTTGGTATCCCCACATGTGCACAGTTTGATAAAATAAACATGAAGGATACATTCAAATATTACTAGATAAAAATCACAAAAACAACCAAAATCATCAATACCAACATGTTGCAAAGGAGGAATTCAATAATAAAATTGAACAAAGTTATCCATTAAAGTTCATACTAAGAATATTCCAAGGATGTATTGACCCTCCTTAGTAGGGTATTTTGTCTTATGAATGATAATGAATTATACCCCTTGATGTGTTACTTTATCCCACACATATGTAATGGTGAATGATAGATTAGGTTGCATTAATCATTAAATCACTACATATAACTAGTTATTATATGTACCTAAAGTCTTATATCTTTCATATGGATTCCTAATTGGTATATCTAATATTTATAGGCCAAATTTTCAAGAATGAATCAAGTAGGTAGTACGTAATTGGGAGATATAAAAGTATATGATAGTTAGCCCAAGTTAAAGTATAAGGAAACTTGAAGGCATTATACTAGGATCAATGATGCATTTGGATATGTCATTATCAAGTCCATAGAGGATGATTATGTAAATAGGTTATCATTGGAGAAAAATAGACCAATAGGTAATCTAGTAAGTTACTTCATCCATTTTAATATATTTTTATATTAGAGTATGTGCCTTCCACAAAGAACTATAAAGATTCCCTAGATACCCTAGTTATAAAATTAGATTTTTAAACATTTCCATACAATTTATGGAGATCTTGAATCTTATTGCAAGAGAGAACAAGGCTAGATTCTAACTTTCAATCATGGTTGGTTCCTATTCTTGTTTCAACATGAAGGTGCCAAAGACAACTAAAGAATAAATGACACATTTAAGAATACATCTACATGAGGCTAGGGATTAGATTGATACTATAAGAAATATTTGGTCCTAGATTGGATAAAAAAATTATGTGTGCACCATCTATTAAAGAATCATGGTATGATTTTTTAGATGAGAATGAAGTTATAAGAAGAAAATATTCCAAGATGGAATTCCATCTAGTTAAGGGACATGGTTTTAAATAATTCCTTAAGGATATAGATGAGGGTGGGAAGATCCTAGAAAACTCATAAAATAGAGATAAGGTATACAATACCCTATATAAAGGATAGACTGGTCTATGATTGATAATTAATTTATTGAGGCTAGAAATAGGACATGGATAAGGTATCCATGCTTAATAGATAATACACACCCACAACAATATAAGAATCTCAAGGTAGCTCCTCAATATCTTAAAGATATAAAAGGAATGGGAGAATCATCAAATATTATAGCACAAGGGAAGGACAATAAAAAGTAAATGTGAGTCTCTTGATCGGCAAATCATTATGGAAGAATAATACAAGGTTGAAGAAGAGCCACTATTGAGAAGATACAATACTAGGGATTGAACATAACAACATGTAGCAAGATAGGTAGATTAGGTACAACTTTCTCTCTTTGTCACTTATCCAATATCTTCACCTCCTCCTTTTAATCCCCCCAGAAAACGTCCCCCCATGATGAAATTTTAGAGAAACCTCTTCTGGAGGAAGAAGTGGTAGTTGGGAATCTACAGGAAGAATATTCTTGAAAATAAGCATAGATGATAGCAGATATCCTGCTCCTATAATTTTGAAATAGTTATATAAAATAAAACAATGTGATGTTTCTAGAAGGGTGGTTGGTTCTATGAACACATGGAGGGATGACTTATAATCATTTGTGGGTAGGTTAATATAAGAGGTCATCTTGTGTTACCACAAATTCATTGATGAATCCAATGCAATGATTAATTTTAAGGAATCTTTTAATGTAGAACTACTTGTTTTAGAAGATAACCTACCTTATTTTCAAAAAAAAACTATAAGGTACCACATAAGGAGATTTAGAGTGAATAAATAATACTTTATGAAAATTAATAAATTCATAAAGAGTGGTTATAGGCAACCAAATCAAAAATAAAGGAACTAAGAACTTGTAAAGATAATTTTACGATAAGGAGATTAGTTGATGTATGTGATAGTTATAATAGAAATTGAATGTTTCATTGTTTCTCATCCCTACACCTTATAGGACAATTCCAACAAGGTTCTTCTAGTTGTCACTATAAGCATGAATTTTTCTAGGTTGGTAAATAAAATCTCGCATTAGAGCTCAATAATGAACTAATGAGAGTACATGGGAATTATATTATTTTCAAAATAGGATCACAAAAGTAGAGGTTTTGGAAAATATCAAGAAGAATATTTTGAATAAGAGAGTAAAAGTGTAGTATAATAGTACTCCTATCCTCCATAATTTTCTAGCAGAATTATATATCTATATATGTATGTATATATATGCGTATATATATGTATATTATAATGCCTCGCCAAGGAACCCAGAGAACAACGCACAAGGTAACTAATTAATCAGACATTTTTTTTTTATAATCATTCAATTACAACATGCGTACAAAGTAAACATCTACACATATGTTCTCATGGTTCTGTGATAATGCTACATAAACATACACAAGTAATAACATCACATGATAAAACCTTATACATTAAACATAAGAATAAATCATATCAATAATGAATGATTTGATTATATACTCAGAATGAAGTTAAGTTACAGATACAAGTTACATCACGTGAGATTATAACAAATCTTGTTACATCATGAATCATCAAAATAAGGTATCGCATACACATCAGGTATGTATACAATAAAGATGATCACAACACATTTTTCCATCTTGTTCATGAGAACGCTCAACGTCCAACTCCACGAACAATATAAAATTAGGAACCTTTCACAAGAACAATATCATCATGTTTTGCATCACCTGCAAGGGGACCCAATGAAGGATAGAGCACATTCCTCCCAACCATGTGGTACTCGAAAGTCCACCCCCCGTGCTAGGAGATAATATCAAGTCTGCAAAGACAAAAAAATATGAAGACAAAACAAAACATCACATGGCTTGACGTGCACATAATGACGTAACGATATCAAAACCACATAAATACAAACAAAGCTCCTAGAGGGAACATCATAAAAAATGGTAACTCTACACAACAAACCACATAACATGTATTAGGTTAAGAGTGTCATCACACAATCTACTTTAGGTTACCCTGGTGAATCTTCCTAGACTCTCGACACCTAAACAAACTCATGTGGAATCGAATTACTTTTGAAGAAGACAAAGTAAACGATCATGCCATTCCAGACCATCTCAACCTACCCTTAATCTATACAAGCACTAAGGTATAAGGCGAGGAAATCCATTATCTAAATTATTTAGTGAACACTTCCCAACCCCTAGTACATTAAATTAGGTTTTCACTCAATTATCAACTTCTGATAGGTTACCCTAGTTGCCTCTTAGGGTTTTGGCCCCTATCGTAAGCCACTCTTCCTATATACAATAACATAGCATATGGACAATAGCAATAGGATAACCATCATGCACATTAAACAAGAACCATGTAGGTACGTATCTCAATCAAGACATAGACTAAGTAACTTTCAAAATACTTTTGATGTTATAACATATCGTGCATGGCTAAGTCCCAATTAAATCATGACAATTGGACAATAAAATACAAACATAAAAAGCTTTACCATACAAGTTATTTTCCTAGCCTTTGGAAGATAATTTAAAAGAAAGCCATAAACATAGAGGCACACTCTTAAATCAATAACAATATACTATTTCCCATCAAAACATTCATCAAGTCTTCTTGATCTAAAAGTTCATAAAAGATGTTACATTGACATAACTTGTATGTCTTATTTATTTTGTTTTATTTTAGCAATAAATCAATAATCATTCTAGATTAAGAGACATATAAATTCATTACATTCAATAAACAATTAAAAAATCCAATCAATTCTAATTTAAATATATGTATTTAAATCTATATATATATATATATATATATAGATTTAGATTAAAGTATTGTCAAAAGTAATTTAATTTATATCTAATTACATTTCAAAGATAAAGAATCAACTAAAAACACATGCACCGAGTGATAAGTAGTAGTTACCATTACATTCATTAAAAGATGGCGAAAGAGATTAAAAAATGCAGACCCAAATACCATGCGCCGATGAAAGAAATACCATTTGCATGGACAGAGATAAATGATAAAAATCACATCCTAAAAACACTAAAATGAGAAACACTCAGCGAAGATCTAAGGCATGAAGCACGCGACTGACGTATCGGCCATCGAATGGCATCGAGCAAAGAGAACAGAAGTTTACCAGAAACTAAATAGTAGTTTAGTCAATAACGCCGATACCACAAGTGCAATAGGAGGTTAAGATAAATCCCAAAAAAAAGGTAAATGAAGAGGAATCTGGCATCTATAGGCAACGCCTTGATCTGATGACAGGAGATAACAAAAGAAAAGTGGCGACGGCTAAACCATGCAGTGTATACTAAGCATATAAATAAGGAATCAGCCAGAATGAAGGCCATACGCAAACCATGTAAGGAAATTGACCATATTTCAATGATACCAGAAACATAATCATACAAGTAAAGCCCTTGAAACATCAATGAAGACATACGTTCAATAGCGACATGGTAAAGGAGAATCTGGTCTCTCTATGGCATCTTCGATCTAAAAGGGCAGTAATTTACCAATGAAAAACAACAACGACTACATACTTTCGGGCTTCCATGCACAGGGGTGAAGAAACAACATGGTTAAAGGTCGTACACAGGCCTTGCATGATATAAAAAATAAGCAAATGCAAGCATTTTGGTAGCACGACCAGGTATAGGAGATGATTAAATGAACAAAAACCATAACCCAAAGTGAATCTTCAGGAAGACAAGATAAATTCAAACAGAGGTAAAAGAAAGAGAATTGGTATCGCCAAAGAAAAGCTATAATCTGATAAATAGAAATGTCTAAAGAAGAGCATCGCTGGTAACCCAATTTTTATTATAGCAAGGTTTTCGAAAGCCTTCATTTCTCAACAAATTTTTCTTCAATTAATCAAAACTAAATAATAATGATTTCGTTTTCTGATTATTGTGGAGGATACTAAGCAAGCAATTTTCTACCATGAGAAAAATCCAAAACCATACACAACATTTAGAAGATTCACTTCAAGAAAATACAAAAAAAGAAGAAGAAAACCTAGATAATGTCCTTAAATTCCAACAAAGAATGAAGCAAGAGATAGGAAAACTGAAACTGTAAACTTTCTGACATGCGCAAAACCTTCAGATTCATTGTCTCCAAAATTTTCAACCAAAAACATAGACAAGAACCAGAAAAACTTTTCCCCAAAAACTGTCATGAATTTTTTTCCAAAAAAATCACCAAAAATCAATTGTTGTCCAAAATTTTCCATAAACAAAGCTTTTAAGTCATTTTAAATTAACTCACAATTACAAACCTTAACTAACTGTCAACATGCAAATGAAATTGAACAGACAGTTCTAATTAAAATATTACTCACGATAACACTTTCTCAATTTGAATCAAGATTTCAAATATTTTTTCATAAATTGTTGAAAACAACTATTTTATATTATTTATTTTTCAAAAATTTAAGTTTACACATTATATTCAACAATCACTTTTAATTAAATATCCCATTTTAATAAATTTAATTTAATCAACCTTTTTAAAACAACAATCAAACTTCATTATAAAATTATCTAAACATAAATAATTTAATTTAACATTTAAATAAAATTACACTAAATCAAATAACTTATAAATTAAACCATACAACTAGTTAATGAATTTTCAAACATGACGAAAACATGAATGACATGACGGAAACAAACGACGAACAACAAAGGGTGACAAACGGATACTCATCCTATAAAGGAACGATGGTCAAAGTGGAAGGACCTGACATTATCTCTGAAACAACATGTTTCCATTGGGTCATGGCTCGCTCAGGCCTGACAAAGCGGGTGGAGTCAATGTCTAGTACCTACAAACTACATAAATCAACAATCACACTGTGAAAGAGTTGCAGCATAGTAGGGTACTCATGAGTGAGTAATGCTACACTATCTCCTTCACCAAGACTAAGGTACAATAATATATCATAAACAACATTAGATACATCATCATAAACACACTAATTCTTAGAAACAACATATAACCATAATACACATAAAGTCTATCATAATGTCACCACACGACCATAATCAGATGATCAACAATGTCATCAATGTATCATCAAAAAAGTATAAAAACTAACATAGTATCTATGTCATAACTAAAATAAAGCAGCATAACATCCAAAACAACTAAAACAACTAGAGCAAACAAACATAAACAAATTGAAACAAACAGTAACAACTTGAGGATCGTCACTATATATATATGTATATATGTATGTGTATATATATGGAGATAAATTTTTAGAATAAGAGTTTAACTTGTAAGTTTTGGGCCCAAAGAGCAATTCATTGTCTAGGTTGACTAGCTTCCTTTTTTTATAGTTTTTGACACCCATAATGGGTATATGTAGAAGTTTCTAAAATGTTGTTAAGGTTTAAAACATTTGGATGTAATATAAAACTTTCAGATTTTAAGTGAAAATAATCCTATTGGAGGGTGTAATCTATCAACTACAAGTTAATTAAAGGATTATGCCTACTTTCATATTTTTTTTTAGACTTAATGGTACTATATTTTTTGTATGTTCTTTAAGTTGGATAACTTGGTGAAATATTAAAAGTTCTTAATATTAGGATTATGTATGAAATTTATACATAGAATATGATAGTCTTACACATGTAACTTGACTATATATTTCTAAATTACTTATAAAAATGAACTTATAATGTACTTCATTACTAAGAGTTACATTATATCTTATTTTAAATTTCATTAGATCTTTCAAAATTAATGATAAAAAATACATATAGTTTTCTATTTAATTTCATGTTATCTTCTCTAAAAACCTAACATCTTTTGATATACTTTAATAACTCAAGATAAATTATGGATTAATATAGATTATCTAGGAATAGATTTCCATTAATTATAAAATATGATGATGTTAGATTTTTAGTACATTTATTTTGAAATCTTGAAATATTCATCAACTATTTTAGTAGTTTTAATGGACTTGACAAAATTTATTTATGTATGCCAATATTATGTAGAACATGACCCTATTAAAAAAATCACATAGACCACTTAGATATTTTATATCAATAAGACCTAACAATAAAGGGAATTTAGTGTTGAATAATTACTAAGATTGATAACCTTTTTATGATTAGAGTGGTTTTCAGTCTACTTGAATTGGTTGTGGGAAAATGTACTTATCAACATAACTAGCTCTAGAAGGTGGGAATAATCAAGCTAGATCATAATAATCCATTATTTAATGGAACACATGAGAGAGTGACCAAATCCATATCATTAGAAGAGTGAGTTCACCAATCTATTGAGTTATTTTAACATTGAAAAATAAGGATTGATATAGGGGAAACTAAATAAAAGGAGAATTCACCAATCCATATTGATCTAGATTTTCAAATCTAAATCATACCTCTAGTTTTACCACTAATACCTTTAAAAAATATTTTTATTCAACAATAAATCCACCCTAAAATTGAGAGATATGCCGATCAGATTCCAAAGGATCCTAAGATATTTTATCCTAAATTTATATATAGGGAAGTTTAGAGTGCAACATGGAGGAGATTATTTTCTCTTTTAAGGAAATAGCCACTATAGATTAGATTGAATATGAAGATGCAACTTGTATATTATTTCATATCTTCTTTGGAGAATTTTCATATAGCTATTATTTGATCTTAGCCCCTAAATCTAATCACAATTGGTGTGAGCTAAAAGTAGATTTCTTGATTTAATTTAAAATTTATGTATATCTAGTTGCTTTATACTATCATTTTTTACTTGCAAGAGAGACCTTAATGAGATTTTCAAATTATTTATTTCAAGTTTCACAATATATCTAAGATACTCAAGGATCCTTACATTAGGGGGATAAATTGTAATACAAACATATCTTAGCTTTGTAACTCATTTGACGTGGTTATTCCTAAGAAGGACACTGTCAGCCAATATTGACACTTTATAAAATCCTATATATAGGCTACACATTTTCAACAAAAAATGGACCCTCTTACTATAGGATTTATGGAGTCCTTAGCTTCACTTGGATATCTACATATAAATAATTGTATTTTAATAATTAACAACACCCTAACTAATCATACCCCTTTCATGAATTCTATTCTAGGAGTTATTCCTCAAGGGCCAACCTAAGCTATCCATCAACAAACATTGAATGAAGCCCATCTTGTCCCTATGATATCTTATCCTAGTCAAGGTATAATGATTCTATTATTTATAGACCATCTAGATCATACCCCTTTGATGAATTCTATTCTAGGCATTATTCGTCAAGGGCCAACCCAAGCTATCCATCAACAAACATTGAATGAAGCCCAGCCTGTCCCTATGATATCTTATCCTAGTCAAGGCATAAGGCTTCTATTATTTATAGACCATCTAGATCATGAGGCATTAAATTTTTTTGAATAAAACATGAATTTTTAGATTCCTACCACTCAAACATAATACTTGAAAAAGTATAAAGTCAAAACCATATTAGAAAAATTAACTTAGAATTGGAAAGAATGAAGGAGACTTAAAATTTGGTCACTAAAGAGCTCATATTACTTAAATTCAAATCTCCTTAAGGACTTTTCCAATATTTATTTTAGAATAAAAATCATTAATAGAATTAGGGTAATAATTATCAGTAAATTGATAAGTAGAATAATTATAATTTTAAAGATAGAGGAGGTAATAAATGGATTCCTAGTCTACCATAGAATACAAGGCCTAATAACTGGGGTGTCACCAATCCCTTCAATAACACAAGGAAGAATCATGTAACAATATTTTTAGATGTGAATCTCTTGATGAATTGATGTAGATTTCATGATACAATAGATATTTAAAAGTAAATTTCCTAAGAATATGAAATATGTCTAAACTTCCCAAGTAAACAAGAAAAATCATAATAATAATGGCAATGGATATAATAGAGACATGGTCATTGTCATGATGTTTGAATCTTATTCCCTCATCAACAAAGGTTCAGTGAAGAAAAATTCAAGATGATGAAGAGATTAGGTTTCTTGAAACTAGTCTATGGGTTCAAGGATGTACGCTATTTTATAAAAAAAAAGCTAGTTATGAATTGATAAATAAGGGAAAATAACATGTCACATATCCACTTTCTCTTCATCATAAACCTGCCCCACTTTATCCAAAAGTTGAAAACAATCCTGCTACTCCTAATGGTCTAGTTGCTAAATCATTTAGATAGAATATGCCTTTTACCAACAAAATAAATATCCTAGTTAGAGGGAGTTATAGTATAAGGGATGAGCTAAACAATATTAAGGATAATTTTTTTTATAGTTTCTCTAGCGAAGATGAAGATTTGATCCACTCGAAAAATAAAATAAAACTAGAAATGATGACTATTTCTTGAAAAGATAAAGGATAATTATCAAATATTCCTTTTCAAATATAATTCTAGGTTCCCACGTTTCCTACTAAGGATTAGAATATTTGGTAAGATTTTTCATAACTATTTAGTTGATTCTACTATCACTTGCATTGCTATGCCTTATTCTCTTTTCCAAAATTTGGGTATGAATCTTACACTAGCTAGGTAGTGGGTTAATTAGAAAATTTAGAGGTAAATTTTCTAGGAGTATTAAATGATGTACATATTTAGTTGGTTTCTAAATCATAGATATATTAGTGTATTTATATACAAGTGGTTGACATCCCTAAAGTCTCTGGAATGTTACTTAGTAGAGACTAGACTAGGATCTTTAGGGGCTTCCTTTCTACTAGTTTCTCAAAACAATTGTTACCATGGAAGCGAAAATAGAATCAGATCAAAGTGGAAGAAGAACCAAAGTTAAAACATATGATTATAGAATACAACACTACAATTGAAATTTATTATGTGGATGTTGATTTGGGATCACGTATAACATAAATTAGGCTTTGGTCATCTTTCTCATTAAAAAAAAATAATTTTACTAATCAAGAATTTGAAAAGGAATAGCATGGTGTTGAGGTACCTTCTATCCCTATTAACCCTCTTTATTAATTTATGTATAATTTAATCAATGATAATACTATATTGGGGATGTGGGTATGTACCCTAGAAATTTTCCTCCAAAATTATTGTACAATACTAAATTTAAGTTACATTGAGTTTGAATCATGCATTATCTATTTACGAGTGGTGGATAGGGTATATTGAATTAAATTATTTGGTAATATTAGCTTCATAAAAAAATTAATCATGAATTTGTAGATTTTTTTACAAACTTAATGATATGCTTAAGAATGATACCAAAATTGAGTTGAATGCATAAGAAAAATATGCCCTTACCTAGATAAAAGAGGGAATTAATAGCACTCCTATTTTAGCTAGCCACAATTATTCATATTTATTATTTTTCTTTGAATTAAATTTCAAGTGCTACTAAGCTAACTCAAGAAAAGAAAACAATAGCTAGCAAACCTATAGCCTTTATTAGTTCTTTTAAGAATGTAGAGATGAGGTATCCCAACATTGATAAAAAAATTCACTTTGGTAATATTTTTAACAAAATTTAGGTATCATATTATAAGAAGAAATATATTTTATATAGTTCTTGACTAAGTTGTCAAGTCCACACTAATACAAAATGGGTTGGGTGAATAGAGAGGAAAATTGATTATTGCTATCCTATAACAATTCAATATAGAAATATAACCTATTGGGACTCATTTTTGTTTATAATTAATCTAAGAAACTCTTCATGGGTTATGTGTTCTCAAAATTTCTTTCAACTAGTGGGTATGCCAAGAAAAATTAAGTATAGTTTCTTTTTGAATTTTTGAGAAATATGTTGTGGGTAAAAGTTATTGTCTTGTAGGTCTTCCCATTACATTCAAATCAAGTCTTTTTCCCTGCAAGGTGCAATTCAATTAATTTCTCCCACAAATTTCCTATTGGGTTGGAAATGTCTGTAATAGGTTTTCAATGATAATTTTTTTGCTAAGTATGGGTCTTGTGGGATTTCCATGTAGAAGTAAACCTTCACTATCTAGTTCTTCATCCAATTTGCTTAGTCTTTCCCACTTTGAAAGAAATATGAACCCAACTAGTTGGTGGTGGTTTCTAAGTGAAATTCCCCTTCCAAACTGTGCACATGTCTTATTTAGATGGTTTTTCACACATATCTAATTTTGATCCAATCTCCCATAAGATGTAGTTCACCATGTTTTTCCTACAAAGTCCTAAATCCTTAAATTCATCCAATATTCACACCTTTTTCCATGTAAATGTCTGGTTCACTTCCAATTTCCTTTTTTCCAAGAAACTCATGCCTATTTGAATATTTTTAAGTATTTCCATTCCAACCTATCTATTCAAAATGCTTATCTTTTTCTCACAAAAATTATTAAATTCAAAATTGGAAAAGTTATTTATTGCAAGGAAATTAAGCCTATCTTCCTACATCCATCATTTTGTAGACTTTCATCTACCATTTGAACTTCCATTTTTGGAATTCTTTATCTAGATTAGATGAACTTTTCTATTAACCCCAATCAATTTTATTTTTCTACATCCATTTTCATATGACACCATGCTTATGCCATCCCACCTTTCTTACATCATAATGATGTCATCATTTTAAAAATCCCCAAACCCATCTCATCCCTCTTGGTTGACATCATATTGATATCATTCATTTTTGACATCATTTGTGAGATTTTATATCTAAACTAGAAATTTTTGAAAGGTGTAAATACACTTGTTTTTCCACTAGTTCTATCTGGAGGTCAATTTCCCACACCCTAATGGGGCCTTTTGACCTACATGAAGTTATTAAAGATTTAAATAACTAAGGGGTTTATTTGTAGGTAATTTGATGTGAGCTAGATGAATTTCCTAAAGGTGCAGGTGCACTTGCACTTGGACTTTGTGCAATCAAAACCATTGGAGGTATAAGTTTTCCTACCAATGGCAACCATGAATTGATTTTCCATGTAGTGCACTTTGTGGAGGTTTGTTGTGGATCAAATTGTATTGAGATGACCTAAAAATTTCTACATTGATAGAAATGACCCTTAAAATCATGCAATGTGTAATTTTGAGTTGAAATATGATCCAATTATCTTATTTTTCATTATTTTTTCCCATAATTGATAGTTTGATTATTTCCAATGTGAATCAAAGTGCAGTTGGTTATTATTCTACCAACAAAAAATTATGGTACAATTCTAGGTAGGTATTTTGATGCCTATTATGTCTACCTACAAATTTCATATTCACCTATCGTCATTAGTACTAGATGCTCCCATATTTAATCTAAATGCATTGATGGTATCAATCAACTAACAACCAAACGTAAATAGTGAAACCATCTATTGATATGGAACACCTATTTTGGCGGGATTTTGTTACACCCCAAATTACTAGTTACTATTTACTGTTACTACATAGGGTAAATGGGAATGTAATATGAATTTTGGAGATAAAATAATGATGCTTGTACCTTGTTATCAATATGAATGTTATCTCATTTGATGTTGTTTCATTTGATGTTATCTCAATTGATGTTATTCATGGTGAAATAGTGCATATATGTGAATAGATGGTTATTGAATTATTGTTATTCTAACTTTGAAGATGTTTATATATGTTGCTTATTGTTGTGAACAATTGACTACCAAGGCATGTGGTAGCGGTTGCAGGTAAATGTCCATTTCCCTAGAGGGAGGGGAAGTATCACTCGGGGGAAGATCATGGTCGGGTAACTTGTAAAAGTAAACTAACTGAGCATACAAACACCACCTTAGATTGAGTGAACTAAGTCAGTTTGTGTGGGATATAGGTAAGTCATCCATAGCTTGTATGTTTTCATTAGGAGTCTTATTTACTTCTGCATACTTTTACAAGTGATGTTTATATGTTTGGGGTTTGAGATCATTTTTGTGTTATTATGATCATATGGATAGGTGGGATGTAGGTGTAAGTATGTTTATGTGTATGCATATGCATGTCAGGAGGATCTAACGACACATATATGCATATGTATAGATATACCACATGTGTACACCTATCAATATGGTGGTAACATAATTGAATGTAAGTGAATCACATATGGACACACACACACACATATATATATATATATGTATAGTATATACATATATCCATATGTATATACATATCGATACAAGTGTACGTTGGAAAATGGATATGCTCATATAGATGCGTCGACATGGTATACCTACACATACATGTACATAGAGGTATATACATGCATACACATATATGCACACATATTGTATATTGTGGATATTATTATTATTGTGCCTTACGAATATATATATCGGATGTATGTTGATTGGCTTACGATATATATATTTATTTATTGAATATATATATATTAAATATTATATATACTATATAAATATATATAATAAAAATATATATATATTACATATAGTTTTTGACTTTGGAAATCAAATTATTCTAATTTTATAAAAGAGTTAATTTAATGAAGACTTTAATTCACACATTTAAACTTTGGCTTTAATATGCCGATATAGTTTAAAGTGATGAAACTTAACTTTGAAACATTTACGGCTTTGTGGAAATCATGCATTTTCAGCTATGGAATGCACAGAGATAAATCAATGAGATATGTCTTAAATTTTATGGCTTTGACCAATTCAATATCTAAAACCATGAAGCTTGACTAAATCGAATGCAAATAATGATTTTAGTCGACTCAACCCAGAAAGAAGTCGATTCAGGTTATGTGTCGATTCTTCACCATTGAAAATTTCCTTTCACCTGGAAGTCATGCCATTAAACTTGTTTGGTGCCACCTTTGTTATCAGTTTCCTATAGATCGAAAATTTTGAGAGAAATACAAATTTCCCATGTGTATTTGAAATAGCCTTTTTGAATGCTAGTAATTGAGAAATTGATTCATTATGCTTTTTGCTAAGTACAGGCTTGAGTTGTTTCCACCTCTAGGTTGAATAGTTCAAAAAGGGAGTGGTGTCGATTCTCATTCCCTCATTGTAGGAAGCTTTGAGGTTGACTTCTCTATAAATATCCACCTAGCTCTTTTGTAATGCATTATCTTTGGTGTTATCTCATTCATCATATTCGAATTACCTTGTGCATTATTTGTGTTTCAATTTTATCATTTTTGGAGTGAACATTATTTGCAACCATCATTCATATTTTTGTGTGACCATTATTCCCATAAAAGGAGGTGTATCATACCAAAGGAATACACCTTTGATGGTTATTACATCTGCGTTTTACCTGTTTATAATATATGTTTTCTAAGTGAGAAAAGAGTGGACTTTGTGAGGAAGAATTGTTTGTTTCTAAGAGGAGAGTGCTTTCAACAAGAGAGGGAGTGGGAATGGATTTTTGAAGAAGAATTGAGCTATAGGAGAA
Organism: Sequoiadendron giganteum; assembly: GCA_007115665.2. Lineage (NCBI taxonomy): Eukaryota > Viridiplantae > Streptophyta > Pinopsida > Cupressales > Cupressaceae > Sequoiadendron > Sequoiadendron giganteum. The sequence goes on from CM021101.1 coordinate 546,267,987, forward strand.
GGTTTCACTATCTTCATTATTAGGGATAAGTGATAACAGGCATGGGTGTTTCTTCTCCTTATTATTTACTTGGAATCGATGTGTTTTCTATGATGCATGAAATGTATTTTTTGTTTGAGTAGTAGAAGTAAATAAGACTGACTTAGAAAAAGGGAATTGAATCTTTTTAGGTTGGTTTTATAATGTTTTTTAAGTACTCCATGATAAAAGAGATGGCTTGACATAAGTATTTGATTATACTAGATATTTCGAAGAGATTTCTTGACATAGGTATTTAATTATGTTACATGTGTTACAACATAGGTATATAAATATACTAGACATGTTTGAACATGAGATGCATTTTTTTTATATTTACTCCATAGTAGGAGTTGGGTGTGTATATTAGTTATTATGTACTAGGCTTGATTTGAATGCAAGAGTCACTTGAGGTAAACCCAGCTGAGTTATTAGTTTAACTCAAAAATCTTGTGTTACTCCTAGGATAAGCATGTGAGTGGGCTTGTGTACCTACTTGCTAAATAGAATCATTACTAATAGATTAGTATTTTGTAGGTTAGTTTGGGATAACAAATTTATCCATTGAAGGACAATACCTCTGCGTAGCTGAAGATAGCCTTAATTCAAATTGACCCTAAGTAGTGTATGTGACAAATGACCCTCAATAGAACATATTGAATGAAACACTTTGGCCAAAGTAGTGCAATGTATGAGATTCCACTTAGTTGTGTGACACTTGATATTACACTGTCAGCTCACCATGATCTTGTATTACATAATAGTTTGAGAATGTCAGGTTACTAAAGGACCTAGTTATGTAGGACACATCACTATGCTCAGGCGGTTATTGTTATCGGTTACTCTACCAATCTCTTCATTGAAGGGAAGGGTTATCTATCAAATGATAGATGTGAAAGGGACCACATTATGAGTATGTGGTTGGCGGAAAAGTTCTTGAGTGATGCTTCTCCTCCACAACAAACAATAGAAGAACCAAGATTTCAAAGGATAGATTCTTGGACCGTTTTACAGCTATTAGTTTTAAAGCTCATTGGAGCTATGCATGTAAGTATATGTATTATTGTTACTTGTACTTGTGAAGTTATTGTAATGAAGAGGATTCTATATTGTGAATTGATATGGCATCTTGATCATATAATATCAATAAAGATTTTTTTTTTTTTATTACAATGGTTTTTTACTTTGTTTATTTACTCATTTTATGTAAACTTATAAATTTTTACTGTACCAAAGGGTTGGTACATTACATATTTGAGGTGTAACATAGATTTTGATTCTCCTACAATAACTCATTTTATGATTTTCCATGTTTCCTTTCATTAAGGGTGATTGCATAATATTTTTTTATTATTAAAGAGTACATGGAGAGCAGAGAGAGATGAAAATGCTTGTTCAAAATGTTATCCAACAAAATATTTTGTAGATCAATTATTAGAGTGCAGGAAATATTTCAAACTAATAGATATATATTGTAAACATTATTTTTGATTCATGTCTCTATTTATATTTATTCAAACTCAAGGAATATATCAATCTTGATGTAATTTATTTAGCACATTTTTTTTTGTAAATATAACCACCATTAGTGAATCTTGACAAAGCTTTAATTTTATTACAATTTTTATGGTGATTCTTGAACAAGTTTGCATATGATTTTGAGTAGTATATCAATAGATAACTAAGTATATGAAGTTAAAATTGATGTACATTGATGCTATAAGAAATAAATCATTTGTATTTTTTTAATTTTTCCTTTGTTGTTTCTTCTCATTAACTCTGACTATGTTGCCCTAAAGTATAACCACTAATCACTTGTATGTGTCCAATCACCCATATCACCATATCATCAAAATAAATTTATTAAATTATTTTTTTCATTTCTTTTTAGTGAGTCCATGATATCGTAATTTTCATGGAATATATAATTTAAAACCATTATCTATGAATCATAAATCTTACACCACCTTCCACATGTTTCCAAGGTTTATTGTTAGCTATATAGGGGTTATTGATGGCTAATTTGTTCAGTCTAGTGAAAAAATTTGGGGATAATAAAATAGTTTAGGTTTTTATATCCTTTATATTACCGATGTTTATCTTAAGTTATTTTCATATCTAATCTGATATACCAAGCTGGGAATACCCTTATTTATTTTAAGCTAAGATTAGAGAATAGAATATATAACATGATCCTATTGAGTTAGCTTATAATCCTCCATCATTATGTTGATGAATTCTTTTACCCATATTGAATTTATCATAGGAAGTGGAGAAATTATTTTGAGACCTAATAGAATGGTTCCATTACAAAGGATAATAGCTCCTAAGATCCTTTATCATCATTTGTAGAAGTAGAAATTTGACAAGTGTTTTGAAATTATTATTTTGGGTTACATTTGTGATATTGACTTCAAATAAGTTTTTATGTCCCTTAGGGCATGGAGACTTTGTTATACAAACTCAGTTTTACAAATTTGTATTTAGAATTGATAGAAGAAGACAAATATATTTAAGTTAGATTTGTAAGGAAGTATTTTAGGCAATGTAAGGAAACCATATGGTCAATAGAGGAAAAGGGATGGAGGCAATTCATTTGGAAAAAATAATACTAAGGAGGTCAACACCTTGAGGAGAGGTGAAGCTCTTTTTGACCTTAGAGAATAGTATCAATAAAATTCTTATGATTATATAGATCACCTACTCATAAGAATAAAAATAATTATTGATGAATATTATGTGAGAAGAAATGAGGTATTGGGTCGAATTGGTAGGGGTGCTCAGCAAGTTGATAATCTATAGACTTCTCTTAGACTAGTTCACAAGGTTCCCAGTTTGATCAATTTTTATATGGTGTCGATCAAAATATTCAAGTCAATGCTTGTAAAAGATAGAGAGCCTTGGATGAAGAGCTAGATCTGCTAGATGAAGCCACAAGAAGAAGACAATAATTTCTAGCAAAGATAGATAAATTAATTTAGACTTATGTTGCAATTTCCCAATACTATGGTTAGAAATTACCACATGCTGCTCACCTAAATAAGGAAATGTGAGAACATGTTGCACACATAAAAGAGTTGTAAGGGGGATTTAAATATGTTGGCGTGTGTTTTGAAACATCGTAGGGAGTCTTTGATTAAAGATAAGTTGGGCGCCACTTTTTGGGTTATTTTAGCTCATGGTTTTATAAAATATAATTTGATATTTTTATTTGTTTTACCTCATGTATATTAGATGCTTGAGTTCAAGGTTGTGTGTGAAAGTCTTATATATGTTGAGTTACCCTTGGATCTTTGGTTGTTGACACTTCTATGAAAATATTCATCTACAAGTATATTTTAATCTTGTTGATTTTAGAATAATATATTTGGTTACTTTTGGAGTGTGGTTTTTTTCTCTCCCAAAAGGGTTTTCCCCACAAAAATCACTATGTTGTTGTATCAATGATATTTATGTTTAATTATGTGTATTTTCATTAACTATTGTAATATATATAGAAGGTTTTTCATAACCCTCCTCTAAAGATTAGTGTAGGAAGTTGATATGCTACCTTAGGTTCCTTAAAAATGACTCATAAAAATTGTGTGATGCTAATTCATTACATCACCTAAAATCTATGAAAATATCTGAAGCACATGTGTGCTAGTATTTTAGGGTGTAGTAGATAATTGAATATGGAACACTTCAAGATAAGTGATTCCTATTTCCTAGAGTAAGTTAATATTTATTAAGAGATTAATGAAAGGAATAATTAGCCTCAAATTTAAATATAAAAGGAGACCATGAGCTTATGAAAATTTATAATCACATGAATGGTCTATTAATAAGGATTAATTTTTGTTGACAATCTTAAAAGTTTTCTATAATGACACCTTAGTTTTTTGGGGTTATTCTACCTTCTACTTAAATATTTGTGAATTGAAAAGAAATGAAATAATTATTTTAAGGATGAGTAGAATAAAAATGAGGAAATTCTAGTCTAATTAATTCTTGAGAAAAATCTAGGACTTAGACATAGGATTCCCATGGTTTATGATGACTTCAATTGGAAAGAGTGATTGCTCTTTTATGTTGCTTCCTATATGTGGATTTACTTAGTTAGTAAGCTTGATATAAAATATAATACATTTGTATTCCTCCTTGAAGCCTTTAGTGTTCTTAGATTATTTTTGGGATGTGGGGGTAGGTTGGTGCCATTTCTTTTGGTTGTTCTTCATCTTCCTATCTGAACACCTTGTTGTGGGTTGGGCATAGAAAAAGCATCCCAAAAAAGTTCCATGCAATCTATTTAATGCTTTATAGGTTTTTTTTTCACATCAACCTCTCTCAAGGCTATTTCTTATCCCAACATGTCAATATTTTCTTCTCTAGTACCCACTCTATCTTCAATGGTGATCACCACATTTAGAATAATTAAGAGTGATCTTCCTACGCATGTCTTCCATATCACCATCTTAGTAGAAAAAATGAAACTTTTAACTTGGGTGGATTAAAATGTTTAATCTATACCAATTCTCGAAGTTTCCTATAGGATCATGTGAACCACTCTCAATTAGTTCATGAGTTCTTGCATCCATTTAGTTGCATAAAATTTTATCAAGTTGATTTTAAAGTGACAAGTGTCAACCCATCCATTCAAGCTTTCACAAATGCATCTTTTTTATAAAGGGAATGTGTTTATATTTTAAAAGAGCTTGAAAAAAGTGTGATATGAAATTTGTATCAAGTTTGAAATTGGAAATAAAAATTTATTGTGTATGTACTAACTTCTATCATAATGTGTCATTTCTTGTTGAAGTTATAAGAATACAATCCATAGAGTTGTATCATCTCTATTCTTGTGATGTAATATGTATTTGAAATGAATAATCAAGGATGAAAAGTTTACTTGCACATATTTTTTGTGTTCAAATTTTTTTTCTACATTAGGTTTTGTGTGAGAAGAAAATTAATTATTTCATGGAAAATAATGGGAAATATGTGCATTGTAAATAGATTAATAATTAGGATGCTATCTATATGAGCCATTTTCTAGTAATATTTTGTTAAGGAAATAATAATAATTCATGAACTCAACACCACTTGAATTTATTTTGTTAATGTAGACACGTAAAATATAAATGCACCTAATCTGGAATCACTAATTTTATTTTGTCCTTAATTATCCCTCTCCTAACCATTTTAATCAAATAATCTTTATCTGATTAAAATTCATAATATTTTCTCATTTAATTAAATAAATCAATCTTTATTATATTAAATCATATATCCCCTTCAACTTAACTTTATCTAATTAAATATATCATGTTTTAGTTGATTAAATCATATTCTTCTCTGTAATTAAATAAATCAATTTTATTTAATTAATCTCCTAAAGTTCCTTCATTTAATTAAATAAATCCAATTATTTAATTAAATCTCTAATGTTTTTTATCTTCTCATTTAATTTAAATAAATCCAAATAATTAAGTTGAATGTCACAATCAACTAACCTCCATTAAAATTAATCAAATCATGATTAAATCTAATCAAAATCCATCACATCCTCTAGCTTTTGCAACTTGCACAAGAAAATCATTTAATTGATTTATTAAATCCTCTATTTTCCCTCAACATGGCATCAAAAGGGAATATTCCTTCAAATTTGAAAATCCCTCCAAATGGGACTTGTCCTTCCAACAAAGAACTTAACTCCTCTCTTACGTGTGTCCAACTTGGCATTTAAGACTCTTTTTTCTCCCTCCAACAAGCCAACTTTCAAATTTCAAATCCACCTAATAGAATTTATCATGCACAATGATCAAAATGTGCTCACCCTTCATCCTCTCACATCTTGAAGAGTGGAATTTGGCCAATTGTTGAAGATTAGTCCCACATTCATCCATTTTGCCTCTTCTCTCAATCTCATTTATAAATAAGAGGCTTTTCTTCTCATTTTGGATCCACAAGTTATGCATTTTTCAATCCATCATCTTATGCACAAGTTCACTATTGTCATTTGAATTCATAGCATCTTCATCATCCAAGAGCTTATTAAGGATTTGGAAAGGGCTCCTTTTCATATCAAAGGTGCACCAATCCACTATGAGATAAGGTTTGATTCACGTTATTGTGTGTTTTATTTAGCTTTCTTGTTTTCGTGATTGCATACTTAACATTATTCATTATTTCATAGAGGTCTTTTTTGCTTTATTTTAAATAATTAACCATGCTAAGAGTGTGTTGGAGTTTTTAAGCAATTTGCAGATTTCACCATCTTCAGTTAAGATATAAGAATGTATTATGTGATGACTCTTTGAAACCTAAAATAGGCACTATTCCATCTCTATATATTCTTACAAGCCCATAGACATTACTAAGATTAAAAATATAAAGTAATTATAATTTATTTATAATTATTATATTTCTTCATACATAAACATCAAAGAAACATGGAATAAACTATCTATGTTTGTAATTTCATAGATCCTTGTCACAATGCTTGAAAATTCACATATTCTTAACACTATGATATAAATACATTATGTACTTTAATCTATGTTGAGAAGAATCACCCGCTTGGTATTATATATTCAAAAGCGTATGAGAAATCAATTTTATTATCCCTCTCATTTGTTGGCTAACTTCTCATTGGTTTTGAGAATCAGACCTTTAAACCCTTTAGAGACTAGTGAATGTAGGTTGAAGAACCAACCCAATGTATAACTTGGAGTAAGAGAATGCTACAATTAAGGTGGCATTCACCTTGCAATCTTATGCATTATTCATGTATCTCCAACACTCATGGAAAGTGTCCTTGGATATTTATAGTGGAATTAAAAATTATTTTATAATTTAGATTCTCTCAAAATCCTAATATTAGTTGTCATATGTATTCATGAAGAAGGTGGAGAATAATAGTGGTGGTTATAGTTGACATTTGGGTCACTAAATGTATTTTTCCAATTGCAAGCACTATGATTGAGGAGTGAGAATCTTGTATTACAAGATAGGTCCTACATGAGTAACAACTACTCCATTTTGGAGAACTACACTTTTGGAGTTAAAAAATTATGGTTGTTGGCACATAAGATGATCTTGAGTTTGCATTTTGTATTCAAGGGACCAATTGATTGCACCCATGTGAAGTAATTGATGAGTTTTCTATTCTTGGAGGACACTCTCAAATGTGGACATATAGATTTTTGAGTGATACCATGGTTTTGGTATCCATTATTTTGGAAAACCATTTGTATTATTCCTCTTCCATTTATCTATAAATTGGAGACATGAGATTATTAACAGGTACACAAGCGTTGGTGTGTTTTCAGAGTGAAGATTATTAATGTGAGTATGTATCTATCCATTCAAAACTTATACATACGTGTACTCTTTCTCAAGAAAATTTTTATCTTGAAAGGGTTTCTCCACATAAATCTTGTGTTATTTTGGTTTGTTTATTTATCCCTTACTATTGATTTTATAATGACATTATTTTTAATCATATAATAATCCTTATTCAATAAATAAATTTTAAATTTTTATACACTTGTAGACAAATTTCTTGCTATTATTTCACCTTGTTACTCAATAGAATGTTTCATGTGAATGTCGTAATAGGCACATCTACAATAAATAATGTATCCTCCTATTAAAAAAAAAAAAAAAACCTCAAACTATAAAACTATTGATTTTTCACTCAAATGCTGGAATGTAAGAAGGAATCAAGATGCATTCTTTTATAAAGAGTCAAGGTACACTATATAAAATTTGAAGACAACAATGAAATTGTGAGACTTAAACTAAGGTTAGTAGAGATAAATTAGGACAATATCATGATGTGGCTAAGAAAAACAAGAAGATCTAAACTAGCTGATGTGACTCAATGCGAATTCTCATTAAAGAGAAGACATATACCCTTAATAGTGCCATCAAATACCATAATATTACATTCTAGAAACAACCGATATATGTTTGATAAGTAAATATCTATATGATCAAGAAAATAATAGTGAACCTATAGAAGAAAATGATATAGAACGTATGAAAAAATTACCAGAGTTTAGCTTTAGCATAATCATGCCAACGCTACTAGGAATGAAGTAGATCCATAAATGAAGAAAGCTACCTTGGGTCAAGATTCAGCACTTTGGGAGTAAGGGAAAAATCTCTCACATTTATACAATCCACAATATTTAGTCTGTAGGTCTCAAAAATATTTGCATTGGCTTTCTCTCTGCGCTATGGATACATTTCATATCAGCCATGAAATAAATACAACACTGATGACTGTATCTAACAAATTAAGCACGAAGTAGTGAGCAAGACAAAAGGACCATCACAGGCAAGAAAATTAGAATAAATATCTGCATCTGAAAGCAGAATTCTAATCTAGATTCTAAATTGAGCTAAGTTTTGAATCTGACGCACAACACATTATTGATGAAAATCCTAGCAATATAATCTCCATGTGAAGCATGCATATATGCCTATACAAAGTCAAAATTAGATTTCATGATATTACTAAATTAATATGAAAACTAAAGTCAGTGAAATCAGAACTAAAATTACCCTAAGTTACTAGTAATGTATCTGCCATTGATGATGTTGCTAGGTAACTTGTTTTCTTGGAAAGGTTATAGTGAGCTTGCTCACAACTTTCCAATACTTTTTGTGAGGCAAATAATGCTCTAGCATATGCGAACCTTCATTATGAGGCCCTTTTACTCAATGTTTAAATAGGATAGTCAATTGGTTCAAGGTGGGCATGCCTAACCACCAATTATTAATAGAGGGTTTGATAGGGATAAACTATAACTATAGTACGAGGGTGCCTTGACTATTCCACATTCATCCAAGTGGATGGACCCTATCTATAGTAGTAGGAGTGAAGTCTATAAATATTTTAGCTAGTGAGATATCTCTTCTATTGGGATATAGGAAGTACTTGGATTGGAAGAACCCTACATGTAGAAGTATCAAACCCACACCCAAGAGTATCACTGGCTACTTACACACAGTAGTAACTTTCGACATGGAAAATCATGAGGAAGGCATGGATCATCAATAACAACCACAAAACTATCTAATTCAAGCCATAGAGACCCTAATCTAATAATGAAGCACAAGATGCCATAGAAACTCAAAATAATAAAAACTAATACCTCGGCTCCTATGTCAATGTTGATTCTCCTTCATTGTTCTTCTCAATTTGGATTGTTTAAGTTCTCAGATATGAAGTGTGCACAATTGCAATAATCTCAATGTAAATGAATGACAGTAAAATTTCAAATCATGTGGTTAGCCGTCAAAGAGATATGAGGGCTACTTTTATAGAAATGATTGATTTGAATGGATGATCAAGATTAAGAGGTGGATGATCAAGATCAAGGGTCACGAATCCTTCAGAGGAATTGATGAACGAGTTAACTAACCACAACTTCTTGTAGGATTTTAGTTAACTATTTGCATGGAGAATTGATTAAATAGTTAAGGGATTTGATTGCTTTGTTAACTCTCACTGAGTGGGAGTGAACTGGTTTGATTGATCAATGAAGTAGAATTGATTGTCTAGTTGATTGGAAGAGAGTGTTTATTAAGAAAAAGGTGGAAATACAAGAGATAATAATTAATCTAATGAATTAGTTATTAGAGGAATGTGCAAGATTATTTATTAAATAAATAAAATAAATGATTTTATTTATTTTGAAAGAAGACAATATTTGAGAAATAAATTAAATAATTAAAATAATTATTTAATTCAAGAAGTAAGAACTTGCATGAGTATTTAATAATTAAATAAATTTAATTATTATTTACATGTGCAAAACTGAATTAACTAAATAAATAAAATAAATAATTTGATCTATTTTTAGAAGAAGATAATCATGAGGAATTAAATTAAATAATTAAAATAATTACTTAATTTTAGAAAATGGAATTAAATAAATAATAAATTATTTAATCTTGGAGATAAGAACTAGATAAGAAATTTGCATGAGATTTAATAATTAATTAAATGAATTAATTATTAAAGAAATGTGTAATTGAGATTTAGATAAATTTATTAAATATTTTTTTAATTTAATGAATGGATAATGTTGAGAGAATAAAGGATAATTAAATAATTAAAGTAATTATTTAACTTAGAATGTGAGAAAGTAGATAATTAAATAATAATTATTTAATTTTGGAAGGGATAATGGATGATTAATTAAATAATGTTAATTTATTTGATTAATTTAGATGAATAAAGAGAATTAAAGATGCAATTAAATAAATTATATTTATTTACTTAATTAACAAGATTAATAGGAGTTTAAGACATAATTAAATAAATATGATTTATTTAATTAATTAAGAAGATTAACAATGTGGGTGGTTGAGTGGGTGCCACTCCACAATTACTTGTGTGGAGTGGTTGATGTGTTATCGGGCTATATGGAAAAGTTGGGTGGGTGAGTTACTGCTCATGTGGTTTGATTACCATCATTTACAATCATGATTTAATGTGATGAAACTTAAAGGTCTTTTCACTTGATGACTCAGATGTTGCAAGCCTAATGGCATATGAATCTACTATGGTGGAAAGCACGTCCTTCAAAGTACTCATATTTGTGTGGTGCAGATCACCACTTAGTTTAATCAAGGATTGCATGAGATGGATCCTTAAAAAAATTTGTTGGTCTTTTCACTAGCCATGTTGGGGTTAAATTTTGTAGCTCTTATTATTTTTGGTATGGCAAGGTTCATTCTACAAGTCTCAGCAAAGGGTCTATAAATTGGTGGCATGGACACACCTATCCATATTCTTCGTAGTAAGCATCAAATGGATTTCCTCGACCCTATTACATCACTTAGGTTGAGCTAGATAATTCATCATCTCGATTATCTCACATTTGCAATGATCAAGTGCATCACAAGAAGGGTTTCATGGTAGCTGTTGAAGGTTACAAGTTGGACTCAAATATATCCTCAAGAGTCTTGGAGGGCCTATTGGATTTAAAAGTCTCTAAGGTAGAGGAAAAAGTGATAATGCAGCAGTTTTTTAGTAATGATTTGTTGACCTTGGTCTAGATGAGGCTCTGATTATAGCTTCTTTGGGTATTGGTATATTGCAGATCCACATGACCTAGGGTTGGTGGTAGACTCAGATGAAATAATGAAATTCTACCCTTTCCTTCTAGATTTACATGGTTTGGAATTGATTGAGCATTATAGGTTGGTGCCTGTGGGGGTTGATTTTTGAGAAAGAAGTTTCAATTGGTGGCAGTTCAAAATGCTTCTTAGAAGTATGATTTCAAGGTTTTTGCATAAACAATGTTTGGTAATATGTTTATGTTTAAATGTAGTCATGTTTGTTAGTTTATTGGGGGTGTCTGGCTCCAAAGTTGGTAGTTTCTAGTTTCTAGTGTTTTGTGTTTGGTGGTGTCAAATTGTTTTTGGGGTGTTTGGTGTCTGGGATGGCTTTAGCCACAATTTAGTATGCTTTATGTTTCTTTTGTTAGTATAAAATGGCTCGGGTTTGGGGATTCTTTGGTATAAATTTTGACCCTACGTGGTCAATTTTGGGGAGCTAGTAGTTCTATCAAAAAATAGTGATCATATTTTTTCCCCATAGTCACTGGGCATGGAATGTAAAATCTTTTGATATATCAATATTAACTTTCTTAACTATCAAAAAAATCAAGAATATTTAAAATGATAAAGTGAATTAATTAAATAACATAAATTCATTTAATTAATAGTGGAATATGCATTAGTGATAATAAGTGAATAATTGAAACATTATTTAATCATTAGTAAATTATGATAATTGATGCTAAAATGTTACTCATAGGCTAGGAAAATTTTGGGTATCTATATATTCTTTTACTATTATTTATTTATTTATTTATTTTAGACTATAGGAATCAAAATTTGGTAGCCGCCGTCGTATAAACAACAGTGCATGCCTAGTAATTTTTTTTGCATGTGACTAGTGATGGTGGAATGACACACCCTCTGATACCATGGGGATAGTGGCGAGACTAGATCTCATGACCTCTTGCCTACAACAAGATGCTTTAGCCAATTGAGCTAGGCACATTGCTCCTCGGGTATCTATATTTTGCCCCTCTTTGATACAATACATTTCATTAGCATTGTGTCAAAGAAAATTCAAAAATTCATGTTCAAGACCTACCTCTATATTGCCCTAGTGATAGCAAGATAGTATGGTGCCCCCTTAGTAAATTTTTTAAATCTTTGAAAAATTACAAAAAAAATGATAATTTTTCGACAAGCTAAATTTATTTGTTTAGGTGTGAGTTAGCAAAACAAATGTTAACTAGAAGAGAAGGTTAACTAGTAAGAAGTTAACAATGGTTAGATGGACCATCCATTCAAATAAATATTGATGTATGATTGATAGTATTTGAGCTTTTAGTAGTGCACACTTTATCATCATAGAGTGTTTTATTATATGAAAAGTAGATGTATGGACACTAGAGCATAAATTGTGATAGTAGTTTTTATTTTGATTTTCCTAAAAATTATGATATATCAAAAAGTGGATATGTGTACACCAAGTTGAGACAAACCTTGGTGATGGTAGAATCCATTTGTCAAATATTTAGACACATCAAACATAGAGTGCCCAAATTCATACTAGTAATAATGGAACCTTGTTGAAATATGTGAGGAAGTAACCATAGAGCATAGGATGTTTTTACTGTGCCAAATGGAACCCCAATCACACACATGGAACTTAGTAAATCCCTAGTCATATTATCAAGAAAAACCGTAAAAAAACAAATATATATATATATAACGATCCATAATCGCTCCTCTAATCACTTGTAGATATCCTCAAATATCATAAGAACATGACATATGATAAATCAAATAAAAATATAACAATGTTGGTGTGAATAGGGATATTACCTAACTGGTCTAACTATTAGGTCCCTTTCACATCCTATCACTTTAGTTTACCTAGGTTTCACATAGGATTTTATCACTTTATATCTCGTATCATAAGATTAAGAAACTTATCATGATCTTATGTTGAATTTTATCATTGTCCTAGGTGATTCATCACTAGTTGTCTCATGTCATAGGATCAAGACACTTGTCATGATCCTTTCTAATCCTATGTCTTGTCTTGACTATATAACCAAGGGTCTCTCACACATTGTACAAAAACTCAGTTGATTCTATTTATATTCATTGATAGGAATATAGTTTATTCTTGTCATATTGATATTTTGAGTATTTTGTGCTTTCCATAGGAATTTAGATCCTAGGTGGCTATCTCCATAACTAAATCTTACATGGTATCAGACCAAGTTGAGTTCCTTTGGTTAGTCTTTTAAGATATCTTGAGTGAATATCTTATATTTTATTGAAGCATTGAGTATGCTCTTCTCTTGCATCTTTGGGTGATCTGGAGATTCAGAAAGGTGTGATAGAAATACCAGATTCTAGGGGCATTCTTTCTTTGGCTTTGTATTACATGTGCATTTTGGGAGCTTATTGCCTTAGATCTAAGCTCACCATTGTGTACAAAGTGCCCAAAAAAATTAGATATGTCCTTTGTTTCATCCCAGTTGGACATTGAAGGACAAATTTGCAAGGGTTTGAAGTTGGGTGTTGATTGCCAGATCCAAAAGGTAGCAATATTTTCAAAGTTTTTTGGGTCAGATCTGACCCTATCATTGCACTCAAAAGGCCCAAGAACCTATAGATCTACTATCAAATCGTGGATTTTGGACATGTTTCTCTTAGATGCAAATTTCTTTTGGTAGGTGAGACATACAACCCTACCTACGTAGGTACAATTTTTAAATAAAAAAATAGTTTATTTTTAAAAAAATATATTCTACAAGTTTTTTAGAATAAACTTTCACAAAATTTCAAAAAAAACCCACAATTTTTTTTTCAATTTTACATCCTATCACTGAAGTTTACTTAGGTTTCACATAGGATTTATCTCTTTTTTATCTCATATCATAACATTAAAACACTTGTCATGATCTTATGTTGAATTTTATCATTTTGTCCTAGGTGATTCATCATTAGTTGTCTCATGTCCTAGGATTAAGAAACTTTGCATGATCTTGTCTAATCCTATGTCTCATCTTTGTTATATAATCAAGGGTCGACTCTCACACATTGTACAACTCAATTGATTCTATTTCCATTCATTGATATGAATACAACTTATTTTTGTCAAATTGATCTTCTAAGTATTTTTTCTATTCCATATGCCTTTAGATATTGAGTGGCTATCTCCATAGCCAAATCTTACAAAGACTAACTAGACCAAATCAGTGAATAGCCATTTATATCTTCTTCTCCACTAATATATGTGTTTTGATATGAATATGTCTAGTTCCAGGAATGAGACACCTCATATAAGATGCCTGGTTTGGTTTCAAGGGTGTAACTACTTGTATAGTACAAATAATAGCTGAAAAATATAGGTAGATTTTGTTGATAGATATGTAGGTAATATTTGAAGAATAAGGAGCTTTTCATTGATTCATTTGTTGGCAACATGAGCATGTGGGATGAGTACAAGTTGCACAATTATGTAGTTCAATGTTGTCATTGATATCAACATTGTATTCTGATATGAATACCATCATGTAGATCAATTTGCATAGTTTGAGCATGTTTTGATATAATATTCTAGTGTGCATTTTCAAGAAGGTTTGATCTGGTGAAGATAGATGAAGGGAAAATTGACTAAGTGTTAATACAGGTAAATCAAAGTATGCGGCAATCATTTTTTGGTTCTACATTGGTTTTTTGTATAATATCTTTCTCTATGTTTTTTATATAATTTTGTTGGCTGATAGAGGAAACTAATTCCACAATTTCATATTATTTTGGCTCCTAGTGTTGAAGTTATGAGTAACAGTATATCAGTTTGGAAATAACAAGTGTTTTCTAGTTTAGGGCATATGTTTTGGTGAATACACACTTCCCCACATATTTGGATTTGGATTTTTAGATTTTTGGAGATGTTGAAGGTGTCAATAGAGTGTTTATTCCAAATGACATAGATTTTTGATGTCTATGTGTCTATTTTTGGATGACTAGTTGGAAAATTTTATTATTAGGTCATTATCGATGTCAACCTAATAAGATTTATGTATTGTGGAGTTTCAATATGTTTTGATCCAATATGTGGGAGCTATTATGGGTCCATGTTAACCTGTTTTGAGTTGTTATGAGTTTTGTATCTTGGTGCAAATCATGTATGTATGTATGTATGTTGAGCTGACAAGGTAATATGGTACATGTAATTAGGCTGACCTAATTGATGTTATAAGTATTTGTGGATGAAGTGGATATATATGTAATATCTCTTTCAACATTTTTGAAGAGAGATATAATTTGATGTACACTTGATGTGAATGGTGTGAGTATAAGGTGAATGTAAAGTAGAGAAGAGTGTTAATACAAATCAATATGAAGTGTGTGCAGTCTATATTTTAAGCTTCAATGGAACTATAATTCATGCATATGTTAGATGCAATTGTAATAGTTCAAATATTGGTTATGTGCCACAATCTCTTTTATTTTCTTCTTTAAGTGGGAAATGAGTCTACTTGCAGTGAGCACTTCAATAATATACTATAATCAGATATAATATATTGTGAGATAATATTCACTGTGGTTTCTCCCATTTTGGGTTTTCCATGTGAAAAACTCTGGTGTTCATGTGTTATGTGCTTTGATGACTACTTTCATAATTTTCTTTCTTGGTGAAAATTGAATATGCTATACATGGAATGAATGCTTAAATGTTTAAGTGATTTAAAAAACACTTATTCAACCCTCCTCTCAGTATTCTAGGTGTTCAAAAATTGGTATCAAAGCTTGGTTCCTTGGAAGGAGGTCAACTGCTTGTGGAAGATCTTGGAGGTTGAACACATGGTTTTTAGAAGATTTCCCACTCCTCTAAAAGAAATACCTATTGTTGGATTTATAGAAGAGCACATGGTTGACATGAATGGAGAACTCAGAGTAGCCCTTGAAGATCTCGAAAGGATTGAAAGTGAGAACAAATATCTGAAGGAAAATGTCAAAGAAGCAAATGAATGTTTTGGAAAGTTAAGAGATCAAATTAATAAGTTCAAAGAAAGACATAAGGAAGTCAATGAGTAGCTCAAGAAAGCTAATGAGATAGTTACCAGTCTGAAGGTGGAAGTTGAAGAAGGAAAAATGATTGAAGAATGTTTGAATGCCAAATTAAAAAGAAAATATGAAGAATGTAAAAACCTTGAAGAAGAGGTTGTGACCTTGAGATCAGATCTGGAGAAAGCAAGGAGTCATGAAGAAAAATTTAAGAGGGGATCTACAAATCTTGACAAAATGCTTGCAAATCAGAAAGGATCCAAAGATAAAGGTAGATTAGGGTTTGAGATAGAAGAGAGCTCAAAGAAAAATTAAACCCTCAATCAGGCTAAAAATAAGATTGAAGACAAGAAGGGAAATGGAAAGAAGATCCAAATTCAAAGGAATGAAGCCAAAAGACCACTTTTCAAACAACCAAATGCACAAAGTTACCCATATTTTAATAGTTGTTGTTATTCTTGCAATAAATTTGGACACAAGGCTATGAAATCTAGAAGAAAAATAAATTGGAATGTTCTATCTTTTTCTGGTCAATGTTTCACAAGTAAGAGATTTGGTCATAGAGGTAGTGAATGCATAAATCAAATGATCAATTGTTATAACAATGGTAGAATGGTTCAATATTTCAATGCTTATTATTTTACATGCAATGGGTTTGGGAATAAAGCTAATCAATGTAGATCCATAATGAATGGAAGTAATATTGGTTAAAAGAATTTTATATGCTACAATTGAAATAAGGTTATAAACATTTCTAAGTTTTACAGAAGTAGAAATATGAAGATAGATAATATGTTAAAGAAGAATGATCTAGTACAAAATATTGATATGGTAGAGAAAAAGAAGGAGATGAATAAATTTTTGAAAACTAATGATGAGATAGAGGTTAAGGATGAGTTTGTACCGACATTTGGTATAGATGTTTTCTCTAGAAACTAAACTAAGAGCTTTGGCTCAGGGGGAGCTTTAATCGAAAATATTCCATACCCTACCAAAGAATTGGTGTTGGTTCTTCAGAATGTGTATATGAGAAGTAGATCAATTCCCTTTATCTATTAGAGAAGATCCCAATTGAAAAAATTGTGTTACAAAAAATTGTGGAGCATTTGAAGTTGACTGTGTAGAGAGCTAGGGTTTTCTTTAGCTTTTAAACTTGATTGTTGCATGTAAAATTAGGTTGAGTAGAAAAGTTTTATAAGTGATTACACTTAATCAAAATTCATTTGTAAATGAGTATTCAAGAAGTGAAGAGATTGGAAAGAAAAGTAGTGTTTTTGAAGCAATTGAGATTAGGAGTGAGCAAAACCCTAGCCATAAAGTGAATTAAAATGTATTTACAGTCTTATCTTGCCCTAGTTTTTCATAACATGATTTAAAAAAATTGAAATGACCAATCCAAGGGTTGTTGAGGACTCAAAATGAACTCGACCAAATATTAAGAAGCATCTAGATAAATCTTCAAAAGTCAACCCAAATGATGCATTTTCGAGGGTACCATATGGTGTTTTGCATGCTAAAGACATAAAGATATGCATTCATGAAAAATTGGAAGACTATGACAACTCCAATCTAGGTGATGTGTGGGAAAATGAGCTCACCAGTGATGATTTTGCACTAACACTTGAATATCAAAATTTGGTAACAAATAAGCTTGATGTTTGGAAAGGGTTTAAAAAAAAAATCCATGATGATACTTGGGTAAGAATCACACTAAGACATTTATGACAATTTTGTATGGACAGATATTCTAGGCATGTTACCAAGGAGGTAAGTAGGGTTGTGATGGGTTTATGCTCAACTAGACCAACTCGGTACCTAAGTCTATAGGGAATGAGGTTCTAATGGAGAGAAGAAGTGCAACATAGTGGTGATTTTTAATGAACCAAACTTGATCCCATACCATACCTATGAACTTTCCAGGGTTCAATTATTGATAAGGATGAGGATTGGCCAACACACAAGCAAGTATTTAAGAGTCCTTACTTCTACTCTTAGGGCTTTGTGAAGCCTAGGAGGGTAATCCTATTTGTACTCATACAATACTCACTAAGTTAAGCGTACTTCAACACACATATGAATTCCTCTTAAATTCACTACAGGCTTGGAAAACATTCAAATGAAAACTATCTATAGCTAGGAACCAAATGATACTTCAGATTTAGACAATTTTCAAATGATGGTTATTATGATTTGTTATGCATTTTAAGGCTTTGTCTAGATGCATGAATAAACTCAATTTGATCCAAGATAAACTAATGAAGAGACTGATGCTTCATTCATGGGACAACAGAGTCATCCGGTAATTAACCAGTAATACACTAACAATTTAACCCAATAATTTGTGAGCCATTGACATACTACCTTATAGCATTCAACTCACTGTATCTAAAACATGGTTTCTTATGAAATACTATATCAATTCCTCACAAACCCATGACCTTAATTTAGCATTTAATCAACCCCTTGAATTGAAGCATAACTAAAGTCGTTCATTTAGTTTAAACAACAGAATACAAATGAAACTATCATTAACAATTCCATTCATAGTCTACAAAGAAATTACATAGGAGAACACATACTTTAAATTGATATTTTCTATTACTAGTGTTATTGTAAAATACTTTTAAGATAATTACATCATAAGTGTATAAGAAAAAGTTGGTTCATTGTCTATCCATTAATCTATCTATTTACATTATACTCCTTGTCTAAGATTAGCATTTTTCACCTAGAGCCTTATAAGACTCCAAAACTTGAACTCCTCCCCTCATAATTAGCCTTGAAATCCCCTTTATAGAACAAGGGAGCAACAAGCATCCAGCTGAATTACGAATATATTTCATATTCATTTCAAAATAATTTCAAAAAAAATCAAGAGATTCCCCAGATGGTTAAATACAATCATTGATAAAATAGGGGAAGCAAAAAGACAAAATTATTTATAAGTTGTTGAGGGATAGTAGCCAAATCACCATAGGGTAGCACCAGTCACTGGTACAGTGTCCACGTCAAGAAAAAAAAAACTTTCCACTGCACCAGTCGAAGACTTCCATGTCAGCATGGAAGAGTAAAAGATAACATGGAAGATTAAAAGACCAAAACCATGGACATTGCAGCAATGGTATCATAAGAAACAAAAATAAGGCCAAGAAATCACATTGATTCTTCAGAATCAGAGTATGCTCATCCACCCCTTGTGTGTGATGCAATTAGAGGAACCATCACCACATCTTAATCAGAAACATCATATGGCACGAAGGAGAGCTTGTACTAGACATACCCCAAATTAGTGTCATCTTCACCATTTGAATATCAGAAAGCACAATGGGAGAATCATGTTTCCCCAAGTAGGCCCTTGGATTCTTGTCTCTTTCTTTCATGGCCTTCCTTACAGGTGCAACTGGCTCCTTGCCTTTAACTTTGACCAATTCTTTTGAAATGGTCTTGTTTCATAAGTTGTAGGTACTCTAGACAATTTTCTTCTTCTTTCGACCATGGGAACTCTTTTGACCCTCTTGAGTCACAAGAATCATTGGAATCTCTTGTTCAACCTTAGGCAAGTCCTCATGACATTCCAAAACACTAAGATGGCCAAACCTCCTAGTAGGCTGAGTTGGCACACTAGACTTTCCCATTTCACAAAACCAAGACAAAATCTAGCAAGTTTAAAATGAGTAGAAAAACTAACTTACTCATAAACCTTAGAACCAAATTTGCATAAAAGCACACCCACAAGCCTTGACAATTACAACCAGTCCTAGAAATATGAAATTCCTTGACAAATTTAGAAAATGGATTATAGAGAGCTCATATGACTACCAACTTAACCATAATTTCACATCAACTCCTCAACACTTGAGCACTTATGACCCACACCTAAATTTTTTTGTAGACTAAAAATAGTGAGATCAAACGACAAACAATCCTGCATTAAATAGATAGTTTTGGAGCATGCAATAATTAATGATTGAAAAACTCCTTGTGTGAGTGAGTTGATAACTTAGCAGCTTAGCCTTTGAATCTGGGCCATCAATAATTGTGGATGTAAGACATTATCAATGGCAACCTCAACCATTGTTTTGGATTTTTCATTTTGTTCCTAGAAAGCAATGATGCCACCTCAAATACTACTACATTTTCACTTAATCTTCATTAGTCATTTATGATATGATGATCAACATGCATTTCCACCAGATCCATAACTTTCCATTTATATCGGTGAAGTACATAGTCATCACTTGAAGAGAATATTCGTTGGAATATCATATTGTTCATTGCTAGTTTACCGCATTCCTTCAGGGGTCAATAAGTGATGAGGGCATGGGCATGATAAAAATTAGTTCATTGGATAACATCCTATCCTTGATGACAATCCCTTTCCATTGTGTGTTGTAGATTCATGCTTCATTCTCTAGACCACAACAACGAAGAGCAAAGAGGATCAAGACACGTGCACCTACATGAAAAACTAATGGCACTATAAGATACATCGCTCCTAAGAGCAATTTAGATTAGCGAAAGAAAGATTAAAATAAAGACCTTATTGCTCAATTCCCTTTTGAAAAGAACAATCAAATAGCTATCCATGATGAGTGATGGAACAAACATTGAATCTTGAGTCCCGAAGTCATCACTCATTGCCCATCTGAAACTTAAACTTTAGAATGGATATGCGATGAGAAAACCAAGAATAATGAGCACAAAAGGTCACCACATATCGCTAATTTAGATTGCCAAATATATGAGCAATCAACGATACCAAAGTAACCAACAATAACATAGTCCATCATGCATCACCAATTCAACTTTGGATGTTTGAAACAAATCTAGGATGCGTAAAATCAAAGAGACAGCGCTCATCACTCATCGCTCATTTCTCATCGCCAAACTTAAAATCTATCAATGATGTGTGATATGGGAATGAACTAAAGACAATTAACATATGCTCATAAGTTGTTCTAAAAGGGTGAACTGCCTAGGTTGATGTACAAGAGGACTCAAGGACTTGAGACATAATATTTTTAAAGGATGTAAAAGCCAAATAAGGCCAAGTGATCAACCTTATAAAAAAATATCAGGACTAGGCACAAGGGGAAAGTAACCTTACGAGCTGAGATGACATAAGATGTTTTAAAACAACCAATAATGGGAAACAATAGGTCAACAAAAAATAGTGCTCCAAGGGTTTCTAAAGTGAGAATTTGGTAGAAAAATCCCCAATAAATATTGATTAACAAAACCCTAAGTATAGACATATTGAGACTTGACTCAAATTGGCCAAATTAATCAACGAATCATGAGCTTTCTAGGAGTTCCATCAGTGGCTCCAGTTGGGGATGTATGTTCCTTAGTGAATAGAGTGAGAATCTAGAATCCAAGGGAAGCAAACCAAAACCAAGAACTAGGTAGAAAACCAAGGAAAAAACATACATATAGTATTTACATAAGTTACATGGCCCTACCAACTTTAAAACTGGTGATTGCCTCTGTCAAAAACCCTATTTTCCACTATTTATAGCATTCCAAGGCTAAATACACTATCATAAATTTCCCAGCAACTAGTAATGTTGCAAGCACTATACCCAACTATCATAGATAAGTGTCTAAATTTACAATCATCTTTCTTATTTATGTCCCTCTGTGAATTGTAGCTAATCATTAACTGAAATACATGATCAATGTTACTCCCCATTTGACTTACTTTATAATCATATTTCACCAAATGTTTAGCCAACTAAACAAGGAAAGTATAACATCCATACTCCACTTGATCACCATCATCGTGCAAGCTGATATCAAATTTATTTTTCTCACTAATCTAGAAATCCCCATACATATTTCCTTCAGGGTTTCCATTATGACCAAACCTTCGTGAGCAATATCTCCAGTTAATATCTAGAAATCCGGGGTCATTATCACCTAGCTCTTGTCCCATGTTAAGCACATATTCACTTTGTGTGATAAACAAAAATTGTCCATACACAAGATTTTGTTCCAATTGGTATTTATATTATGTACTAGATATGCCACCATATTCTTCATTTCCTCATGGGTTTGATTCAACAGTCCACATAAGACTTTTTCTCTTATCAAGGTTATTCTTGCAAGAGGAACTATCCACACTTTTCCAAGCAATAAGAAATATTCATGTTTTAGGATTATCAACACATTCCCATCCTCCTTTCAAATCATTGTTGAAATTGAAATAAAAATTCTCAAAAAGATGAGTCCAGTAACTCAAGATTGATGTGATTAGTAATTTAAGGTGTTCAATTACACCATCATCTGTAAAGTAAGTTTTCTTGCATGTGCAGTATTTCTTGCAACTTAAACATTTCTCATTTTCAGCCAGACAAGTCTTCTTAACATATTCTTTGTTGAAAACTATGATGTCCATATCTGTCATAAAACTTGTACATTCTATTTTGTTTTATACAAACATCCAGAATCAAGACCTTGCTAACTATCATCACCAATCTCATTATTTTTAACATCAAGATCAAGACCCTAAGTTTAGAGATTCTTGTCTTGAAATTCATTGTCTACCATAATTCTAGGGCATTCTAATCCAAATTCAATTGTATTGAAATTCAAAACTTCATCACATTCTATCTATTCATCTAGTGGTAAAGACACAACCTCATGATTATTGGTACATCTAGATTCATTAGGCAAGAAGGAAGCCTTCATGTCAATCTTATAAAAAGATTCATTCTCCTTATCAGAATAATCAGGATTTTCATGATCACTACTCTCATCTCGCATCCTCAAAGGTATGTCAACAGTGTTTGCAAATATAACAATATCATCATTTGTACTACTAGATAGACATTCTTCTTTAGATATTTCTTTACCCTTTTCTTGAATAAACCCTTTATTAATAATAATAATAAGATCATCCCTATCATCTTGAGACACCTTTTTTTGAATAAATTCACTTTTAGCCTCCTTAGAAATCCTAATCCAGTCAATTATTTGATCAAAATCCCATAGTTTTAATTCCTTAGGAAAAGTACTAAGCCCTGACTCATAGATGCCACATAATATGTTGATACAAATAGAATCTTCATGATGTAACCCTTTAGGTATCTCCAACAAGGCATCCAAAAATCTTGCTAGCAACTCAAAGGGCAAGTCCCCTTTATGTATTTTCATATTATATAGTCTAAGTGATACCTGATCATTATCACTCAAACTTTGTTGTAATTCATTTTACATCTATTTATGATCAACATGTTGTAATGATGAACCAAATAAGGCATTAGGAACATCATTACTATTGTTATCCTTTTTATTCTTATCTATACCATTAAGACAACAAACACTTGCAGCCATATAACCCCTTATCATTGAATATTTTATAATATTCTCAATGTCTATAGCAATGTGACAAGCCTGACATAATGTTTTAGGTTCCTTATCCCTTATCAAATAACTCATCTCATTATCAAATGCACCTATATATATAATTAAACACTCTACATCACTAGGCCTTAGGTATTCAAGAATACCTCTTACTGCTTGTGTGAATCTCAAGTTAAAAGCTGGAACCATCTCATTTTCATCCTTTTGGATTTCCAAAAGTATTTTTCTCATCTCACTATGACTAACCCTTTCCCCTAATTTTTCCACAAATTCTATCATGAATTCATTCCATGAACCTATAGAATGTACTAGAAAATATGAAAACCAGTCTCTAGCATCTTCTTTCAAAGACTAAACAAACAACTTCATATCAACATCCTCATGATCTACTTTAATGTCACCCATCAAATATATGGATACATTTAGGTGTTTAGAAGTTGACACATCATTTTTCCCTACAAATTTGGGTAGATGTTTCCTAACATCATTGGGAACCTTATTAGGAAAACCATGAATACCATTGAAACATAATGGATTATATCTCTCCATAGAGAACTTCTTTTTATGGCATGATAAGGGTTGTGTGCCTTGAATACTCTTACTTACATTTCCATAAGGGTATACGAGGAAGTGATACATTTTTCATGTACCCTTATGAAATATTCAAAAAATCAACCTCTCAATCCACTATCCATTACCTCATTCCTTAATTTCTATCACAATTTTAAAGCTCAAACATACCCATGCTTTAAATTTTTTTCAGAGGCATAGTTTAGGAGTAAGAAAACTTCTTCAAAACATTTATGATATTACAAATTACACTTTATAAGTATGTAAAACGAATACCACAATTCCATTTACTAGTGCTTAATTCACTCAATAGGGAACCCAATTTTATTCCAGATTCTTAAAAAATGGCTTTCATACAAATTTATCTCTTTTTAGAAACTCAAACACAGAAAAGAACCTGGATGTGTTGCAACTGCTATAAGTTTTTCTTGGCTGGAAATTGCCAAATCTTTGTTAGGTTTGTACAATAGAGTTGCCACCTCTCTTAGTAGAGAACTGAATTTCAAAAAATATAAAGCCTTCTGAAACTAAATATCATTCTAGGTCTTTCCAACAATGGAGCCGCACAAAGATTCTTACAAATTATAATACCCCTCCGTTTTGTTCGTTTGATTGGCCAGTGTTCTGTTTTGTTATGCTTTATTTTCTATTAGTACTTTCACTATGGTACTTGGTTACTATTTGATCGCTAACTGTAAAGCGATGCGAATGTTATATTTTGATGTGATGGTATTTTATTCTGATGTTATCATTATGGAATGCTTTGGATTAGCATAAGTGGATATTTGAATTAATGATGCTTTATGCTTTTGATTAAATTATTGATGTCAAATTCGTCAGTTTGTAACACTGTATTGGTGAAGGGGATGAAATTGCTGTGATTCCATGATTTCCTCTTCATAGTGTGTTTTATTATGATTTATATGCATGTTTGATATATGCTTGGTTTGCAGGATTACAGGTACAGTACATCGACTCCACCTGGTTTCACCAGTTTGAGCGTGTCCATTGCCCAATGGCATTCAATTGGGAGATAGTAGCTAGCTTTTCCATGCCAAGTCATCACCTTGGTCATAGTGTCTCGTCAGTTTTAGTTTGGTTCAGTTGTTTTAATATTGTTCAAATTGCCTTGATTTTATTAAATTGCAAGTTAGAAAAGGGTAAATAAATGGCTTATGTAGTTAAGTTGTTGATTAAATTAACCTGGCTATAATGTTAGAAATGTTATTTAATTTATTGATTAATTTAATTTAATTAATAAAATAATTTAATCTTGGATTAGATTTATTTTATTGATTAATTTAATTTAATTAATAAAATAATATAATCTTGGATTAGATTTATTTTATTGATTAATTAAATTAATGGTGTTGAATTGAATTAAGTTATTCATTTTGGAAATTAATAGATATTTTGATTGAAATTAAGTTTGAAAATTGAAAAAGGTTTTTAATTGCATTTTTGAAAATTTTAAATGCAAAAATGAAATTGCAAGATATTTTTTGTTTTCTATTTTCAAAAATTTATGATGGTTGATGAATAGATATTTCTTGAACTTTCATGAAATTTTTCTATAAGCATAAAAAATTGAAAGAAAATGAGAGAAAGAAAAAAAGAAAAGGAAGGAAGAACACGATTTTGGTTTTCTGGGTTTTTTTATTAGAATTGTGGCGAAGTCTGTTGATTTGTTGGGAAGGAGCTTGAGTCTGAGGAGAAGGCTTTTCTCCATTTTTAACAGCCTCTAAAGCTTTGGGAATCAGGTTTTCTTTTAGTTGGATTTACTTCATTTTGAACTGATTTTAAATTTTATGTGCTAGTTGAAAAGAAAATAAACCTTGATGGGTTTGCAAGAAAACCCATGTTAAACCTTTCTTCAAAATTTAAAAAAAAACCTCTGTTTGAAAAAGGAAATTTCTCAAGAAAAACGGTTTTCTTGGCTGTAAATGATAATTTCAAATATTATTTGCTCAATTTAATTTATAAATCTGAAGATTTTAAATTCATATATATATATACCCCCTGTGGAGGTGCACGAATTTCAAAATCCTCAAGTTTTATGTTTATGAAAAAAAAGGATTAAAATATATATATATATATATATATATTTAAAAACCCCCAAAAAAATTGTGGGGGCTAGGGGCTCAACCCATAGCCGCCCCCATGGGAGGCGCTATGGGGAACCGCGCCCCACGTGGCTTCCAATGCATAGTCGCTCACCCATGGTGGTCAACTGTGTTAAACACACCCGCACCAACCATGGATGGGGTCGATTGTGTAACCCGCTGCCGCTGCCGCCAAGGGACAGTTGTGTGTAGCACAATTGCACCCCTTTGTGGGGTTCGATTGTGTTTACACACATTCACCCCATACAATTGGGTTCGGTTGTGTGTAAACACAGCTGACCCAACAATAAGTCTGTGCGCACCCCAATAAAACCGTGCTTTGACCTTTCATTTCTGTTTTTTTTATAATATTAAAATATATTTTAATATTATCAATAATATATTATTATAATATTAAAATATTAATATATAATATATAATATTCAAATATTAACATATATATATAATATATATAATATATATGCATAGATATAGATATATATCATATGAGGATATAGATTATGTATATATATAAATATATAATATTTTATATGTATATAATTGTGTTATTAATTTTGATATATGTATATATACTTGTAAGTATATACATATATTAAAATATTCATTTAATTAATATCATGGTTTAAATGTAATTGAGAATTTTTAAATTAATTTGCAATAGTCGAATTAATGAATTTATTTTTAAGATAATATATTTTAAAAGGACAAATATTGGAGTTAAAAGTAATATGTTTTAATAGCAAGATCAATTTATTTTAAAATAATTTATTTTGCAAAGGAGAAATAATTATTTTAAAATGATATGTTTTGAATTAATAAAGTAATTGCTTTATTTTATTATTACTTTACAAGTAATTAAGGACTAGATATTTGGTTTAAATTTCATCCTTGGTCTGAAGGAGATATTGTTAAATTAGTCTAATTGAGACAATAAACTATTGAATTTTATTAAAGGTAGTGGATTTATGTGGTTTGTAAAAGTAATCATGGATTTGAATTATTTATTAAAATTATTTTTTCCCTTCTCAGTAATTAGAAAGGCAATGAATTATTTTATTTAATTATTTTGTTAGGGCAATTGTTTTCTTTACCGTGAATCTAATTTTAGAGGGAAATGGATTTAGTATATCCAAAATTAGTTATTTTCTAGCAATTGCTTTCATGATTATTTCCTTTGTGTTCATGTTTGGGGAAATGGGTTAAGTGTCTTTAATTTGTAAGTCTTCCAGAGGATCCTAGAGGATGGGGGTTGTCATTTTGTGATGTCAACCATTTTTTTTTCTCTTGGGTAGTGCATGGTGCTTTGTCAGTGATTTACCCAGTTTCCAAGGGCGGGAATGATTTTTTCCCTCTTTGGATTAGGAGTGGATTATGTGATGTGTGCCTCCTTGGATTAGGAGTGGATTATGTGATTTGTGCCTCCTTGGATTAGGAGTGGATTATGTGATTTGTGAATCCTTGTAAGGAGTGGCTTTGTTATGTTTGTTACCTCTAGTGTCTGGAGAGGGCTTTGACTTATGTTTCCTCCTAGAGTTGGAGTGATTGTTTTATCTAGTTTGTATGCACTTTGGCACCCTTGGTGATTGGTTTTGTTTGGTATGTTATCAAGTAGAAGAGTGGATTCTATTAGGGGCCAGAGCCCAAATAGGTAAATTGGGTAACCTTCAGAGGTGGTTTAATCAAGTGATAACTAGATCAATGTACTTAGAAGATTAGGTAGTATTTCACACTAATCAAGATAATTTTTCCTCACTCATAGACACAAGTGCTCGTTTAGGCTTGGGATGAGTGGGAAGGCCTAGATTGGCAAGGTCATCTATCTTGTCTTTATGAAAGGTATTTGATTCCGCATGAGTGAGTATGGGGGCGGGGATTCGATTGAGGCCACCAAGATAACCCATTGTAGGGGCCAAAGCCTATGAAGCTTCCTAGAGGATATCTCATGTCGAGCTATGCGATGACACTCTGTCTAGGACAACAGGCGATATGCAATTTTGTGTATATGGTTTTCTTAACATACTCAATCTATTTTATATTTAGAAGCAATGTGACCATGTTAGAGTTGTAGTTGTGGTTGTTTGGTTCATGTGTTTGGTTGTATCAGTATGAGTCAGTATGAGTCAGCCTATGTCTAGAGGTAGATGGTCTTGTCTTGGAATCCTTGTTACTATCTCCTAGAATGGGGGTGGGCCTTCGGGTACCACTTGGTTGGGTGGAATGTGCACCTTAATCCATTGGGTTTTCTTCTTGTTCGTGTTGATGATATTTCTAGTTGGAGAGATCATGGGATCCAGTTTCATTACATGCTTTTATTCATTTCAGTTGAATCTTGTAATTTATTACTCCTCTTTGTATTTGAGGTGGAAGATGTAATTTGTAATCATGCTTACCGGATTTACCTCATTTGGGGAATGAAAGTTGTAATCTTATTGTTAAATTATTGTGTATGAAATCATATTGTATCTCTTATTGTTTGATGTAGTTTATCATATATGGAATGTATGTGTTTCTAATTTATTAAGTAAATGAGTGTTATGGTTTCAATTCATGATTTTTGTTTGGGTCTTAAAGTAATCTCAGTCTCCTAACCTTAGGGGTTGTTTGCAATAGGTAGTGAACTTGCATGTTAATTGTACTTAAACAAAAAAAATTAGTCTATTTGAGTAGTTAATTACAACTTCCTCTAGGGTTGTGAGGTGGGGCGTTACACATGGTATCAGAGCCCTAGGTTCATACACTGGGTACTCTAGGTACATTTGAGTCCACTAGGTTGTCCCTGTGAATTTGTTAGTGGAATTGTTAAGTGATCATGTGTTCATGGCTTTTACTTTAGCATGATGTACTCTATGGAAAAGAGTAGTGTGAAAGAAAGTTGATAAAAGGTTATGGTTAGAAATATTTTATACGTATCCCATGGGTTATGGAATTGGATGTTCCTATGGGATTATGTATGTAGTTGTACCCCTGTAAATGTAAGAAACTAGTAATTGTATCTTGTTTGAGAGTTGTGAATACCCCGTACTTGGTTTGTGTACCCATGTGATGGTGATACTTGGTACCCATCCTTGAGGAAAAAGTTACACTTTGGTGTGGGATTTACCATACCATTATGTGTGTGTGCATCTTTGTTACCTGATTGAGGGCCAACCCATGTGTGGTTGAAACTTATATATAAGAGTAATCAAAAATAGTTATTTTTATTTTGGTTCTCTAGACCCTCAATCCGTGAAGGGATAGTAACAGCCACAAGTTCCTTGGGTGGAGTGTGTAGCATACACATATTGTGGTGCAGAGCATCTTAGCTCAACCAATCCTGAGGAAACATACCCACTACTTTCCCTTATGATGGATCGGGATACTTGATCCATAAGTGTTAACCTAATCCCCATAGATTTGAGCACAGTAGCATAGGTATGTTAGTTATGCCTGGATGTCCATGGAGGCATTGATCTGGCATAGCGAGTAAACCTCGTCTATATGAGGGGTAAAACTCGATAGCCCCATAGTTATATTATCATATTGCATTATATACTTAGTGTATCTGCACATGCTCTGACATGATGTGATAGATATGATGCCACACCGCACTGATGTTCCGACACAGTGTTGGTGATGACATTATATTTGCACGTATTTTGATATGTAGTATGATACCACACCCCACTCATGTTCCTACATAGTAATGGTGATGATGTCATATTACATGATGCCACATGCTTAGACACGTGAAAGCGCATTATGATATTGTCTTTGTTAGCCTACTTGTGTGATGAGCGTTATGGGGCCTCGAACACTTGTAGAGGGATCCTCATGGCTGCTTTGACCATGTTGGTCGAGTAGCATATGGGTAGATCCTAGCCATGTATACCTTTGGCTTCAGCAAGTTCCTGCATGTGTCTTCTCCATGAGGTATCATATGTGGAGTGCGTTATGTGTGTGCCTATTTCCGTGGACCCTCACACACACTACCACATGGCATACAACTGGTATGTGCCTGCTCCAGTTGGCGTATGACTAGGTAGAGTGACGACAATTTTTTAGTCATGGATACACTCTGGGTCATGTGGATAGCATGCTCATTCCACACCACATGAGGGCTATTATCATTCTAGTCGAACATTGTTTCCTCTTCCTCATTTAGTGGCTAGAATCTAGTCACATAGTGTTGTACCATGCAATTTGAAAGATTGTGAACTTCCTTTATGGTTATTGATGATTTTGCTATTGATTGTGAAGGCTGACACCTTTTTATATTTTATTATGAAGGTTTAGCCACAACTTGTGATCTTATTTTCTTATAACCCTAGTGGTTATATATTTGATTCAGTGTTGAAATTATGTGCATTATTGCCTTATTGTTGAAATTGAACTTTAATTTTCTCTTCTTTATGAACTTGGTGGCTAAGCTAGTTATCATTGTTGTTTTCAATGTTGGTTGTGTGTTGTATTGTTATTCCTCTCCAACGATGTATTAGATGGACTTGGTGAGTGTGTACAAGGAAGTAGATGTAGGAAACGTAGAGGATAGGGGTATGTGAGGCTGTTATGCAGCTAGGACCCACTACTCACCTATGTGTGATGACTATCTCTTGGAGGCTAATCACCTTACACAACAAGAGACAAGTCATGGTGGTCTTGTTTGGATGATTTCACTTTATGTATGACCTAACACCATCAAGTCACTGATTTGATGTTGATTTATTTGAGATGGTTATTTGCTTATGGTTCATGGATTCTTCTATCATGGATTGGTATGCTGCTTTCTTGTGTTTAGATGGACCCTTGTGTAGCCTTGTGATGATTCTTAGTGATGTGTAATGGTGCATATGTGTATTATGTATGTTAATCCATGGTTATGTATTTTTTGGAGACTTGGTTGGTGGTTGCTTCACCATGTTGTTTGGATGGATCGACAGTGTACTTCGTTGAGTTGATTATGTTCAGGTATGGAGTGGTTTAGTTTTGGAACCATTGATTATGTGTGTTTTGTGGAATTTATACTAGGGGTTTTTTGTAGGCTTCTAGGAGTAATCCTGACCCTAGGGGGGGAGGATGTAATACCCCTCCATTTTTCTCATTTGATCGGATAGTGTTGTGTTTTGTTATGCTTTATTTTCTGTTAGTACTTTCACTATGGTACTTGGTTACTATTTGATTGCTAACTGTAAAGCGATGCGAATGTTATATTTTGATGTGATGGTATTTTATTCTAATGTTATCATTATGGCTTGCTTTGGATTAGCATAAGTGGATATTTGAATTAATGAATCTTTATGCTTTTGATTAAATTATTGATGTCAAATTTGTCAGTTTGTAACACTATATTGTTGAAGGGGATGAAATTGCACCACTCGCTTGTGAGCACCTTGCGATTCCATGATTTCCTATTCATGGTGTGTTTTATTATGATTTATATGCATGTTTGATATATGCTTGGTTTGCAGGATTACATATACAGGACATCAACTCCACCTGGTTTCACAGGTTTGAGCATGTCCATTGCCCAATGACATTCGATTGGGATATAGTAGCTAGGTTTTTCATGCCAAGTCATTACCCTGGTCATAGTGTGTCGTCGGTTTTAGTCTGGTTCTATTCTTTTTATATTGTTCAAATTGTCTTGATTTTATTAAATTGCAAGTTAGAAAAGGGTAAATAAATGGCTTATGTAGTTAAGTTGTTGATTAAATTAATCTGGCTATAATGTTAGAAATGTTATCTAATTTATTGATTAATTTAATTTAATTAATAAAATAATTTAATCTTGGATTAGATTTATTTTATTGATTAATTAAATTAATGGTGTTGAATTTAATTAAGTTATTCATCTTGGAAATTAATAGGTATTTTGATTGAAATTAAGTTTGAAAATTGAAAAAGGTTTTTAATTGCATTTTTGAAAATTTTAAATGCAAAAATGAAATTGGAAGATATTTTTTGTTCTATTTTCAAAAATTTATGATGGTTGTTGAATAGATATTTCTTGAACTTTCATGAAATTTTTCTATAAGCATGAAAAATTGAAAGAAAATAAGAGAGAAAGAAGAGAAAAAGAGGAAGGAAGAACAAGATTTTGGTTTTGTGGGTTTTTGGATTGGAATTGTGGAGAAGTCTGTTGATTTGCTGGCAAGGAGCTTGAGTCTGAGGAGAAGGCTTTGCTCCATTTTTATCAACCTCTCAACCTTTTGGAATCAGGTTTTCTTTTAGTTGGATTTACTTCATTTTGAATTGATTTTAAATTTTATATGCTAGTTGAAAATAAAATAAACCTTGATGGGTTTGCAAGAAAACCCATGTTAAACCATTCTTCAAAATTTGAAAAAAAACCTCTGTTCGAAAAAGGAAATTTCTCAAGAAAAATGGTGTTCTTGGCTATAAATGATTATTTCAAATATTATTTGCTCAATTTAATTTATAAATCTGAAGGTTTTAAATTCATATATATATATATATATATATATATATATATATTGATATATATATATATATATATATATATATATATATATATACACATATATATATATATATATTATATATATCTTATTTGGGGGTTTATGTTGTCTATATTTTAAAAAAATACCTCTTTGGAGGTGCTGGATTTCAAAATCTCGAGGGTTTTATGTTTATGAAAAAAAGGATTAAAATAAATAAAATTATTTTTAAAAACCCAAAAAAAAATTGTGGGGGCTGGGGGCTCAACCCACATCCACCCCCATGGGAGGCGTTGTGGGGAGTCGCACCCAATGCACCCCACGCGGCTGCCAGTGCACAACCGCCCACCCATAGTGGCCGGTTGTGTTAAACACAGTTGTGCCCACCATGGATGGGGTCGGCTGTGTAAGCTGCCGCCGCCACTACCAAGAGACGGTTATGTGTAACACAACCACATTGCTTTGTGGGGTTCGACTGTGTTTACACACAGTCGCCCGATATAGTGGAGTTCTGTTGTGTGTAAACACAGTCGACCCAACAATAAGTCCACATGCGCCCCAATAAAACCACAGTTTGACCTTTCATTTCGGTTTGTTTTATAATATTAAAATACATTTTCATATTATCAATATTATATTATTATAATATTAAAATATTAATATATAATATATAATATTGAAATATTAACATATATATAACATATATACATAGATATAGATATATATATATCATATGATGATATATATATTATGTATATATATAAATATATAATATTTTATATGTATATAGTTATGTTATTAATTTTGATATATGTATATATATTTGTAATTACATACATATATTAAAATATTCATTTATTTAATATCATGGTTTAAATGTAATTGAGAATTTTTAAATTAATTTGCAATAGTTGAATTAATGGATTTATTTTTAAGATAATATATTTTAAAAGCACAAATATTGGAGTTAAAAGTAATATGTTTTAATAGCGAGATCAATTGATTTTAAAATGATTTATTTTGCAAAGGAGAAATAATTATTTTAAAATGATATGTTTTGAATTAATAAAGTAACTGCTTTATTTTATTATTACCTTACAAGTAATTAAGGACTAGATATTTGGTTTAAATTTCATCCTTGGTCTGAAGGAGATATTGTTAAATTAGTCTAATTGAGACAATAAACTATTGAATTTTATTAAAGGCAGTGGATTTATGTGGTTTGTAAAAGTAATCATGGATTTGAATTATTTATTAAAATTAGTTTTTCCCTTCTCAGTAATTAGAAAGGCAATGAATTATTTTATTTAATTATTTTGTTAGGGCAATTTTTTTCTTTACTGTGAAACAAATTTTAGAGGGAAATGGATTTAGTATATCCAAAATTAGTTATTTCCTAGCAATTGCTTTCGTGATTATTTCCTCTGTGTTCATGTTTGGGGAAATGGTTTCAGTGTCTTTAATATGTAAGTCTTCCAAAGGATCCTAGAGGATGGGGGTTGTCATTTTGTGATGTCAACCATTTGTTTTTCTCTTGGATAGTGCATGGTGCTTTGTTAGTGATTTACCTGGTTTCCATGGACAGGGATGATTTGTGCCTCCTTTGGATTATGAGTGGATTATGTGATTTGTGCCTCCCTAGATTAGGAGTGGATTATATGATTTGTGCCTCCATGGATTAGGAGTGGATTATGTGATTTGTGCCTCCTTGGATTAGGAGTGGATTATGTGATTTATGACTTTTTTTAAGGAGTGGCTTTGTTATGTTTGTTACCTCTAGTGTTTGGAGAGGGCTTTGACTTATGTTTCCTCCTAGAGTTGGAGTGATTGTTTTATCTAGTTTGTATGCACTTTGGCACCCTTGGTGATTGGTTTTGTTTGGTATGTTGTCAAGTAGAAGAGTGGATTTTGTTAGGGGCCAGAGCCCAAAGAGGTAAACTGGGTAACCTTTGGAGGTGGTTTAATCAAGTGATAACTAAATCAATGTACTTAGAAGATTAGGTAGTATTTCATACTTATCAAGATAATTTTGCCTCACTCATAGATACATGTGCTCGTTTAGGCTTGGGATGAGTGGGAAGGCCTGGAATGGCAAGGTAATCTATCTTGTCTTTATGAAAGGTATTTGATTCTGCATGAATGATTATGGAGTCCAGGATTTGGTTGAGCCCACCAAGATAACCCATAGTGGGGGCCGGGGCCGGAGCCTATTAAGATTCCCAAAGGATATCGCATGTCGAGCTATGCAATGACACTCTATCTAGGACAACAGTTGGTACGTGATTTTTTGTGTATGGTTTTCTTAACATACTCAATCTGTTTTATATCTAGAAGCAATGTGACCATGTTAGAGTTGTACTTGTGGTTGTTTGGTTCATGTGTTTATTTGTATCAGTATGAGTCAGTACGAGTCAACTTGTGTCTAGAGGTAGATAGTCTTGTCTTGGAATCCTTGTTACTATCTCCTAGCATAGGGGTGGGCCTTCGGGTACCATTTGGTTGGGTGGAATGTGCACCTTACTCTGTTGGGTTTTCTTCTTGTTCGTGTTGATGATATTTCCTGTTGGAGAGATCATGGGATCCAGTTTCATTACATGCTTTTATTCATTTTAGCTGACTCTTTTAATTTATTACCCCTCTTTGTATTCGAGGTGGAAGATGTAATTTCTAATCATGCTTATTGGATTTACCTCATTTGGGGAATGAGAGTTGTAATCTTATTGTTAAATTATTGTGTATGAAATCATATTGTATCTCTTATTGTTTGATGTAGTTTATCATGTATGGAATGTATGTGTTTCTAATTTATTAAGTAAATGAATGTTATGGTTTCAATTCATGTTTTTTGTTTGGGTCTCAATGTAATCTTAGACTCCTAACCTTAGGGGTTGTTTGCAATGGGTAGTGAACTTGCATGTTAATTATACTTGAAGAAAAAAAAAATTAGTCTGTTTGAGTAGTTAATTGCAACTTCCTCTAGGGTTGAGAGGTGGGGCGTTACACAACCTACTACAACATAATCATTTTTTAGGTTTGAAAACTTCCTAGAAGCCAAATCAAATGTTCAAATTCTTCAAATTCTTCTTGACTTTATGATAGGGAAGTCTACAACTAGAGATTCACATTCCTCTCAGCAGAGTCACCATTTCTATTGGTGACTCGGATAAGAAAATAATATTCCACAAATGTAAAATCTTTGGTTACAAACTTGAATGACTATTTGACAAGACCATCTGCAATCAAAACTTCTAAGTTTAGTCTCCAATGGAGTCGCCATTTTTGTTGGTGTTTTTTTATGAACCAAATTTGATCCCATACCATACCTATGAACTTTCCAGGGTTCAATTATTGATGAGGATGAGGATTGGCCAACACATAAGCAAGGATTTAAGAGTCCTTACTTCTACTCTTCAAGCTCTGTGAAACCTAGTAGGGTAATCCTATTTGTACTCCTATGATACTCATTTAGTTAAGAGTATTTCAACACAAAGATGAATTCCTCTTAAATTCAGATAGATAAAATTCACTAAAGGCTTGGCCAACCTTCAAATTAAAACTATCTACAGCTAGGAACCAAATGATACTTCAGATTGAGACAATTTTCAATTGATGATTATTATGATTTTCTCCTCATTTTAAGCCTTTGACTAGATGCATGACTAAACTCAATTTGATCAAAGATAAACTAATGAAGAGACCAGTGCTTCATTCATGGGACAATGGAGTCATTCGATAATTAACCAATAATACACTAACAATTTAACCTAGTAATTTTTGGGTCATTGACATACTACCTTATAGCATTCAACTCACTGTATCTAAAACATCGTTTCTTACCAAATCCTATATCATTTCCTCACAAACCCATGACCTTACTTTAGCATTTAATCAACCCCTTGAATTGAAGCATTTAAGGGTAGACATGGAAAATATGAATGCACACTTGATCTTGACTACTAACAAAATTTCCTCCTAAATCATACTTTCAGCTTATCATCACTTTCTGTCTTGTAATTAAATAAATCATTGTTTATTTGATTAATTCTTTCTCCTCTAGTGATTAAATTAATCAATTTAATTTAATTAACCTTACATTTCTATTTAATTAAATAAATCATTTTATTTGATTAAAGTCTCTAAAGTCCTCTTATTAAATAAAATAAATTAAACCTTATTTGATTTAATCTAACATTTTCCCACTTAGTTAAATAAATCAAAATCATTTATTTAATTAATCATTTCCTCTCAATTCTGATTTAAATCAATTCATCAATTTAAGTCAAAATTGTCAAATCATCTAATCCCTCATTAAATTGATCAAACCTTGATTAATTTAATCTCAATCACTAAAATCCTCTAGATTTTGCAAGTTGCACCAATAAATCAATTTAATTGATTTATTAATTCATCTATTTTCCCTCACATGGCATAAAAGAGGAATATTCCCTCAAATTTGAATTCAAATTCAAATGGGCTTAGTCCTTCCAACAAGGCATTTAATGCCTCTTCCATGTCATTAGCCTTGAGCCAAGTGACATTAACTCCATTTCCTTCTCCCTCCCACATGTGAGATTCAAATTTCAAATTTGAATCTCATGGCATTTATCATGCACATTGATCAAAATGTGCTCAACCTTCAACCATTCACATTTTGACAAGTGACACTTGGCCATTGGATGTTGAATGATCCCACATTGCTCAATTTCACTCTTCTTCTAGTTTAAAAATCTATAAATGAGATACTCTTCCTCTCATTCAATCATCCACAACTTGAGTAAAATTACTATAATCAACTTCATCCTCATCCAAAATCCTCAAGCAAAGTTACTCTCTTCACATTGAGATCTAATTTTTCCCATTGCACTCAATCATTCACCATTTTCATAAATTATAACAAGGTTATGCTCAAATCTCTTTGGAGATTTGACCATTGTTCAATCAATCTACATTGCAACTTAGGAATTGAGAAAGGGCCAATTGCAACACTTCATTGGCACCAATTCCCCCATGGGATCACTAATCTATTGGCTTAATTAGGATTTAGTTTGATTTCTTGTTTGTGTTCTTCATCATTTTTCTAATTTTAGTTTGAATAGATGGATTTCATGGGGAATCTCTCATACTTGTTTGCATGCATTTGATCTAACAACCTAATTTTTTTTTTTGCTCTTGTGCATTTGCAGGTTTAGGGGTTCACATTAAGTAAATTCATTCATTGAGTTTAAACAACAAAAGACAAATGAAACTATCATTAACAATTCCATTCATATTTTGCAAAGAAATTACATAGGAGAACACATATAAATTGGTATTTTCTATTAATGGTGTTACTA